>CM053506.1:81880969-82254223 GCA_028627145.1 Eidolon dupreanum | reverse complement strand
TCTCTCTCTCTCTCTCTCTCTCTCTCTCTCAGTTGAACCAGGTACCTTTCTTTTTTTTTTTTTTTTTTAGCATTTTTCTTCATACATTTCAGGATGCTAGCTCAGCTCTTAGAGTGCTTAATAAACTCAAAATGTACATCAATTCTCTAGGCAAGAATCCTGCCCTTAACTTGGTTGTTTACAACAATACCAACCGCATGCTGGGAAACACTGCAGACTCCTCCAGTTTTGCCGCGGTAGCATTTGTGGGGTGTTCCTTTTTGAACAGTGCCCATTTCTTGATGTGTACAATACCACCTTTCCTTAGATTCACACGTATGTGGCCAAAGGAACAACTCCATGTTTTCTAAAAGGCCTGGAGAACATATAGCGGATGCCTTGCCTCCTTCCCTTTTCTTTGGTCATTTCGGCGAATTCCTGGAAGATCTATTTTCTTTTTTAATAATAACTTATTTTGGTGACTGGAAGATGTAAGAATGAAATGTTCCATTCTATTACTTAACTACTTAGACCACAGACACAATGACCTACTTTCCAGCAAAAGGAGTTTGCTACTTCTAGCAGATCTCTGGAATCTCGCTGCATATTGTGGAATTTACACCGATAACCACATGTAGTTCCTCAGACCATCTCACAGCAACACGTTTGTTTTTTCTTTCATATTTCACCATTGTTGATCCCTGGTCACCTGGCAAGTACATGAAGGCTGTGACTGGATGTCTTTGAAATGCTCGGTTCAGGCTGTGACAGAATAAGACCTCGTACTGTTTTCTTCTATAGGAGTTCTCTGAGCCTTATTTTTCTCATCTTAAAAATTAGTCGATAAATGAATGGGACTATATCAAACTAAGAAGCTTCTGCGCAACAAAAGAAACCATCAACATGGCAAAGAGGCAGTCATCTGAATGAGAGAAGATATTTGCAAACAATGCCTCCGATAAAGTACTAATTTCCAAAATATATAAAGAACTCATACAACTCAACGATAGAAACACAAACAATCCAATTAAAAAATGGGCAGAGGACCTGAACAGATACTTCTCCCAAGAAGACATACAAATGGCCAACAGACATATAAAAAGATGCTCAACTTCACTAGCGATTAGAGAAATGCAAATCAAAACCACAAAGAGATACCACCTCACACCTGTTAGAATGGCTCTCATCAATAAGACAAGTAAGGACGTGTGTTGGACAGGTCGTGGGGGGAAGGAACCCTTATACACTGCTGGTAGGGATGTAAATTGGTGCAGCCACTATGGAAAAGAGTATGGAGGTTCCTCAAAAAACTAAGAATAGAATTACCATAATACCCAGGAATTCCTCTTCTGGGTGTTTACCCCCCAAAAACTTGAAAACATTTATCTGCAAAGATATATGCACCCTGATGTTCCTAGCAGCATTGTTCACGGCGGCCAAGGCATAGAAACAACTGAAGTGTCTATCAATAGATGATTGGATAAAGAAGCTGTAGTATGTATATACCATGGAATATTACTCAGTCCTAAGAAAAGATGAAATACTGCCATTTGTGACAACATAAATGGATCCTAAGATTATCATGCTAAGCAAAATAAGTCAGACAGAAAAAGTTAAAAACCATATGATTTTACTCATATGTGGGATATAAAACTGAAAGTACCAAACAAACATGATAAACAGAGACTTATGGACATGGACAGTGGATTAGTGGTTACCAGAGAGGAGGGAAGGAGAGGTAGATAACATAGGGGTGAGGGGAGGTCAAATATTTGGTGGCAGAAGGAAATTCAACTTTGGGTGGTAAACACACAATGCAATATATATGATATATTATTGAATTGTACACTTGAAATCTATTTGATTTTGTTAACCAATGTCACTTCAATGGTTTTAATAAAAGAGATAAATCCAACCTTAAAAAAAATCCATGTATCATACAAAAAAAAGAACAAAATACAAACAAAAAAAATAGTCAAGAACCAAAATTAATGGGCCTTTGTTTCTCCTTCTCAACATATCTCACAGATAAGCATCTTTCCCAGTAAGAGCGGAAACAAATTTTAAATTGGGGTAGCTGGGGAAGGTAAGAAAGAAAAGTTATCAGAATCTTTTGGTCGAAAGGACAGGGGATTTTCTCAAATTATTAGTGAGATTTCCAGCCAGAAGGATTTCTAATTTCCCTTCTAAATATGAAACTGTGACTACTTCCACAACCCACCACCCCCTAATTTTCCCACCATTTGTTCCCCAGTGAGATTGAGGCCACATCTCTTTCAAGATTATATCAGTAATACTATTTGCTAATATATCGGTGGGCTCTGAGCTTGCTCAGAAAACATGAGTTCATAGAAAGTCTTCTGGTTGCCAAATCTTAGCAGTAACTGGCATTTATACTTTGAGACATCTTAATCAAAAATCATATATACATAGATAAAATAATACGTTTGTCAAAAATAACTCCCCATACGTGATTTTTTTTGGCGCATATGATCACAGGTTATTGCTTAAGTTTATATGATTTAATGGGAGATTTTAATCGCTGAGAATTCAAGTTTGCAAATATTCTGTATGTACTGATGAAAAACAGACATCTCCAAGCAGATTTAAAAAAATTAAATCCACATACTTTGTTACTTACATGACATCATGTAAGTGATCGTTTGCAAGGCTATGGTAACTCGTTCGTCAAGTACAAACACTGGGCACGCGATTTGGGGACCCTCTGTTTTCTTCCTACCTTGCCTCACCTACCCATTTCCCAAGCATGCAGAAGAACCACCACCCAACCCCCGTCCAATTTCTTTTCAATCAAACTAGAGAACTGTCCTTTTCTCCTAATTTTCCGCAAACCTACTTGAAAAGAAAAAGAGAAATACAAAAACTGCTGTGAGAAGGTTTGGTGGCAAAGAAGAAAAGTGGGGGTGGAGTAGGGTTGGTACTCATCTAAAGAAAACATTGGGGTGATCCTAGAATCCTGCCCCCTGGAGGGGTGAGTGGGTGCCAAGTCCGGCATTTCTCCTAAATGATCCCAGCAGCTGCAGCACGTTATATGTGGCAACTCTTTTAGGATCTGAAAGGGTTTTCAAAGTCGTGCTGGCAGCTGCCTCCTGTCGCCCCACTCTGTAATGATTGAACCTCTTGTTCCTTTTATAGAGTTGTTCTCTCCTAATAAAACACTAAATGCTGGTCTGAGCAACTGTTCCAGGATCACTAGATGCAATCCTCCCTCCCTCTTCCTCCTCACCCTACATGCCTTTTCTTTTCTGGTCACAATGGACCCCTGTGTAAACTGCTACAGCATTGACTTACAGCGGCACAAGCATGCACACAGGCTTGAGAATGTGCACACGCAAACATAGACACAGCACCACCAATCCCATTTCAACCAAACCTGAACTCCACATCCATTTCCAGCTATTTTAAGAGCTGCTACTTTAAATCTGGGCAACCGTCCTAAACACATGAAAGCATACACGAAGCACAAACTGCCATAAACGAAGAACCGCAATTCATTGTGTCAGGAGCCTGCAGAGGTGACACCTTCAAGCTGTTTGTCAGAATCAAAGCTGTGACTTGTCAGCTTTTGGATGGGAAGCCCTGCAAAACAACCCATTTTTTCCCCCTGGCAAATATGAACCATATTTTAAAGGTGTGAACCCTTTCCAAACTTCAGTATGCAGATGGCAACACTGCCATACCAATGTAGGAATCAGTTCCCAGGGTTCCCTGCTCATCGCGGGCAGCGCAGTTTCTCCAAGCCATGGCCCGGGAGCTACAGAAACGAAGCACAGTTCCCGTCCCCTTGTCAAGTGTAGCAACACTGAAAAGTAGCCTTTGTTTTTAAGCTTTTATGTCTACTTTATAGTTAATCCACATTTTTATATTTCCGTGTAAGATTGCAAGCTCCTCAAGAGTGGGAACCCAGGTCATTCAGCTTTTTATCACCGGCAGCTAGCAATGTGCCTGAGATGTAGTAGTCATTCAGGAAATGTCTACTAAATAAACAGATGAAACCCTGAAAACAAAATGGACTTGGCTTGTGGGTGCTTGGCTAAAATAGGCAAACCGAGAAAGTCCCTTGATCATATTTGTTGCCAAGGCTTTTTGCTGGGCTTTTAGTGAGAGAATTCTACCTTCTTAAAATAAGTCTAGTTAAGTAATGGTCATTTGACAATAAATGGAAAAAAAAAACCCAGAGAGGCTTCAAGCTCTAACGGATAGTAAACAAATTAAAGGCACCCAAAGTCTCTGTGCAGCTTTTCTTTATCTTAAGATTTCTCTGAAAGTATAAATTAAAATGCTACAGTTGATTTAACATTTTAGCTCACATTGTTTTAGTGCTATGTGTTTTTTACTGAGTGCTAATAAGCATTTTATTTAAACAGATTTATTCATTTTCTATTGTGAAAAAAATTTTAAAGCAGAAAAAAATGTTATATTGAACCTCATATACCCATTACCAGCTTTAACTATTATCAATTCATGGCCACTCTTATTTCATCTATATAAATTAGTTTTTAACTTCAGTTTTGTGATAATCAGACTTTTGCCTAGAGCTCCCCAATTAGTTTGTAATTATTGCCAACTTTTTAGTTTTAAGAAACCTCCTACTCAGAAGGTAGAAGTTTTGAGCCAAAATATGACATTTGACATGGATGCAGCTGCTTAAAATATGTCTTCATTAAAGTCAGATGAAGGAGATAAGCTCAGTCTTGGCCTCCAATGGAACACAGTCAAAGTCTGCATTTTTTCTTTTAAGTATAAAAGTAGAACTGTTTCCACTACCCCACTCCCTCCCATGCTCCCCCCACCCCCAACACACACACTAAGTAAATACCCTAGTTTCCGAACAATTTCTTTAAGAGTGCCTTCCCAGATCTTTTGGTCATTAGCATCCACACCTCTTGGTCTCAGTTTCTCTGCTCACTCTTTGAAGGAACTTGAAGGCAAGGAACTGGGGCAAAATAAATGTTTTAACAAATTGATTTTAAAGAACAGATTTTTATGTATCTTTTCATTTTTATGGCTTAAGATGGTGCAAAAATGTTACTTACTCCCTACACAGTTATTAGTCTCTGTAATGTAACATAGCAGATACTTTCTAAATCCTTTTAGCCTTCTCCCCCTTACTGGAAAGATCATCATTTTTTTTTTTTTATTTCAAAGTGGATTTAATAAAGAAAAGGAGTGCTGTTAAAGTAATACGTGAGGCTTTGACATTAAGCAGTGCAACCCTGCGGAGTCGGCAAGAACAGGGTCTCTAATCTCCAGTGATTTATAGAGGCTCTTCCTTCATCTCTGTACTTGGGGAGGGCCAAAAAGTTTAGAGACAGCCTGGCGTCCCTCTTACTCCACACCACTAACTCCTGCTGGCCAGTCTGCCTGCTAAAACTTTTAACCCTTTAGCTGCTAGCTGACAGCACACCCATTAAAGCCAGTTTATTTGCTTTCAGAAAATAGAGTGGTTTCAAATTGCAGTAATGAACATGGAGGTAAACATCTATGTCTGATACTGGGAAACTGTAAGCAAAGAGCAAAAAAAGAAGCTAAAAACCAAATTTGGCATATTTGAAGATGTTTGGAAATGGTCAGAAGCCCCTTTTCAGGGGTGAATGAGGATTTACTGGGTCAGCATCCCCACTTCACCCTTTTCACTTTGGGTGAGCCAGCTGAGTCATGGTGGCTACATTCATTCTTTTGAAATGCTCCGTACTTAGAAACATAACTCAAGGTCAAAGTCAAAGTTCCAGAATATGATTAGAAGGATCAGAAAACATTAAGGTTCTGAAACAAGTTGTTCCAATAGGTGGACAAAGTAAGGGGTGGAAAGGAAGGTGCACTTGTATTGGGCCCTTCCCAAGAGGAAGTGTGCACAGAAAGGGCAACTGGGCCTGTGTGGCAACTGGTCCTACTGGAATGGGAGGCACTGAAGGATTGATGCTATAAGCTGACACTAGTACTTTTAAATGTTTTATTGGTTAATAGATAAATGCTATGAGCATATTTCCTCACCCTCTATCCATATCCTCTACAACCAAAATCTTCTGGTCCAAGGCTTAACACTGAGGTACCTGCAAAACACCAGACGCCATCTGGGCCTGAGCAGGATTTGGTGGTTCTTGGTACAGCATCTTCCCCCAGGGCTCGGTACCCTGACTCTTGAGAGTATTGGCAGGTGAGTTGGTGGCTCTTTTCCAGGCATCCTGGCATTAAGAAATGTCAGGGGGACTTCTTGGCCCTCCGAGAGGCCAAATTTTGTGGTTGCCTCAGACTTGGTTCCTTGTCTCTATCACCCAGACAAGGATGCACTCCTCCTAACCCACCAGGAGTGAAGGAGAACTTACCAGAGTCAAGGTCTTGGGCTGAACTGCACCTTTTTAAAGATCAGAGCACTGCCTTTGCCAATAAGGCCCGATGGGATCTGAAGTGGAAAGTACATGCTGATCTAAAGCTAGGACAATCTGTAGCAGAGATGGCCCTGGGACAAAGCCTTTGTACTCAATAACCTTGGGCTCCTGCTGCCTGGACCACTTCTAGCAAACTAAGATACAGAGCCCTATTTTAAGAGGCTCGCTAGAATCAAGTACACAGGTCAAGAAGACTGGCAAGATCAATATCACTTACTTCGGGGCTGGAGATGGCAAGTCAAGGTCACAAAATTCACAAAAGACTAGCAACAGCAAGCAGCAGCAAGACCTGACTCTTCCTAGCCATAGCCCATGCGTTTTCTGTGATTCAAAAAGCCTCATTTGGTGGTGGGGTGGAGGAGGGAACTGAGGTAGAGGCAGAGGGGCAACTTGCTCAAAAGCTCACAGCCAGCTGGTGAGAAAGTTAGCACCGGAGCGCAGAGCTTTTGACTCATGGTCCATTACACCTTGATGAAGAATAATGGTGCTTATGAGCTCGAGCTGGGCAAATGTCAGACCTGAGTTTGAGTCCTGGTTCCTATCTTTGGCAAGTTACTTAAACTCCAAGCTTCAGTTTACTCCTCTTAAAATACGAATAATAACAGCACCTATGTAATGCTGTGAAGATTTGACTGCGAGAATGATCAAAAGCCCTTAGAAAGAACGGTCCCTGGCACACGGTGCACACTGAACAAATGTTCTTAATTATTGTTGTTGTTGTTATTACTGGTTTTTTTTTTCCTTCAGAAGTCCATGCTGGTCCCACTCAAATGAAAGGGATAACAAGTACACTTTTTTGGAACAGCACGTGGCCCTCAAGCTGGCTCCAAGCTGCTCTGAACCAAGGCAGTATGGCAGACAATTTTCCCCATGACAGCCCACCACCATATGCTTCCTTATTTCTACCACAGCACATACCACATTTGGTTGTAATTTAGCTCTATAAGGATCTGTTCCTGAGCTAGGTAGAGCTCTTTTGGGGTAGAGCCCATGGCTGATTCTTAGTCACATCTCCAGGGTCTGGCTCAGTAGGTGGCCCATCAACCTTTATTGAATGAATAAATGAGTGAATACAGTTTAAGAAGGCCTAGAAAGCCTTCTCTGTTTTTCCCCCCTCTAGCCAGGACTTCTGGAGTGTAACTTGTCTAAACATGCTGCCTTCTCACTTGAGTAGGCCCAGGGCAGAGTTTAGATACCAAACATATTGACGGTCCAACCTTCTCTGAAGGTGACACGCTCAAGAAGTCCCTCTGTGATGCTCTGGGTGACACTTTCACTTCACCAGGCTGCGAAGTGAGTATTTAACACATCACATCTCTTAAGAGCATTCCCATAGATCTTGGCACACTGTTAGCGCTCTCTGATAGTGTGAAAATCCCTATTTTGTTATGTTATTTTTTTGGTCCGAGCACCAAACAGCATGCTAATGTGAGAAAATCTGGAGAAACCCCTTCTAGGTCAAATTGTCCATGGCCAAAGGGTCATAAACACCATGTCACAGTCCTCCTCTGGTGGCCCATTTACCAGGCTCCAACTAAACCAGAGGCCTTTCCGCATGCCAGGCATCACAGGCCCATCAATATAAACCCAACTACTGCTGCTTCATCTTGGCATGATGACTTTCAAATGCATTTCAGAGAATTTATGCTCATAAGTAGAAATGTGTCACTTCCTCATGTAGGCTCACCAAGGGCCAATTGCAAAGACCTTCCCTTGGAATACTGCAAAGCAATCCCGGAGGAAGATGTGTGTGGAGTTCAGCACTTTGTAGCAGTCTGGTGACTCACACCCACACACTGGGAACTCTTTGAAGAAAACTTCCCACCAGTTGTATCCTTTTATGTAACATTTCTGGTCAACGACTAACAAAGGTGCCACAATATTCTGACAGCCAAAGGCTGGTACTGGTGCTAAGTCACAGGTTCCACAAGGCAAACTTCAATATTCACTTGATTTCTTTTTTTTCAAGACAAGCTTCCAACATCTTGAAAATCAGAAAGTTAAGTGGTTGAGCTTTAGAATTTAGAGGACTAAGCTGATTTGCCCAAAGTAGGGTCCAGAAACGGGACAGAAGATGTCAGAATTGGGAGTCTCAGCTACATACAGGCTCCTTACCTTTGGAAAACTTCAGATCCCCAGCTCCTAGCTCTCTCCCCATCCTGGATAAACAAGCCTTATCGGCCACCCACACTACTTCAGTTAGTAAAAGGGCTTAGGAATGTAAATCACACTGGAGTGAAGTGTGATCCTAATTTGCACTTAATCAAAGCCAATTAGAAGTACATTATTTACACAAAGCCCATGCATCTCAATTACGTCTAGCACAGCCCAAGACAGTTTTGAGTCCAGACCCTAATTCTGCTTAATTAGAGAAGTAAACATTTTCACTGAGTCAATCCTTTAGTCTAGTCTAGAGCCCATAAGTAAACTGAACCAAGCACACAGACTTCTTCACTTTAGGGCCAAGAAAATGTAACTGATACCTGCTGGAAATCAGCAGAAAATAAAGATATTATTCAGACCTGGGGGGCCACTCTGGGCTGCACAGGGAGCACTGGGGTCCCTCTCTCACACCTACTCTACCAGCCACTCAATAGCATATTATTCTACTTTTCCTTTTTTTTTTTTTTTTGTATTTTAGCAAGATAAACCACAACCTAGAAGGATGAGGAAGCAAAGGACCTCGATTCGGCTCTTAGCTGATACTTTTCATTTCTCGGATTCACGTGGTCCCCGATGTACTGAGGTGGAGGCAGTTTAAGGGGTAACAGGGGTCTGAGTCAGGAGAGGGCAGAAAAGGTCCCCATGTAAGAGCCAGGCAGGTGACCAGGAGAGAGTGGCTTAGTCTGAGTTGACACTGAGAACAGGAATTTAGGGCAACAAGCCTTTCTGAGTCAGCAGACCAGAGAGTTAGGACGCAGCCTTGGTGACAACTGCTTGAGAATGTTACTCACCTATCCGTTCAATGAATAGGTGCTAGGCCCTAAGCTAGGCATGGGGAAAGCTTCTGCTGCCCTTTCTGAGGTCATTGTGCTATGCCCTGAAGGGCCCAGGCAATTCTTCCTTCATTTTATGGGTAAGCAGGGGGATACGGGTGGGGGGTCTCCCAACAGATACTCCGATGGCTTCCTCCTCTCTGTGTTTACAACAATTGGCATGGCCTTATGGGAACAGGTGAATGTGCAGGCAGGTGGAAAAGCCAGTAGAATGAGGCCGAAAGGGTATCCTCCAAAGGTCAGGCGGAGAGAGAAGACAAGAGCAGAGAACAGAAATGTAGGAGGTGTGGACTGCACCACTAATTCCTAGGCGCACAGAAGCAGCAGAGATCAACAAGACTTCAGATCACTCCATCCAAGGCACAGTTAAAGCTGCGCAGGTGAGTGAGTTCAAGTTCTACTTGAACTATATTCTCAAGTTCTAACCGTTGAAAAATCAATTGATTTTTTAAGTTCATTCTGATACACAGCCTCTCTAAATTCACTTGGCAATCCCTTTGTCCCATCTCCTCCAAAGGAGGCACTGAGAGGGAGAATGAAACAAACACAGCATAAAGTGCCTGGCATGAAGTGGTGCTTAATAAATGGTAGCTTGATTGCAGGAAACCAAGATTAATTAGATTCTTTTCCAGCACAAATGGTCACATTTGTATTAAAAAAATAAAATGGTGAACTCTCTGAAAGGACTAGGACGTACCACTGAACATCCTGGAGGTCTGATTGTTTTCAACAATGAAGGAGCAAAGCAAACTAAAATACCCATCACAGCCTTTAGCATCATGACATCATGACCTCATAGTATCATTTAGATATAAGGGGTCATGGGCTGCTTTATTTTTAATTTTGAAGGGGGAAAATCACCAATATATTTTCAATTGTTAAAAATCATTTAATTATACACTTAAGATCTATGCAGTTCACTGTGTGAAAAATATACCTCAATAAAAAAATGTTTAAAAATTTGCCTTTTAGGTAGATCAAGAGATGATATAATCTGAACAACTCATTAAATCAGAATGGAAACAAAAATAATAGTGTTCAGTTCTTCTCAAACTGAGATATAGAACCTTCTAGAAGGGTTTGGTCTACATGCTCTGTGTTGACAGGCTTCCCTCTTTGTTATTCAACCTAGCTCTTCTATTTTATTAACAAGGACCAATCCAAACATAACTTTCTATAATTTGGGCATTTAATGTGCTTGGAGGCTTCCTAGGTCAAGCCGGGGAATTTTCCCTTGCTGACACAGGAAGTCACATCTGTGTAAGAGTAAACCAACTTTAGTTCCCAAAAGATTTTGCTTTGAACTCTTTCAGCACGACCCAAATGAACTGGCTTCTCCGCCCTTGCATATTAACCAAATGCCCTGCCTACTTTTCCCAACTATACAACCCTCAGAAATTACTAGAATGGACACTTAGGGAGAACCTCTCACTAAAGACCCACCCCGCCACCCCACCCCCGCCCCCTTTTTCAGCTCCCAACCAGGAGGCTCAGTAAAGACTTCACATTGGTAAGATACTCCCAAAGAAGCAATAAAGGAAATTTCACATTTATGAGGTTTGCTTTTCCTAGAGACAAATTTTATTTCAAACCTGAGACCAATTAGGGAGAAAAATAATAAAAGCATGTATGCATAGTCAAATGCTCTGACCCTGAGCTATACCAAGAAAAGTAGATATGTGTTCACTGAGAAACTGGCCCAAATAGTTCTTTCATAATTTAAAAAGCACTTTCTCATATATTATTTCATTTGATCTTAGACATTGACAAAAATCTAAGAGGCAGGTACACAGTAGATAACTGGTATGTCTATGTTACAGTTAGTCAATGAAGTCTTTGGAATCAAAATTCAGTGTTTCTTCCACTACATGAAACAGTCTAAATTGAAATATTTGATTAGGAAAAAAGTTCTTGAGCAATTTTATGTGTGTAAACTTCTGGTTAAAAGGAAATAATAAAGAGAAGAAAAGATTTATCATAACACAGGAGATCTTTTTAATCAACAGAGGAGAAAGTTATTGCAAAGTATGATGCAAACTCCAGAAACCATTAAAAATTACCAATAAATTTAAACATATAAAAATTTAAAGTAGTGTATGACAAAAAAAGTATCACAAACGTGTTAAAAGATATTGATGAACTGGGGAAAATGTTTATGATACATATGACAACATGCTAATTTGCTTATTATGGAGAAAGCTCCAAGTCAATATAAATAAGACTAATAACCCAATAACCATAGGAAAATGAGCAAAAATTATAGAGAATTAAAAATATATGGAATTTAAATATGAGAAAAGATGCTCAATGTCAGTCTAAGAGAAATGCAAATTAAAATGACAATGAAATATCACCTTGAATCTGATAGGCAAAACTCAAAATATTTGTTAACACACTATATTGGAAAGATATAGAGAAAATAAGCACTCTCAGATATTGTTGGTAGGAGTATAAGTTAGTATAGCAACTATGATGGAAAATTTGACATCGGATAATAAAATTATAAATGTACATACCCCTTAACTTGGGAATTTTACTTCTAGGAACTAACTGTATAGCTACAATTACACGAATGCTCAAAGATATAAAAGGACATTTACTTTAGCATTGTTTATAACGACAAAAGATTGAAAACCATCTATATGTCCAACAGTAGAGGTTCTCAGTAATTTATGGTAAAACATTGCAATGAAAAGCTATGTTGTCTCTAAAAATAATAAGGAAATACCTATCACAAACACTAAAAAAGAAAAAATCTCAAGATATATTGAGGCGTGATACATCTAAAGCACAAAAGAGTGTCCATAGTAGAGTGTCCTTTTGATGTAAAAAAAAAAAGGATGTTTGTATACGCACAAAATATCCTTGGAATAACACATAGGAAATTGGTAATAATGATTACTGCTGGGGAAGGACCAGCAGATAGGGGTGGGAGGCTTTTTACTATATACCATTTTTGTGCCCAATTTTCTTTTTTAATTGCATGGTATGTAATATCTATTTAAAGAGCTGAGATAACCACGGGGATAAAGTAGGCCAATGAGTTGATTGATACTTCCTGGAAAAAGCCTTCAATCTGTTAAAGATCCAGATATACTAATATGGCTTGGTCTTTGCTGCCTAAATGAGCAGCCATGTTTAAGAAGAGCCAGCAGAACTCTTGGCTCTAGTACTGTCCATGTAAACACTTATCTGTCACAAGAATGTACTTGGAGAGGCCACTTCTTGCAGGGCACGCACATGCACACACAGTACCAATCTTTCATGTGAACACATCTTTCATTCCAAGTTACAAAAAGCTTTTTTATAGCCATCATTTCATCAAATCTTTACACATTCCAAGGAAGGTACTTTCATACCTTCCTGTTATATAGATCTATACAATGAAACTGAAAAAACTTAAGTTATTCCCCGCCCTGAGGCAAAATCTTTAAGTGGCAGAGATGTGACTCAAACCTAGAACCTCCTAATTCTAAATTAGATATTCTTTCTACCGTGAAACTACCTCACTCCCTTCCAAAAATAAATCTGTAACTATTCTGTCCCCAAGCTGTGTCGATTAAAAGCTATGAAGTATTTACTTTACCTATAGAACTCCCTGGATTCAGTGGCCTCCAATAGCCTTGAATTTTACCAAACTATAACTGCCTTTCTCCAGATATCCAGGGTGCTCAAGTGTTAAGTAGGGAGCTCAGACTGTAAGAATCCTGAGATCTCTTACAATTCTACTTCTTAGTGAAATAGGAGACTTCTTGAGTGAGGCTGATAGTGAGGAGAGAATTACCTTAGGAATGAACATTCAACAAAAACCAAGTACTCACAGCTTTGAAGCCAAGCTAAATAAAGAGTTAATGTAGAGAGAGACTGGGAGAGGGGCAAAGAGTGAGCCAAAAGCAGCTTAGCAAAACTCCCATGGTCACCGTCACCCAGCCAGCATGGAGCAGCCAAGCCCAACGTGGCTTGTGGTTACCTGCCTGGCTTTTTTTTTTTTTTTACTTAAGCAGAGGGACCAGTGCCACCTCACCATGGAGGCCCAATGGCTTGGCTCACTATTTTAAACATGGTTTGTGGTCTGCACCAAGATGGCTTGAACAACTCTGTGTCCTCCAAGGGATTAAGATCAAATGTAACATATGCTTATCCCAATGGCAGTGATGGGGACAAATGGACAAACATTGGGCCACATCAACATTAGACAGAAAATTTTCCTAAAAATATCCTCTGCAAGTCCCCAGGGAAAAATTTGCAAGACACAAACAATGCCTAGCTCTTAGCCACAACAGGTGAGGCAGAAGCTGCCATCCAAGAAGAACCCAGATGATAAGGAAGGGAATGGAACTCCCTACCTGCCCACAAACCTTCCCACAAAGGGAATCAC
Source organism: Eidolon dupreanum (assembly GCA_028627145.1). Lineage (NCBI taxonomy): Eukaryota > Metazoa > Chordata > Mammalia > Chiroptera > Pteropodidae > Eidolon > Eidolon dupreanum. The sequence goes on along the minus strand of CM053506.1, from coordinate 82,240,460 downwards.
TAACTGAGGAAGAGAGAAGCAATGAGCAAGAGCTTTTATTCTGTTAAGTGTGTCAGTCCTAGGTTGCCCACCCTCACCCCTTAAAAGAAAAAACAACAGCTATATTGAGATATAATTCACCTACCATGCATTTCACCCATTTAAAGGGTACAATTTGGAGCACTTGACATCTTGTTCCCTGGCACATGTCGTCAATTTGGCTCAAATAAACTTTATAAAATTTTTTTAAAGGGTATAATTCAATGGATTTTAGAATATTCATAGGGTATGCAACCATCCCCGCAATCTATATAAGAACATTTTAATTACTCTGAAAAGAAACCCTGTACCTCTTAGCCATCACCTCCCAAACTTCCCCTCTCCCTAGCCCTAGGCAACCACTAATCTACTTTCTGTCTCTCTAGATTTGCTAATTCTGGACATTTCATATAAATGGAACCATACAATCTGTGGTACTTAGTAACTTGCTTCTTTCAGTCACAAATATTTCAAGGCTCATCTATGCTGTAGCATGTATAAGAACTTCATTAATTTTTATGGCTGAATAACATCCAATTATATGGACATACTACATTTTGTTTTTCCATTAATCTGTTGTTGGACATTGGCTGTTTCCACCTTTTAGTTATTGTGAATAATGCCGCAATGAACATTGGCGTACAAGTATCTGTTTGAGTCCCTGCTTTCAATTACTTTGGGTATATCCAATCATCAATTGATAAGACCGTTATTTCCAATTCTTGGCAATTAATGGTTATTAATTATTATTTGAGATTAATGCTGCCATGAACATTAGTGTGCAAGTTTTGGGACAGGTTTTCATTCTTCTTGGTATATACCAAGGTGTACAATTGCTGGATCATATTATAATTCTATATTTATCTGAGGAACTGCCAGACAGTTTGCCAAAGGAGCTACATCATTTTACATTTCCAAAGGCAGTGTGTGAGGATTCCAATTTTTCTACATCTTTATCAACACTTATTATCTATCGTTTTGATTACAGGAACCCTAGTGAGTGCAGAGTGGTGGTTCACTGTGGTTTTGAGTTGTATTTCCCTGATGGTTAATAATGTTGAGTAACTTTTCATGTGATTATTGGTCATTTGTACATCTTTTTTGGAGAACTGTCTACTCAGTTCCTTTGCCCATTTTTAAATTGAATTATCTGTCATTTTATTATTGAATTGTAATAGTTATTTATATAGTCTAGATATAAGTCCCTTATCAGATAAATGATTTGCAAAAGTTTTCTCCCATTCTATCAGTTGTCTTTTCACTTTTGCAATACTGTCCTTTGAAGCACAAAAGTTTTAAATTTTAATGATGTGTAGCTTATCTATTTTTTTATTTTGTTTCTGGTGTCAGCTAAGAAACCCTGACCTAATCCAAGGTTGCAAAGATTTACACCTGTGTTTTCTTCTAAGGGTTTCATAGCTTTAGCTGATATTTAAGTCTTCGATCCATTCTGAGTTAGCTTTTGTATATAATGTTCTTTTGCATGTAGATATAAAACTGCCTCATCATTATTTTTTGAAAAGACTATTCTTTCCCCCAAAGAATTTTCTTGGCATCCTTGCTGAAAATCAATTGATCATAAATGAGAAGGTTTATTTCTGGACTCTCACTTCTATTCCGTTGAGCTATGTGTCTATCCTTAGGCTAATACATCGTCTTGATTACTGTGACTTCATAAATTTTGAAGTTGGAAAAACTGAAGCTTATTACTTAAAGCTATTCTGCATCCCTTGAATTTATATGTGAATTTGAGGGCCACCTTGTCAATTTCTGCAAAGAAATGAGCTGAGATTTTTATAAGAATTTCAGTGAATATGTATATCAATTTGGTCAGTACTGTTATCTTAACAATATTGTCTACCAATCCATAACATGTTTTTCCTTTTATTTAGGCATTCCTAAATTTCTTTCATCATCTCCTATCTTCCAGAGTATAAAGTTTGTAGTAAATGGAATTATTTTCTTAGTTTCATTTTTGGTTTGTTCATTACTATTGTACAGAAATACAAGTGATTTTTTTTTATATTGTTCTTATATTCTGTATCCTTGCTGAATGAGTTGCCTTTTATAAGGTTTTGTTCCTAAGGATCTTAAAAAACAGTTCAGTGTTGTGGCGGCTTTGCACTGAATCAATTTAGCTAAGCTGGAACTCCTTTTTTTCCCAGAATTTCCTTCCTTGTACAATTATGAATTAGGGTTGATTATATATAAGAAAAATTTATGTGAGATTTAGAAGGTGGAACTGCAGCAGCGATCATTACACTCTGAAGGTTAAATATCGGGCATGTTGGCACTGTGGCAGCCTGTGCAAACTGTTGCTAATGCGCTGGCCAACCTACCAGGCCGGTGTGTCCCCCAGCTCTCACCAGATAGCCTCCTTCAGATTCTCTGAGTCCTGGGCCAAATGCATGTGCAGCTTTACAGTGAAGAGTGCCAGCTCCTGCTGCAGGTCACCCATTTTATCAAGGCTAATAGTACTGAGAAACAGACATAGGTTCTAGTTTGCCTCATGGGTTACACTTGCCTCTCTGCCACTACACAATGAGGTTTCTTCCCAGCATCAGTCCCGATCTCTATTCAAGCCTACCACGAGACTCAGAGCCAACAGACTTCTTCAATAGCTACCACAATTACATCAGGTCACACAGAAGTCCAATCCTAATAATGAATCCTTTATTCTATACCAGTGGTCCTGCTCCTATGATCAAAACAAACAGTACACTGTTTATGCTATTTTAAATGGTACCACTCTGGTGCGAGATATTGATAGTGGGAGAGGTTAAACTTTTGTTGAGACAGGAGGTATGTGGGAACTCTCTGTAGCATCCACTCAATTTTTTTTTTTTTTGGTGGACCTAAAACTTTTCTAAAAAATTAGGTCTATTAAAAAAAATTTAAAGACATGGTTCCACAGTGTAGCAGATAGCACATCTGCTTTACACGTAGAAGATCCTGGGTTTGTGCCCCAGTGGAGCCACAGTCCACAGTCTACGGCCATGCCACCCGGAACAAACCCGATGTCTGATCTTGGAAGCTAAGCAGGATCAGGCCTGGTTAGTACTTGGATGGGAGACCACCTAGGAAGACCAGGTGATGTAGGCATAAATAATAATAATAATAATAATAATAATAATAAATGTAAAAGATAAATATTACATGATTCCACTTACATGAGGTATCTATAGTCAAACTCAGAAAGTAGAATGTGGTTACCAGGGGCTGGGGGGTGGGGAGTAGGGGGGGCAGGGAAGGATGGGAAATAGGAGTTTTTCAATGGGTATACAGATTCAGTTTTGCAAGAAGAAAAAAATCTAGAGCTCTTTCACACAACAGTATGCATAAAGTCAATACTACTATACTATACAGTTCAAAATGGTTAAGATGGTAAATTTTATGTTATATGTTTTTTAGCACAAAACATTAATTTGAGTCTGATAAAGAGAAAGCAAACAAAAGTTAAAAAATATGGTGGTGGTGTTACAGAAGGAGAGGGGTAGGGAGACAGACACGATCGTTTACCATATAATTCCATCTTACTAATGGGAATGAGGATATGCCTTGAAGATAGAGTCTATGTCTTATTTGTTCTCATGTCTGAATAGTCAAGAGAATCTTTAGTTAATAAAAGTACTGAATGAATAAATGAATGCATAGATAAATGCAAAACAGGCAGGGGTGGAACAAGTAAAGGAGCTGACGGTCCCCAAGATCAAATATGACTAGGGACACTGAATCTTCAGTGAATGACAGAAAAGCTGTGGCCTGAATGACATCTACAAGTAACAGTTTCTCTCCAAGCACCAGATGTAGGACATTATATTAAATATTCAAGAGATACATGACCTAGTTTTTTGGGGGGAATAGGGGGGTGTTGGGTTTTCAGTGAGTTCTGGGCATACACAGACCTATATAGGACAGGCTTCTGGACACAGAAGGGAACAAAACAAGGATAGCAGAGTCTTTTGCCCTGTGTTCATGTTTCAGGTCAAACGGTCCTTTCTTACATAGCCCTTCCTGATTATGCTCTGGAAAATTCCATGTTAAAAGTTCCTTGCCACCTCCCTCCTTGAGTTCAGGATCAGACTATAAGCCTGTGAACATCCCATGCTTCTTACCAAAGATAACCCTTTTTGGCAACATGGCGTTCATTCATTCATTCCCTCACTCACTCACTCACTCGCTCACTCATCAAACACAGCTAAGTGTTGGGAATTCAAAGATAAGTAAGACATGGTCTTTACCATTGTAGCTGTTGGTGAGGGCCCTGAATATTTCAGAGGGACCAGTCAATCTCTTGTTTAAGTTTCTAAAGAAATAAAAGCTTTGACATCACTATTTATAATCTTTTAACTTATCAACCACCATAGCAATTTAAAAATTAACTTTCCTATCCTAGTAGAGAAAGACAAGAAGAAAAGAACCTTGCTTTTAGAATTCTGGCTTTATCAAGAAAATATGGAGTGTCCCATTTGAACGGATCTCTGGCCGGAGACAGTTAATCTGTCGCAATGGATGATGTCCGTGTTGTGCGGACACTGTTTATTCTAGCCGTTCTGCAATTTACAAATCGAAACAAATAATGGTGGAGACATTTGCAACTATGGAAAAAGGGTGTTTACAAAGTGGGAAAAAATAGACTAAATAGGCTTAGATTACAGAAAATTTCTAACACGGCATGGGATGGACTCCACAACAACAGAAGGTGCAAAGGGCTATGAGTCACACGTACTATACAATTAGATCTTTTCAAAGATTTCCTAAATATGTCAGTTTCAGAAAGGGTATCTATATGCAAGGTCATCTTGGTAAACCCTGGGGACACCAGACAGGAAAATTTTCCTAGGCCTCTTGTTTCATCTCTCCACCCTTAGATATACCTTCTCAGATACCAGGTCTTAGTTCAGTGTTAAATCATTCAAGCTCAAGGTGCTGCTCACACTTTCCTTTGGAAACTAATTCTCCTTTTCTAAACCTTTCCTTAAATGGCATTGCTCACAGCGACTTTCCTAGTGAGAAGCATGCAAGAAAAAAGATCTCCTTTAAAAGTCCACACAGCAGTCATTTTCTTTGTCCACTAATGGGCTTAGCGCTTGCTCTCTCTTATTTCTGTTTTTAAAGCCATCTCTTCTCCTTTACCTCTTGCACAGCTCTCTTTTTAAGGCTGAATATTATATCTAACTCCCCAAATATCAGAGTAAAAACGAGGTGAAATCTCAAACCACATCCTCAATTTGCTATCTTGGTTGTTACAGAATTAGTCATATGAAAAAACAAAATGGCTTGTTAATGATCAAAGAGGTCTGCCTAAAATAGAAATAATTTTAATGAAAGCGAAGACAGTTTCCCCATGTAGAAACTGACCCTGACTATGGAGCTTTCATATGGATTTCATAACTTTATAAAAACAATAATCAAACAGCAACTCATTAGAGATGAGGAAAGGAAACAGTTGAGTATCCATGAAAGTTAACACTGGGTTTTCAGAAGATAAAGACATTTATCTTTTATGAGGGTTAAAGAATAACTATTCCCCAGCTCAGTTAGCAAGAGAAGTGTAAGTTCATAAGCGCTTATTACAAAAATAGAATAGCCAGAGATTTTTTTAGGATAAAGGTAAGAACCACGGTCACGTGCTCCTTCTTACACAAAGCCCAAAACAGCACGCTGCACAGCAAACACTGGGAAATATACTACTCGATGGAAAACAAGAATGATGACTTTATGCAGTGAGATCCTAAAGTTCATTTCTTTATCAAGTGAGCTTGTTTCACTAAGTTCAGGCATGAATTGGCAATCCTTACTTAAAGTCAACATTGAATTTAAGCCAAGACAAGATTGTAAAAACCAGGTCTACAGAAGCAGAAATTTGATCTGGAATATTTTCCAGGGAAAATGTTGATTAGACTTTTTTCTTCCTTGTATAAGAGGGAAGGAATAGAACAATCACTGACTATCTATTATGAAGCAGGCACTATGTTTTGTTATAAATGTATCCCATTTAATCCTGGAAATATCCCAGTGAGGTAACTAATGTTAAGTAACTTATATGAGGTTACATAGCTAATTTTTTAAAAAAGTTGTAATGGAACCCAGGGCTGTTGTCTGCCTCCAAAGATTATGCCTTTCTTTCTATCATACCTCTAATATCATTTTCATGTTTTTAAAAGTTTCTTTCTATCCTATTTCTAATATCCCTTTCGAATTTTTAAAACCTGACCATAACTTACTGTTTAGCCCTCTTTCTTTTTAGTTCAGATTTTTAAAAATGTTTTCAAGAACATAAAATATTACAGATACAGCTGAAGTCTCTGTGTACCTTACCCCAGTCCCATTTCTCCTTCCATCCCAGTATCATACTATTCTTATTCCTCTGCAATCTGTTTTTTTTTTGACATGTTTTTAAGATTTATCTATGTTGCTGCATGAGTTTAGTTCATTCATTTTAAATCTAAAGATGAACATATGGCTAAAAAACCCCGTTTTTTTTGTTTATTTGCAAAAACATTATTATACAAATTTTCTTTTATACCAGTCAGAACTTTCTATGAATTATATATCTAAGGGTAGAACTGCAGGATCCCAGAAATAGTAATGATAATCAATGACACTATTTAAGTGCCTATTCTGTACCAAACATTGTTTTAAGTGGTTTATACATATTAACTCATTTAATTAATACAATAACCTTATGAGGATTCTGTTATTATCTCTATTTTTCAGATAAGAAGTAGTGTGGCTCTAGAATCTATGCAACTTTATTAAACATTGAAAATTACCTTCCAAAATAGTTGCACCAATTTATACTTCTACCATCAGTTTATGAGTTTTTACATCCTTGCCAGCACTTGTGGTCAAAGTTTTCAAGTTTTGTTATCCTAATATGAAGAACTAAATTTTATATCTAGTAGGACAGAAATTAAATGACATTCTAATCATAATAGGTCTGTTGTTCTCCAAAATTATTCCTAGCTGTTTTCGACCCTTTGGTCTTTCCACATGAGGTTCTAGAGTACCTTAAAAATTTTTATGGAATTTCCTGCCAGGCCTTTAATTGATTCAAAACCTATTATGATTTTGATTAGAATTTCATTTAATTTTTTGATTAATTTGAGGATAACTGACAACTTTAATATGTTGAGTTTTCTTATCCATGAACATGTTATATCGATTTATCTAGGGTTTTTTTTTCACCTCTTCAATCTACTTTTATAAATTGTCTGTATATGTTTTGTGTATCTTTTCTAAGGATTATTCCTGAGTTCTTTATGCTCTTGATTGTTATTACAAATAGGATCTTTTCTCTAATTGGTTATGCTGGCATATAGGAATATCATCAATTTCTATTTCCAGCAACCCTGTTGAACCCTTATTAATTCTAATAGTTTGTTGATCCTCCTAGATTTTCTATGTAGCAAATTATATCATTTGCAAATAAAGTCAGCTATGTCTCTAATTATTGTAACTCTTATCTCCTGTTATTACTGCATTGCATTGGCTAGTATTTCCACACAATATTGGATAGAAATGGTGTTAATTGGTATCCTTGTCTCATTTCTTTTAGTTTTCTCTTCACTAAGTAAAACCACCATAAATCCTAAAGCTGTGTCTCTAAGCTTCCGTTTACCTTTAAATAATTATATTCAAATTAAAGTGCTCAGGAATCACATTAGCTAAAAAAAAAAAAAAAAGTCATGTTACTATGTGCCCTGGAGAGTAGGATATAATATTCTAACATAGAAATGGAAAAGCATTATGTGAGTTGCGAGCTTTGGCCTGGGTGTACTTAATTTTAAACATTATTAAGGTTCAACCAATTCCTATATAAGAAACCATCAATTCACCTACTAGAATTGTGGAGATGGTCACATCAAACATCACATGATTTACCATTTTAGTTTTTGAAACTGGGGGAAAACATGCAGAAAAGAAATAAACAGCTCTTCTTCTCTCTCTCTCTTTTTTTTTTCCTTAAATGAATGTAATAACAGAAGAGTAATGAGGTTGGAAAACAGATGTGGACAAAGAGAAGGCGCATGCTATAGTGTGGCCCACACAATCTGGAAAGGAATGATAAAAAAAAAAAAAAACTTTACAAGCTGTTTTGAGTCTTGAATTAAAAGGAGTAATCAAGCAAGGCTGACTTATAAAGGGTCAGGGGGTAGCATCCTGCAGAAGAGAATAAGCAGAACTCCTTTTCCTTAACTGTCCCCTGCCCAGCTAAGTCTGGGAAGGAGGATTTTCCTGGGTAGTAGCCTCTCTGAATGTATTCTTGATTCAGTATTTAATAACTGCCATCTACCCTCCTTTCTCCATGCACTCACTCCCCAGGGAGGTACTTCCCTAATGGGTTGACCCTTTTTAGTCTGGTTTTAGTCTCTGGTTCTTTATATTCTGATGGGGCACCTCAGTCTCTTTCTATGACTTCCAGGCAAAATGTGTCAAATTAGATAAAGCTTGATGCTGGTTTGGTAGCACTCTCATTCTCTAAACGATTTCTTCCCACATCCTTTTCACCATGTTTGCCTCCTCCGGTCAGTCGGAATGTGTATAATAAAAGAATTACAACTTGAGAATATCTAAATCCTCACATAGAGATGTGGGTTTTTGTTTGTTTGTTTGTTTGTTTGTTTTTTAACTTTACAGTGTAAGTATAGTAGAGCAACATCGAGAGGTAAATGTAGCAACTTGGTAAAAGGAAGATAAAGCCTTATCCTGTTTCCAAGGAGATTAACAGCATGAAGATATTTTTCTCCTGTTCCTATGGGCATTGTTATTAATGATGTTTTATGGCAGAACTGTCAGACACTCATCAGTTTACCAAACTATGTTAGTCTGCACAAAGTGGTACTGTGAGAAAGCGGTCTGCTGCAGTTGTCTGACTCGGCCTCTGAAAGCTTTCAAACTCAACTACTGAAGTCCAGCCAGCATCTAATTTTACCCGTGAGTTCCAGGAGAGAGTAAAGCTGGTGGGAAGATTACAGAGTTCCTTGAAGCTCTGACCTATAACAGGAAGAGCATTGTCAGCCTTCATGTCTCTCACTCTAAATCCCAAGGAAAACAACAGTGGCAGGGCGTTGTATAACACGTTCCCATTGTAAAATTGCATATTTCAGAAACATGATGCCAGCTCCCTCATTTTCCACAGACCATGTGTCAGTATAAACAGATGACCTTAAAATGAATATTTTTACTTAAGCTTTTCAATTCCAATTTGTCTCATGTACTTGGGCTTCTCTGGGTTTTCTTGTAAAACGGTAGAAATCTACTGTTTTTAAATTGGCTAATGCCTCTACACTTTCAACTCCGATTGCTGCACTAATGTCCTGGGAATTTCTGGTAACGTTAGTGTGAAATACCACAGTGATTTCAGAGTTCCAGGGGTATTTTGAGCTTTCTATCAACACAGTGGGAAAAACAGAGGTTTGAAGTTAAGTCTTAGCTTTGGCATGTAGCAACTTGGACAAGTTACTTAACTTTTCCTATACTTATTTGTAAAATGGGTGAAATAATATCAACCTTAGAGGGTTGTTTGGGAGGATTCATGAACACAGCAGTTCAATAAATAGTAGGGATTGTCAGTCCAAAGTAATAGACAGAAAATCCACAGTTCTATTTAGTAAATATGCCACATGGTGGCACCCCCTAAGGGAAAAGATGACCTCAAGTGCCCCTTAAAAGCACTAGGAGAATCAGTCAACAGGAAAGCAGAAGTGATAGCAAGTGTCTGGTGTCTAGGGAGATCTCCAATGTGATTGTCCTAGGCCAGTAGTGGACAACTGCCCACGCTAAGGCTGGTGCCCTGGGAAAGAACATGAGCCTCTTCTTGGAGGTAGGCTGATGAAAGGGAAAAAAAACAAGAGAGCAGCTCCCATGGGTGGAAAACTTAAAGGCTTCATTAAAATTTTTATGCTGACCAACTTGCTTTCTGGTGTAGCAGTTCACATAGTAGCCAGTAACCTAAGAATGGACTACGACTTAGGCGACTCCAGCTTCTCCAGTGTTAAACAGACAACCTGATGTTCTCAACCCTCGTGGAGAGAAACTGACAATTGCTGTGCTATTAAAGTCAGAGTGGGAGTCCAATAACAAGGCACAAATCGTACCAGAACACTGTCCACAACTCTGGGTCATTATCTGGCTGAATTTCAGTATTCGCAAATTCTACGTGCCCTTGAGAAGAAGAGAGACCAACACCGTTCTGTGAGTTTTGCTTACTACTCGTCTCTTACTACTATAAGCTCATACTACTATTCACTAAGCAACTATGAAGTACCAGGGATTACTATTAATCTAGCCCCATATACCACTCTTCTGCCTGGTAGAAGGAAAGGTTTTAGAAGGGGCTTAGATATTAGAAAGCATCTTTTGTATCCAATACAGAATAATAAGTTTACTTCTGACATTCAAATAAACTGTTTAAAAGAGGAGGGCAGTGCATCCTTAGACCCTTGGGTTTAAGAAGGAAACTCATCTTTTAATCAGAAATGAAATAAGAATCCCCAGGAGCTCAAGGCTCACCACAACATCTGTCAGTTTAGAATGGATTAATAAAATGAAGAGGGATGGTAAAATCTTATTTAGGGGGAATTACAAATACAAATCCATATGCTGGAATAGGATGGAATAGCCAGTTGTCAATATTTAGCTAGTGTTGTGTGTGTGATTCTTCCACAGAGCAATACCTGGCTTCCCAGATAAACTACAGAGGTGCATAACAGTTCCCATTATATTAGATGAGTCTACTAACATTATTATCAATAAATTCTCTATTTAGAAAATTATAGCATAAGGGTTGAGCATCCTCCTCCTTAATCTATTTTTTATTATGATCAAGAGAAAGAATCTTACATTTATTATCTGTAAGGTGCCAGGCACTCTAAATGTTATTTCATATAATGATACCATGAAGTAGATATGATTATCTAAATTTTACAGAGGTTTCAAGGGTTAAGTAACTTGTCTAAGGCCAATAGTTAGTAAGGAAGTGACAGACCCAGGATTCAGACCCAGATAAACCTGCCTCTAAACTTTCTGTTCTCATGACCATACCATCATCTTACATATTACATGGTACCTAGAGGCAAGACATTACAAACCCCTTTCCACAATGAGTTTAAAATCTGGGGAAAAGATAATCAAGATACATAATAAAAACAATATAAGACAAAACATGATTAAGTGCCACATGCAGGCAGTGATTGTTAAAGATATAAACATTTAGAGAAAGAGATTTCTGATTGGAATGATCAGAAAAGGCTACAAAGAGCAGTGATATTTGATCTGAACCTTGAACTATGAATAGAAATTCTATATGTGATTAAGGGGAGTATATGAAGGGACACTGATGACAGGAAAGCTTTTCAGAGCAAGGGGATGATGTGCACAAAAATATGAAGGTGGAAACGTAAATGGCATACTCAGATGATAAATAATTAAATTTGGCATGAGCAAAGAGTTCATCTAAGGAAGAAGTGGGAGGTAAGTTAGAAAAGATCGGTTTGAACCAAAGTGAAAAGGGGAAGAGAGACTTCAGTTTATTATTATTAATGTGTAAGTGCTGTGCTGTGTCATTTCACTTACACTCATTAGATGACTTTGGGGTGATCTGCTATCAACTTTTGCATAGAAAAGGAAACAGGCTAAGTGAAGTTCCCACATTTATTGCAGAACAAAGTCATACTTAGAATTATCTGATTGTCCTTAAATTCCATTCCTCCAACTATACTATGTTACCTTAAACAAGAAATTAATGATTTAGATTTCTATTATTTGAAGGAAGCAATACATTAGTAAAGTTTTTGACGGGAAAAGTATTTTGATGTGATCAAAATATTCACTGTTTTGGAATAAAGACTCTCCTGGGCTACTGGAGTATCCCATTCAAAGGAAGGTAACTAGGCAAAAAGTATTTTTGAAGGAGTGACTGAGGACATGGGTTGAATGCTAGAGTTCTACTCTTTATTAGCAATGTGATTTTAGATGAGTTTCTTTCTCTAAGACTTATCAATAAAATAGGGATGACAACACTTATCTCACAGGTTTAGGCCTAAAAGGATATCATGTTGATAGAAATGCTCTATAAGTATAAAGCATTATGTAAGTTTTTTAAAAATTCTTTTTTTTTTATTCCTAGCTGAATTTTATTTTGAAGGTACCAAATGAAAAAGATTTTCAATTTTAATAGCAACAATTATGCTTTCCTTTGATTTCTACCAATTTTATGAAACTTGAAGATCTTTCAGCCTTTTCTCCCTTCAGTCTCAAGGTGGCCTCTCTTGTGTGTTCCCAGTTGCAGAACATCTGTTTAGCTAAGTTTCAGGCAATGCTCAATGATGGCTGCTCTGTAGTTCAGTTGTAATTTTAATGGTTGTGAGAGGAGGCAAGCACAGCGTTTACTTACTCTACATATGGACTGGGAGCCTCAAATCCCAAATTCTTGATTTGGTGGAGAAAATACCTCAAACAGAACCTGAGTTCCCCTCTAGGAATTGCTCAGAGATATTCTTAATACAGTAATATAGTAACAAGGTCCACCCCTTCCTTACTTGTAGGTTGCTCAAAGACTATCAGCATGGGTTGGGGTTAAGGCTAATGAAATTACTCTGGGTTCCTGTGCCACAGGATACAAAAAATCCTAAAACCTTTAGATCCCTTTTGAGATGGTTATGTTTGGTGTGGCTCTGCCTCTTGTTCACCTATGTATCCTACTCATTGATCCCTCTCAGGCCCCAAGACTCAATGATTTTAAAGGTAAGAAGTGAACATCGACCTTGGATGTGTACCACTCCATGGACAAAGGCATTACATTTTTAAAACTCGACAAAAAAGAAACTATCTCTTAGCTTTAAGATGGAAGGCTCAATGACTCCATGTACTCTGGTCCAGCTCAGGGTCACTTTGAAGGCACTATGAAACATAGAACTTACAAGTTAAAAAAGAAGCGTCAATTATACAATGAGCCTCTGACTACTAGTAGAGGTTGATTGACAGTGAGTAGGAAACATTTACTAACTATAAAAAGTAAAGATCAAAGTCTGAAATTTGGAGTTTCAGAAAATAATTCCTCAGTTTGGTCAGACTCTCTTTTCAGGGAAAAAGAATAGTGTGGCATCTCCCATCCCTAGTCTGGGAACAAAGTTGCATAGAGTAGCTTGGTGAGAAAACCATCAAGGCCCCAAACTTCCTTGGAGTCAAACCCCACCCACGTATTATTTTATTAGGTGCTACTGAACATCTAAACAAATTGCCAGGTCTTTACTACAAATAGCTCAGGGAAAAGAAACCTGTGATAAGGTTCTCCTTGTGAGCAGCTCTATCAGGAAACCTTTAGTCCCAAGACCCTACACACACAGTATAGTCAAGTAAAAAAGTGTTTATAAAAGTCTTCAAAAGAATGAGTATTCTGATAGAAAAGCTTCACTCAATACATATACTGCGCATAAGCCAACTACCGTGGTAGAAGCACAAAGCCACATTGACTCTGATTTCAGGGCTCACATGGATACCACAGTGGGGAAGGATGCGTCAGTTGTGGTTCCAGAGAAGGATGGGGAGACTTGCAGGTCCTGATGACATTGAACAGTCTCCGCCCATTGGTAGTCACCACCAGGTTTCCATGATGCTTTCCAGACATTGTCTGACCAAGAAGAAGTATAAGGAAGTGGAATGTGGAAACTAAAGAAAGTGTACTCTGGAGGTGTTTTGGAGGCTGTAAGGGAAAGAAACTTGGGTGCCCTCATCCAAGCTCTCTTCTTACTTTGTTAGGTGACCTTGAGATAAGTAGTTACCTCTTGAGCTTTGGTTTTGTTCTTCGTAAAATTATGAATGCGATTGGTTGGGAAGGATATTTTTGACAAAGTACCAGAGAAGGGAAAACTTTGATATTTTCATCCAACTCTGGGGTAGAGATGAGGATGGAGAATCTGTTCCAATTTCCTGTAGGCTCCAAAGAGAGCAAAATCTGAAACTTCAATAAGTCATTGTGCTCTTGCTGCTACAATTAAAGCTCTTTGAAAATCTGCTTTAAAGCCTTCAGAACAAATCTAGATTAATGAAGCCAGAGTCCATCCTAAAGAGGAAAGTATCAGGAAAGAGAGGGTGGGATGACACAACAGAGCTGTTTCAATGCAGCCAGGCAATACTTAACATCTCTGTAGGGAAAAGTTAAAATGTTCTCACAGAAGACTGAGATGAATTTATTTTTTTTCCTAGGTAAATAATGGTTGATGTTGTTGTAGTATTGTTGTTGGTAAGTATGGTAAGATCTTTCCAGCGACCAAATACTATACTTATCTGCTATTTAAAGCAGTATAGTTAAGTTTTCTAATCTTACTGACTACTTGATCAAACATTTTAGAAAAACAGGAAACGAATTTGACACCAGGGCAATGGAGAGATAAAAACTCAAGGAAAAGATAATTGAGGCATAAACTAAGAAAATAATTTTACTTTCTAAACCAGTGAGCCTTATATTAAACAAAGAAATGTGCTTGTCAGTTCTTAAAGTAGACTGAAAGTAAGTCTTCTTTTACTAGTATTATGTGAGACCTCAAAGGACGCTGCTATGGGTCAGGCAGTACAACAGCAGCCCAACAGTGTTACATTTGTTCAAGGTTTTAAATAAAAAAACAAACAAACATCCCTTTAACTTTTATAGGGGATTGTTCTCTAATAATACCAAAGGAAGGGGCTGGCTCTCTTGAATTTTTCCTCAGAGTTGTCTCTATGCTGACAAAGGAGTAAGGTCCAAACTGGGGTTTTAGATAGAGTTGAAGGCGGACTGATGTTGAAAGGATAAAGGATTTAGGTTCTGTGGGTATTATCCTAAGACTCTTTTTCCTCTGGTTTTCCTTTCACCTCTAAATAAGACAAGAGCTCCAGTCAATTGTCAAGTCAGGGTAGCAAGATAAAGGCAAATCACTTTACCTTTCTGAGCCTCAGTTTTCCCACATATAAACTGAGGAGACTGAACTCTAATATATAACTACTCTCATCTCTAAAGTCCTTTTCAATAGAAATTACATAATGAAGTTAGAAAAGCAACCGCCCAGGCACCCCCCCCCCCACCAAACAACAACAACAACACACTTCTAAACCTATTGTTCTTCAGCTGGAATCTGGGCAGAGGGCTGCATGAAGCAAGGGCTCAGAGATATACCTGACTCATAATCCTGTTTTAATCCTGGCTGTGAAAGTCTGCTAGTAACACAGCTGACATCCCAGCTTCCCAAACTCAAATGCCTGACCATGACTGCAGATGTAGCAACAGTAGAAACAAGAGTAGTAATAAGAATGACAACACAAGTGACAGTAATAATACCAAATAAATGTTATTATTAATGATAATTATCGAGCCTTTATTAAGGGGCCAGGCACTGTAATTGTTACATATATGTATTCAGGCAATCCTCATAACAACTCTGTGAGGACTTAACACTATTGTCTCCATTTTGCTGATGAAAAAACTGAGGCTCAGACACAGTTAGGTAAATAGGAGGAGCAAACAGGATAGCAGTAAATCATTGGCTAGCCGAAATCCAAGAGGGCGGGGGGTCCACAGGACTGCCAAACAGTACAAACAGTAGGATGCTAAGGACAGGACAGAGCTCTGAAGACAGAAGGCTTAGCCCACTGAGGTAAAAGCCAGTGAGTTTAACAGGCTGAGAGCTGAGAGATATGGATTCCACTACTGGCTCTGGCACTATGGTTGTAGGCAGGTCAGTTTCCTTGTCTAGAAGACAAGGGCAGAGGATGAGATAACCTTTAAGGCACTTTTCAGCTCTGACATTCTCCATGACGGGCCATGTTCCATAAGGACTCAGCGACTGTTTGATTCCCAGGCTTTTTTTTTTTTTTTTAGTTCTTCATTTCTATTTTAAAAAATTGCATGTTCCCGTGGCCCTGGAATGCCTGCCTCCGGCCCCTCTGGAGCCCTGGGTTATGTGAAAGCGGCCGTGCCAAGCTGGCCCATGGGCGGGGCTCAGTCTTCCTGGCTGGCTTGTGACATGTTCCTGACGTACTGTGTGGTCAAGGAGCTGGAACTGGGGGGGCTGAACAAGGGCCAAGCCTTGCACTTCAGCTTCCTGACCTGGCAGCCATTCAGAGAGACCCTGCTAAGTGCTATTTCCTAAATACACTCTCTTTTCATAACAATCTTACCACATTGCTTTCCTTTACAAGCGCTCTTAAAAAAGGGAACTGGACTCCTTCTGGTTAATCTACACAGACTACATTTGGAAACCATCAGAAACTGAACTCTAAACAAAACGTTATTAATGTGTTGTAATCTGCCCTCTATGCTGCAGATGAAAAGAAAATGTTTTATAGTTTCGGAGCATACGTTTTAATTGCCTTTTAAGAGTGCATATACTTTTAGTACTTAGTGTTATAAAACTGTAGTATCTGTTTCTTGATAACTGTTGAGTGATCTCAGCTATTTTTATTAGTTTTTTTCCCTTATCCTTTTCTCCCTTTTTCTTCTAAACTGCCACCCATGCAAAGTTCCTTTAGATCAAGCTTGATATAGAGCTCACATATTCGAGATCTTCATTACAAATAGCTCCTTAACAACCTCCACCTCACTATAAAACACTTGTTCTTGAAAATGAGTTCTATAAACAAAGATGGAGTGGGTGGCTTTGTCTAATAATCCAGTATAGCTGGGAACCTAGCAGTCTAGCGTTTTCCCAGTTGCTATTGCTTTTTTATGGGGGCCAGATGACCTACAGAGATCTGATTCTCCTGCTACTTTTCTCAACTACACAGCCCTGTCCCAAGAGACTAACATATCAGTCATCAACCCAGAGGTTTCAAGGGCAGAGTCCTGGAGACATTAGGATCCAGTCTTTTTTTTTTTCCAGCAAGGAATTCCAAATCCACTTGAATCAGGCCTGAGGTTGACTGAGGGACTGGACTCTCCTCCAGCTCATCACCAGGCTGCCAAACTCCTGGGAGGCCAGGTCACCTGATGGAATCTGCATGGGCTAGGGCCTCCATCATCTCACCTGCCAGTTGGCCAAACAGTGTTCAGCTCTTGGAGTAGTGATATAAGACTGAATCACAGGCTCACAGGAAATGAAATGACCTTTCTGAGCTAAGGGTTTCTTGGGACAGAGCCAGGGGATGAGGGTGTTTAGCCATCTGAATTACTGGCTAGGAGGAGGCAATGGTAGAATTGGATATTGGTCTCCTGAGTGGTCTGAGCATTAAGTACTCCTGGTGATAAGAAGCTCCACAATAGCAGCCACAAGTGACAAAACCTTTCCAGGATTATCCAATGTAGAATAATATTTAAAAATTAGATTCATAGCTCCTTGGACTGGAAGGGCCCATAGAGATGATGTGTTTCATTTTCAGATGAGGATATTGAAACTGATATGGGCAGTAACTTGCCCAAGGTCTCACAGCCTAGGTGAGCTTAGAAGCCTGGTTTCTAGTTCTCCACTTGGCTCTTCACCTCTACTTCTATCAGTAAGGAAAGGAAGCATCACTGAAAGGAATTCCCTTTAGTTGTCCAAAAATGGGAGGCTGTGCCCTTTAATTTCGGTTTCTTTTTAAAGATAGTCATCTTCCTTATCTCAAACATTATCTCAAATGTTTCTTATGCTGTCTCCAGTGTTTCCCTAATGCCTTCATGACTCACTGGATATTATGGCTTGACGCAGTACAGAGCAGAGCTCAGTTACAACCTTAATTTCTAAAGTGATTTTTTATGAAAAACAAGCCTTTCTCTCAGTCCTCTTGCCATCAAAATCTGCACAATATAGGCAGAATTCTTCCAGTGGCTTAGCAGGCCCTACTTTCACAATACATCAGATTCACACTGTATGAAGGAAGAGCTGATCATAAATCAACTTCTTCCCTTTAAAATGATCAAGACTCGAATTTTAAATTGGGTTTCCTTCTCTACCCTCCCTTTACTAACCTTTTACTCCAAATATGCACTGAGGAGGATAAATAAATTAGGAATATTGAGGAGTTACTGGATACAATCATGAGGCAGAGCTCTCTACTGGGCCTACAGTATGAACTTTCCTAAAACTTCCGCCAAATATACCCAAGGAAAAGACATTCCCTATAGAAAAGCAAAGCCATCTCATGGCCTCCTCTAGTTCTGCCATGGCTGCTGTTATTTGGTACTTTGTTTTTTTGATCCTCTTCAAGCCTGCCTCATTCAATTTCCGATTCTTAATCTTTGTGGCAGGTGACATTCTAACACCCTAAAAAATCAGCTCAAAATAAAGCTTTATAAAATTGGGTCATCACATTTTTGGATGCCATGGGTCTACAAGCTAGGTACAGCAAGTCTTTCTCCCTTTTGACAGATCATAGATTAATGGGTGGTAATTATGAAAATATTGGGCAGAGAACAGCTACTTAAACATCCTTGGAAATAACTCCTAGCACCATTTTATAACCACTTTTAAATAATTCTCTTCTGAAATACATGAAACAATGAAGAGTTTTCCCTTAGACTGGTTAAGGAAAAGTTTTTCTATTCAGTAGCTTTTGTACTAACTGGTGCTCCTAAAATAAATTGTTTCTTCAGCCAGGGACACAATTCTATGTGGGGACACTAGACTTAGGGTCTATCTCTGCTGCTGAGATCTCTCTCCTTAAGATTTCAGCAATAGAGTTTTTGGGTGTGTTTCATGACCTTTTGTGCTAGCAAATAAGCCTTTGGAGGATTAAAATTAACTTTTCTCATCCTAGTTTAAGGAGTGCTCTGCTCTGGGAACATTAAAAAAAAAAGTGCCCCAGTCATGAGCCAAATAAATACCCGGTCTAGTAGTGCTGATAATGCTTTCAATGTTCTTCTTCTAAAAATAAAAGTTTTGCAGGAGTAATAGTAGAAGTAGGGAAAAATATATACATTAATTTAAATAAGTTCTCTTCTTTAAGATCAAAGAAGAATGAAGTTTTATGTTACAAATATTCGAGAGTATACTACTACTTTACTCCAAATGGTTTAAAATATTGAAAGTGAACATACCGCTTGAAACTTCTTGACTTACAGATCTAAAGTAGTCACCCACCTTGTCTTATATACCTTAATATGGACTAAATAGAATATTTAGTGAAGTCCTTGTGTCATATGTGCTAGGAGCCTTAAAAATCAGGCTATCAAAATTGGTCATCTGCCATGAAGCTGGCCAGATAAATTCCCACAATGGCACACTCCTGGAATGACCACTGAGGGACTCAGGTCACTGCTACATCCTCCCCGCTGAGGAAGCACAAAGCAGACAAATTCTCACCATGTGACCTTTGCCCTCTGATCTTATATCTTACCTGTCCTCCCTAGGCCCAAAGCTCTGGAGAATTCATGCCACGCTGGGGCGTAGACCCTCCACTGCCATTATCTTTATGAGTTGTTTTCTTTGGAAGGTCCTGGGGAACAGGCTATAACCATTGAAGGGAGTAGTCCTTTAGATTTCTTTTCTTTCTTTCTTTCTTTTATTTTTTTTAAAGTAGTATCCAGCCATCACTAGAAAATCTATCCCTTTATGTTTGGAAAAGGAACACAGAGAGAAATTGTATTAAATCATCATTGCAACTCAAAAACAAATACAAGCCTTTAAAGGTGCCTTAATTTTCAGACTCAAATAGAGTACCATCCATGCTAGGTACAAGGAGGTGGGATCAGAAGTTCCCTTGGCTGCCTTGATGAGGAAAGGATTCAAGAAGTGCTCAGGAAGGCAGAAAACTCTCCAAAAGAAGCTAATTCAAAAGAGATTTCCAAGTCAACATCCAAACCAAAGAGATGTGGAAAAATTCAGAAAAGCATCCTAACAAAACATCCCAACAAAGTACCCTAACTCCTTTTTGCAAACCCACAACTGGTAGGAGCAAAGTTCCAATGTGACAGGCTTTTAAAGCAGCAAGTTGCAACCACAAGTGTGGCTGCTCTTCCAACATTATTTTCTTTGAGAAAGTAAATAGGTGGGTAGGGAAGCAAACCCCAGAGGACAGTAGTTTACAAGTCCCAAGTCCTGGGAGGTAAGATGCATGAGACCTAGGAGTAGTGGGGGAGGGGTCTCATGTTAGAGAGAAGAGATCTAACCTTATTGTATAAGGTAGCCAAGACCTCTGGCCACTCATCAGGCAGAGTATACTGCTCTGTATTTGCAAAACTACTCAATAAAATTTTACTGGCAAGGCAAAAGGAGAAACATCTGCTCTAGTCAAGAGCAGCTGTGGTCAGCAATAAGGCAGTTGGCACAGGGTCAATGCTGCTCTTGCTGGTAGGTGGTATTGTGGTCACCAGTAATTACTTTGGAGAATTTCATGGAGTCAAGGATAACTAAATGGACAAAGAACATTTTATTTTACTTTCTATCTTTAGCCCAGGAGCAAAAATCATGAAATGCTGTGCAGAATTCAGAAGTCCAATGCAGTCCATATTTTTCATGGCAGAACTTTATACCTCAAAGACTGGAAACCCTTAAATGTAAGTATTTCAAACAATAGGTTCTTGACAAATGACCTCTCCACTCATTATTTCTGATTGAACAGTTCCTGTAGATTGCATTAGTCTTTAAATGTTTCCTTCTGAAAGATATATAATAGAATACTATAAAGAAAATGTGAAAATTATATTTAGAAAAATCAATAAATGTTTCAAGTTTTTAAAAACCTCATCTTTATCAAATTTGCATATCTTCAAAGGTAAGTAGCTACACTGAATGGGAATTTGGAGTGTAAATAAAAATCTGTTCAATGCATGCAGTTGTAATAATTTTTCACAGAATGATGAATGTCGGAAAGTAGCAGTTAAATTAATATATGATGTACTTAAAAAATTAAACACTTGGGAAATAACCTTTTGAGCCACTGGAAAATGACAAAGGCTAAGATATTTCAATCAAGTTAATTTCAATACCAAAGCAATGCAATTTTCCCACTAGAAACTATATGGAAAAACAAATTAACCAAAATGGTCTCCAAATGATGGGATAACATCAGACTCAAAGAGGACTTCATGATTGCTTGTCAATTAGGTTATTCTACACATACACACTCAAAGGCAAAACTAGCCACATTCACTTTAAATCATGTCAAGACTGAATGCTTGATACTCTATTAAAATAAAAACACGACTTGCATTTCAAAAAAGAAAAAAACATACTCTTATCAACCAAGGCACACAAACCTCAGTGAGGCCACACCAGATGAGCCACATCCAAAATGTTATTGGATATGCTGTCCTAATACATAAGTCCATCCCCTGATCACTGGAGCCCCTGATAGTTTTGAAAAGTACAAAGAGAGAGCCAAGGACCAATTTCAATCTATTTTAAACCTACTCCTTACTCAATCATCTCCAGAGTGCTCCCTTGGACAGGTATAGTGCTCTCCCAAAACAGAAAAGAATCCATGGTCAATATGTGAGGCAGGCCAATCGGGGGGTTCAAAGGCTAGTATTTTAAGTATCAGCCCTCTCCATCACTGCGGGACCATGGGTAGACCACTTGAACACTCAGAGCTTCATTTTTGTTCACATGTCAAAGGAGGAGGCCTTCCAGCTTTAACATTACACTGAGTTCACAAAGACCAAGTCTCTATTCCCCAAAGAGCTGCCCCATCAACTCCACAGCTCTTTGGACTAGGCAGTAAGAGGTGTCTAACATTCTTCCTTGTGTTTTCCTCCAATGAGACATTCACTGCCATTAAAAAGAAGTACTAAATTTAGGTGTTCCCTTGGGAACTGCTTTTTATGATGGCCCAACATACAGTTGTTACAATAAAAGCCTACCACCTGAAACCACTGAATAGCAGCAGAGCAGTACTTACGCAACTTTGATTTGTACATATAAAATTTTCTACCAGAGAGAAAAATTAATTGACATCATATCGTCCGGAAACAACTTTTCTACTTTTTAAAAGAAATAATTTTATAGAGATCAATAATATTTGCTTAAATAATGCCTAAATTTACAGTCTATTACACTGCATCTAGAAAGATGAATAGTGAAATCACAAACTACTATGCAATTATAGCTAAGTCTTAAAAAGCTTTGCTCCTTCCCTGTATATTCCACTTTGTAAAATGTAGAATAAATGAAGTCTGTGAGGCAATTAGGCAATCTTAACACTAATGTTCTGAATTAACCTATTGTTATTCTTTTATGAAATATAATTTTTCTAACTTCTAGTCACCCTGTTTCCAAACTCATGTAATTTCCTTAGACTAAATGAACTTTCCTTAATTTTTTTAACCTATTGAGAACCTACTTCTTTGTCTTTTAAAGACACTACTTTCTAAAGAAATGACAATATAAATCCTGATATATCCAATGATGGAATAGTATGTATCCATTAAGTGAGATTATAAATGAAGTTCTCAAGAATCTGTTTGAAAGAAATTGGGGTTAGTTCATAAAGGCAGTGAGAGCCACAATAATCTTTAGAGAACTGTGATCAACACCATTCCTTCTAGTCAACAATGGCTCAAAAAAAGTAAAATCAACTTCTGCATAAAGCAGGTTGACTGGTAGAAAAGATATGAATGTGAATTTTCCCTTTGGCTTCCTGAATTCCAGGCTCTTTGCATCTCATAAGATTGTAACTATTGGTTCTGCCATAGCTCTTTGCAATAATTTGCATTCAGTGATGTTCTTCTAACTGGAAGAAGGGCCTACACATCACAGTCTAGTCAGTGAGGAAATTCTTGTCATGTCCAAAGCATCAAATTAAAAGAGAAGAGGGCTGGAGTTCAGGCCTAGCAATAGTACCCAAATCTGAACTTGATTCAAAATACATGTGAAAGTTACTAAAACGTCATTATAAATATATTTATGTGTTTTGAGCTATAGCGATTTGTGAAAAAGCTAACGAGGCCATTTCTAAGAGTCTCTTTTAGGTCTAGTTTTGATACTTATACTGTCTTCCTCGTGTTCTTGGAGTCTTCTTCTTGGAAACAAGAGCCATTCTGGTCCTGGATATACTTATCACTGGAAAACCATCCCCCTTTAATTAACACACACACACACACACACACACACACACACACACACACACACACACACACACTGAATCTTATTCCGTTATCATAAAGGTGCTTAGGTTTCTTAGAAATATTAAGCATTTATTCAACAAACTTTTTTTTAAGCACTAATGTAGTTAAATGCTATTAGCAGGAAGGGAAATACAATTTTTAAACTGGTTTTACTTAAGAACTATTATCTTATTGGGCTTATTTATTTTCTCTTCTCTTCCATCATTAGTATGAAGAGGTGGCTACGTTGTGTGTGCATTTTTTTTTTTAAATCACAGACTGAGGCAACAAGAAGAGAACAACAGAGCCAAAGGGAGATAGATGTAGGCGCCAGGTGGTCAAACGGGCCGACTCACCTGCTTTGTCACTCGCTCCTATATATCAACCAGCTAATCAGTAATAATAGCAAATTGCTCATTGACTTTGATGGTCACTTTCAAAGTCAAACCTCTAATGTCAAATGTACAGATTCAGGGTGTCTACTGTATTGAGGGTCCCCAAAGGAAGCCTAATTGGATTGTAATTTCATGTTGGATTCTTTTGAAGGGAGAGAGATTGGGGGGCAGGGGAGTGAGAATTGAAGAAGGAGCAGAAGCTTTCTCATGGCAAGATTTCTTTCATGCCCAAACAAAGGAAAATTCCCAAGGAAGAGTGGCATATTGAAATCTAATCAAATGCCTAACCTATTTTTGCCTCCGAATTCATCAAAATCATTTCAAAAATAACAACTCTCCATACCTTTTAAGAATGCTTCTTTTGGGAGAAGTTTTAGTGAAGATATACTTCAGTGTGTTTGAGATTAATTTAAAAGAAATGAGCCCTTTAGTCATAGGGCTCAATGACATAAGGAAATGAATTTGGCCTATTGAATAAGATCTGTTTTGAACTTCTTAGGGTACATGTGGTAAAACTGCTAAGTTTTAAATGAGCATCAGCTACAATTCATTCCTTTTAATATCATGATGTGATGGAAAGAATATGGATTTTGGAGTCAGAGAAACCTGGGTTCAAAGCCTTTCTTCTTTTCAGGCTTAATTCTTTTATCTGTGAAATTAAAACACTATTGTACCTGGAGGGAGAGTTGTGAGGATAAGAAATTATGCATAGAAAGGGCTTATGAGAGTGCCTATCACAGAGTAGGCATTCAATAAATGGTAGATCCTGCTATTATTATTATTATGTTGTTGTTGTTGTTGTTGTTGTTGTTGTTATTGTTATTTGAGGTGATATGGTTACAGTTTCCGAACATCCAAAAGATGCTTTACCTACACCAAAACACCTGTCACAAGGACAATGTAACTATCCTCACAGAAAACTCCAATCAAAATATTTTTATCATACACATATTTAAAACTCAAGCATAAGACTTAGGCTTGTGAACTTCCAAGTTATAGCTTCACATACCCGAGTGTTCTTTTAAAAAAATATATTCACATTTAAAAGGTCAAGTTGTAAAGCCATTTGATTAAAATAGTAATAAAAGAGTAAACATTAACTCACAATTTCTCTTTTGGTCTTTACTATTCCAAGTGGTATCACCTCCAGAATAAGTTGCACCTTAAGACATTTTTAGATTATCTTGATTAAAATCTTTAAGTTCTTAATTTTAAGTAGGGAAAACCTAATCTCCAAAAGCCAGGTTTAATACTTTTAGCATGATCTAGATCTTAACAGTAGCATGTTATCCTCTGCTAGTCCTGAAACATTAACACATTGAAACATGATCACCCAAAATAAATGAAATTCCCTTTTTATATTAATTTGAGAGCCACTGAAATAATGCAAATAATTAACATCAGAAAGGAAAAGTTGCTCATCATTAGGCCACCCTCATTTCCAAAAGCACCATAAGTTATAGAAAACTTATCTGTAGAATTTCCACAGTTTTCCCAAAGGTTTCAGGGCTATCTGCTAGCAGGCCTTGCAAACTGAATTAAAAAAAAAAACAAAACAAAGGATACACATAAAACCCATGAAAATATGTACAGCTACAGCGAGTACTTCAAACTCAGGCCTTCCTCTAAGGGTATGTAACTGTCCTAGCCAGTAACACCATTCAAGCTGGTATCTACTCTCCAAATTTACTACACAGAGAATGTGTTTGAACCCAAGCTAAATAACGATATTGGTGCTAATGAATTCCCACTATCTATAATATGGTAACTTGCTATTTTATTTGCTCTTGCTTTTGCTTTTCAAAAATAAGCTCACTAAATCAGCACCCAATCTTCCCCTAAGAACTGTAAACCCAACCTATATGCCATGCACAGGAAAACTGACACAAAGATATGCTTTTTTGTTCCTATTGTTTAAAATATTCACCAATAAATGAAAAAATCTGAACTATCCAAGCATTTGGATGTTTTACTTGCTTGTCTGGACTATCTGCAATATCCATTTCGATTTTTGCTATTTCTAGCCATGAAGCTATCACAGAAGTTGGCCTCAGGGCCCTGAGCGGAAATCTGGCTTCCACCTCTGAGACACACGTTTCAGTGCTTATGTCTGACTGACCCTGCCAATCACCCCTCCCAGAAGCCACAATCCTGGCTTACAATAACAGAGTATATCAAAGAGGACAGGAAAGAAAACAAGACGGTGGCAGGGTCAGCAGAGGATAAGAATACGGTGAAGATGCCCTGTGGAAACCGGGAAGTGGGGAGCCAGACTCTAATGTTATCAAATGTGCTGCTCAGAAAAGGCAACGCCATAAATGCATAGAAGACCCGATCTGACAAAGGTCAGCTCTGTACTACTGTAAAATCCCTGTCAGAAGTAACTCGGACAGCGGATCGTCTTGTTACGATGGAGCCAGTTAAGAAGAAATACTATTGTTCACGTGAACTTATTATTAGTACCTATATGCTTAAAACAACTCAGAGTGGTGATTGTTGTAACTGAATACTGATCTCCAACATAAAGATCATTCATGTAAACTAATTCTCTTCACTATAACCATCCAATCCAAGAATAGTGATAATTTATTAGAATCAAGTTCTCACCTCTGTATAAAAATATGCCTAATCCATTTTGCACTATGATCATAAAAGTCAGCAACTTGAAAAAGCACAAAGAGTAGAATATAAAAGTGGTTAAGAGCTGGGGGTCCATAGTCAGTCTGGGTTTGAATCTTGACTCTGCCACTTATGGACTACGTGATCTTGGAAAACACTCAGTTTCCCTGAATCCCAGTTTCTTGGTTTTTCTGAATCTCAGTTTTTTCAGAGAATTATTATGAGGATTCGATGTCCCAAAAGATGGTAAACCTTCATCATACGACAACTTATTATTATTAATGATAGCTATGTAAAAACTAAAGATAACTCTTAATAGCATCTTGATTTACTAAATAAAGGCCACTCTCTTAGGCCTGGAATTCTCAATCTACTTTCAGTCTCAATTGACATTTTCAGACTTCTCATCTACTTCTTCCCTTCGCACTCACTATCCAACTCCCCCAGCCCTTGATTTGTGCTGTTCTCTCTACATAAAATCATCTTTAAAGCCACTCTTAAAGATTCCAGCCCTCCTTCCTTCAAAGTTCGTTCAATGATACCTTCTCCAAAAAGCCTTTATTTGCTGCATTACCCCTTCACTAAATTACTCAAAATATTTTGTAACCTTTGGGCAATTGACTGTTTTATGCCATCTATTAAAGCCAAATCTAGCACAGGGCTTTGTCCATAGTGGCACTTAATAACTGTTGGTTAAAGGAATAAACGAATAACCATTATTATCTCTCCAATATAAGATCTAAGAAAATGAGAACTTGCCTTCACCCTCCCACTTCCCTAGAGAACACCAGGAAAATGCCACTGCCTCATTAACTCTGGCAGGACAAGAGACAGAAGCTGCCAGGAGCCTGAGCTACGATAGTTGGTACTTTCCTGTTTGCCATCCAAGGAGTTAAAACTGAGTCCTGGGGAGATAAAAATCTTTGGTTTTATTGTTTAGTGAGGCCGCCTGACAAACGAAGATCCAGCTGCAATTGTAACATTCCAAGCTCACAAGGCGCCAAGTTTTACTAACTATAATTTAACGGGTCCGACTGCTGCAGTCCAAATTCTTGTTTGGATAATCAGCCTTTGTTTGAATATGCTCAAAAACAGCACAGGCTAGCATTAGCCTCTGGGTATGTCATGTGAGCTGATTACCCTGTGGCTCCCAGTAGCAGAAACTCATACACAAGAGGAGGATTATTTTCCTAGTATTACTGTTACGCTAACATATAATCAGTCTTTTCCCCCAGTCTCCACAGCCTTCCCCAACCTTTTTCTCCTGTCTTTCTTTATTCTTCTCTTTTTTCTTTTTTTCCTTAAAAAAAAATAATAATTCAAAAGTCTTCTTTCCAAGTTCAAACAAAGTTTAAAGGTAAAAAGGTCAAGAAAGTTTCATGGCTGTGGCTGTTTGGAAAGGGGTAGGACTAACTGGGGTCTCTAGCTCAGCCTCTGCTAAAGGCTCAAAAATCTCATATTTCACTGTACTTTTGCAGCACCGGGTTGCCTTGACACAATCTGTTTGGAATGAAATTAAGCCCTTGTTAATAATTTTAACATAATAGAATAATAATAACTCTACCCGCCAAACAATCATTTCATACATAAGTAACTCAAGTGGCTCATTTGTTAAAAAAAAAAAAAAAAAATCCAAATTCTCAAAATTGTATTTTAATTGAAGGGCACTCATTTGGGATCTGCCCAGACAGCCTGCCTGCAAGTCATTTGGCTATAACTAGCCAAGAAGGATTCTGAAATCTCTGCTCCCATCCTGTCACCTGGGCCTTGTCTGGCTATTCTTAAAGAGCTCAAATTAGTTAACACACTAATAGAGTTTGGGACAGTGCCTGACTGATAGAAAATGCTAAACAGTATTTGCTCTTGTTATTTTGAGGGAAAAATCCTGACTCAAAGGTACAGTTCTAACAATCAGAGGGAAAACTGCTGGCTGGGAAAGGTCTAGCGAGCATGGCTCAGAAAAGGCTGGAATGATTAGCCATCCATGCATGAGTTGGCGAAACAGTGCAAACTGAGAATCTCAAGTGGAAGCTCTAAACTGGTCTGGAATTGTAGGTGTAAATCGGGCCCCAGCAGCTCCTACATCGCTAGAGGGAAGCCCACCAAAGGAGAAGGAAACTCTCCTCCCTGGGGGGGAGAGCTGTTTATTTTGCAATTAACAACAGCAAAGGCACATTTTCTGAACTTTTTTTTCCTGGAAGGCTCAGCATTTAACCCTATACAACAGTCTGGTATTGAATCTGCAAGGTATTAGCTGTGATGACAGGTAGAAATGAGAGTACTTCTGAGCTGGCTCCAGTTAGAGAGAGGAACAGAGGGAAACGCCCTTTTAGGGCCAAAATTCCAAACTATGCAGTAATCTAGGATTTGAGAGAGGAGAGGAAGAAAAAAGAGGGAGCTGTACACTAGTACTCAGTGGGAAATGTTTAGGAAGTGAGGTCTCGTGGCTGAAGGTTTATGGTTTACCTGCTCCTCTGTGTTCTTGCTCCATGCATTCTGGGGCAAAGGAAAACGGTTTCTCCTGTGAATGTCCACAACTCTCAGAGCCATATGTTTAGACCCATACTTGTCTTTAATATCAATAAATTACAACTTCTACGAACTTAAATCATACTGTAATTTAAGAATGTTTTTTTCTCCCTATGTGGGTACAGAATGAAAAAAAAAACATTGATTTTAATAATACTGGATTCACATTAATAAGAATTATAGAATGCTATGGCTGGAAGAGTTCTTAAAGAAAGATCAAATAAAGTAGAAGTGCCTCTGGGGCCAGAACGGAGGTGAGTGAGGGATTTTCTCTGGACTTTCCTCCATTAACGAAACATCTTCACTCATATCTGTTTTATTATATATTGGGGTCTTGTATAGTATTTCACTACAAAAAATTTCTGCTGTTGGAAAGGGGAGTTTAAGAGGGAGGTCTTGAAAAACAAAGACTGGTCCAATCTTTTCATTTTAAAGTTAAAGAAACATGGGACAGGGAGGTTGTGACTTGTCCCATGCTCTTCAGTCAGTGTAGGACAGGGTTAAGACAAGAATCCCTCTCCAGCCTTTCCGTTAGGCATCCCCTTCACCCTCAAGCCCTGTCTGTCTGCCCTCCTTTTACTGTCCTGATCACAAGACTGCAATCTAAAAAGAAATCCTTCTTAGAAATATTTAAATAGCACAATAAGTCAAATTATAATCATTTTTAGATCTGGACAATGAACTAAGACAAGCCTGGTTGATGGCCATCTTTAGTTGTAAAATCACTTCTGTGAAAGCCATTAGCCACAAAGCGTTCTGGGAAGTTTGGATTTTACAACAAAACCTGTAAAATCTCAGGGTCAAAACTCTTCCCTGGGGCTCAAAGGTGTGAAGCTTCAGAAATCAAACTTGGGCATTCAGAACCTTCCCAATCAAATCAGCTCTAATCTTCACCACCTCCTTTCCCTTATCCCTCAAAGAGTGTTGCTAGATAATATGGAAAAAAAAAAACAAACAAAAAGAAAAAGAAGTATTTTTAGCCTCTCCTTAAGTGGTGACAAAGTTTATCACACTCCCACTCAAATTAGTCACACAGGTTAGTCCCAAGGGAGAGTAGTCTAACTACAGATCATTGCAAAGGAATGACTCCTTGGAGGTCTAAAACAAACACTTAAGCACATGGTTCCATCTGGAAATACAGTCAAATAGAAGCAAATTCCATGAAATGCCAAACTGACGCAGGCAAAATAATTTTGTATCTTTTAATAGTAGCTCAGGCTAGCTGCTATGGTCTGCTGAATAGATGTATGACTCTAAAATAATAATGAAGAAAATAGTTATTTTAATCATGATAATAATTACTATCACTACACATAATCGCGAGGGCTGAAGATGCAATAAAATAATGCAGCAACAGAGAAGCAAAAGGACAATTGAGAATAAGATAGGACTTGTAATGAGTTTCCCATCATTTTACTTCTTTTTCCTTTTAAGAAAATGGGTCCTGGATCTTCAGGATGAAACTGAGAACTTAAGGCTTCTAAAGATCTTCTTCACGAGAAAGAGGGTTTTCGGGGCAGCACTAGGACATGAGCCACAAAATGGGTTCTGTTCATGGGTCTGCCAAACTGCCTTAAAAGAGACGAAGATTCCTAGTCTGTTTCTCTATCCATAAAAAAACAAAAACAAAAAAACAAAAAACAAAAACCCACTGCCTGCTAAACAATGATTTTGAAGGAAATTAGCCCCCCTTCCACACACTCTTTTTTTTTTTTTGCTAAAATGAATCTAGTAATGAAACATTGCCAATATCTACAGTGACATAAGGCATGCATGCTTATCCAAAATTGCTTGCTTCCAGGCTCTCTGGGAAACTAAGCACGTTGGACAGAAATAACACTGAGCCACTAACTTTGTGGAATATTTTTAAACCCACCTTCTTATTTCTTTTGGAAACAGGACTCCTTAATACCCACGTGTTATATTTTTATTACACGTATTATAGATGTGCAACTCAAGAAAGACGTGGGTTAAAAACAGCTTTGTCATGTCACGAGTTTATGACCTTGAGCAAAGTGCCTGAACTTTACAAAATCTCTTTCTTACCTGTAAAATGGGAACAGAAGAGAGCAATAAAAAAATATAACCTCTACCAGTGTTTGCGTTATGGTAGTATTTCTGGTTGTATGTAGTGGTGGGCCGAAGTAAGCTTATTTTGCTTGAAAATTTTAGGAAAAATTGAAGTAATTTGACAGATAAATGATTTATATATTAAAACAAGCATATACATTGTGGAAGAGAATATAATATCAACACTAATATTAAGATAAAACCCTAGCTTCAAGAAAACTTTTAAGATGGTAGCAGACAAGGTGGTGGCTCCAGAATTGGGGACAGAACTGCGGACAAAGAAACGTATAAGCATCTCTCCTGTGCTCTGTGAGCTACTTAAATGGAGAAGTTTCAGAAGCATAAGAATGTGGTTTACCAACTTAAACTATGGCTGCCTAAAATAAAAATTACTGTATTTGGACACAGAAAATCAGTCCGTGACTTAAAGGTGACAGCTTTCATTCCTTAGGATAACATTTAATGATTTTGAAAATACTGTACTTATCGAACCTCTTACTTTAGTGCTTTCAAATCCTTTTAAAGTATACTATAAATTATGGTTTCCTGTTAAGGCAGCTTCTCTGGATAAAGATTTCGGTGTGTCTACAGTCTGTCTCCTTGATAATTTCTCAACACTCCTGGGCCTTAAAAGAATCTTAAAGCAAAATGATAAAGGACTGTCCTATCTCTGCTCAAGGTTTCAATTAAGAGCCCGCTGACTAGTCCCACAAACAAGAGTCACACTTGCCAAAATGAGGAGGGTCCTACTGTCATTTCTACTGGGGTTGGTGGATAAAGCAAGAATATGCAGAAACAAGTGTAAAGGAAGAAGCACTTTTACTGGAACAAGATGCACAGTTCTTCAGGGTTGAAAACCTGAAAGGGGAGTCTCCAGGTGGGAGGGAGGCTACAGTTACACCTGTGGCTCAGCCTTTGCACTTATTTCCCTGGGGCTGACTCCTGAGTAAGAGGAAAGTGCCGCTAATACCACCGCAAGAGCTGTTCTTCCCTTTATAAAAACTAAGGATTTATTTGCAAAACTCCCTTTCTATGTTTGACCTTAGTGCAAATTTTACATAAAACCATGGAGAGAGCAAAAGAAAATCATTACAGAAACTATAAACAATGTAAAGAGTTATGTTTCTCAAGTTTCTGATTCTGACGACCTCTCAGAGTAGCAAGGAGTTTTCTGAGTTTAGGCCAGTGTTCTCTAACCTGACGGACTGGCATAACTACAGGACCTTTGCCTGATTTCTTCTTTCTTGGCTTCCCGCCCTTCTCTCAGCCATGTGACCTCAGGGCACATAAGGTCTCCCCAGCATCCAGAACTGGCTCTACTCTCTACTCACTCCTCTCACCTTATTCAAGGGCAAACGCGAATTCCCCTCTAAGCTAAAGCCCTTTTCTGTCTCAAATCTCCCATAGTCCCTGTGGTTCCTCTGTCCTCAATCATAGTTTCTGCTATGAGGGACATGTTTAGGTTATAACAGCATTAGTGACTAACACCTACCCACAGAGGCCAAATGAATTACCTTAATCTGGGATCCAGGGATGGATTTCAGCAGGCTCCTGAACTCCCTGAAAGGATATGCAGTATTGTGTGTGTGCACATTTTTTTCTAGAGGGGACTCATAAATTTCACTAGCTCCTTAGAGCAGTCTGTGACTCCAAAATATTAGAAACCACTGACTTAGCCATTCCAGGTTAGCTTATGGAACATGCACCCCTCTCGAACAGTCTGTGAGGATTCATTCAGGTAATTTCTCTATTCCTAGGCAAAAAACTGGTCCAGCCAAAATCTACCCATCCTGGCTAACAGTACAATATTGGTATAATGAAAGATTAACCATAACTTATATAAAGGGGCTAAAAATATATGGGTAGTCTCCCACATATACCATAATACCATATGTAAAGAAAATAGATCCTTTGAACAATCACTAATAATTAAGCTCCCGTACTCCCTTTCTTGGTTGCACCCACTTAAAATAAGAATAAATATCTCCTTCATCACCATACTGGAT
This sequence comes from Eidolon dupreanum, assembly GCA_028627145.1. NCBI lineage: Eukaryota > Metazoa > Chordata > Mammalia > Chiroptera > Pteropodidae > Eidolon > Eidolon dupreanum. The sequence goes on along the minus strand of CM053506.1, from coordinate 82,207,827 downwards.
CATGCCAAGGTCTTAGGTGGAAAAAGAAGTTGGGAGAGTAAACCGATTACACATGCTTCAAGTACAAGCACACATAAGTGTTTCTGGATTGTAGGGATAAGATGTTCTGGGCTTATTATTGCTCCTGGATCTGAAGAGATTTAAGGATCTGGTTTCAATTAGAAGCTTTAAGCTGGTAAAATTACATCCATAAAGACACACTTATAGAACTTAAAACTAAGATAATTAAGATGTCAAGGAAACTGAGGAGTTCCATTCCTTTTCCTTCTTCTTTGTCACCCATTCGCCACCCATAGGAAAAAATAAAAAAGACTTTAATTGTATGAATTAATATAATGGTGGCAAAATTAAATAAACTAATCTAGAAGGATCCTAACCCACTGAGCACTGATACAGTGAATCTTTGGGGAGGAAGTATACAAGTTCATGGCCTCTGACACAGTGGCACTGGCTAAAACCAAAGCGAGTGTGAATGGTAAACTTCAGAAGCAACTGGAATTAGATCAGTGCTGGGAATCAGACAGCCACTCATTAAGTGAAAAAGGGTCACTATTATATTTAGCGCATAATCTGTGTTCCTCCGAGGTTGTTAGACCTGAATACAAAGGCAGTCTTGGTCAGGAAAGAATAAAAGGAGTGATGAGTCTTAATTCTCCAAAAACATCCCAGACTAAAACTCACATGTCCACCAGTATGGACTTGCAACCAGCGATTGATTTCATTCTATATAATCACTGACAAATCTCTTGTGGCTGACTGAGAACGAAATTTATTTAGATTAACTTCTCCTCACATGTCAGAAACATCTGTAAGTGGTAGCTATGGATATCAGCATGGAATGACGTTTGAGTTCAATGCTAATGTTCCTCTCTTTGTGCTCATAAAGCCAAAGGCAGCAGAGTAGAAGAATGGGTTCCGAATGTCAATCTGTGCTGCTGATGTGTGGCTGTTGAGCATCTGATATGTGGCTAGTCTGAATTGAGATGTGCTGTAATTATAAAATACACAGCAGATTTTGAAGACTTAATATGAAAAAAAGAATGTAAAATAATTATAAAAATTAATAATTTTATATTAAGTCTTAAAATGCTATTTAGATATACTGGGTTAAAGAAAATATTTTATTAAAATTCATTTCACCTGTTAGATTTTATAGATCAGGAACCTGAAGAATAGAGATGATAAGAACAGATATGCCCAAGGTCACAGAGGTAAGAAATGGATGGAAGCAAGATTCAAATCCCATGACCATGTGACTCCAGAAATATACGAATCAAAGCTCTACAGTCTCTAACTTCTCAAATACTCTCCTTTCCTCCTCTTGTCATACCCTGTGCTACAGACAAACCAAATCACCTGTTTCCCATGTACCCCATGTTTTCTGAGTACTGTTCTCCCTGCCTGGAGTGACTTCCCTTTCCTAGTTCCATATAACAAAACTCAGCTCAATGATACCTCTTCCCAGAAGACTTTCCTGAACTTTGAGGGGAACATGATTTCCCTTTCCTCTGAATGTCCCCACTACTTCACCTGCATGTCTGGTATTACTTTATAGTCATAGGTGTACCTACTCTATTTTCCTGCTAAGAACTTTGCGCATCTTTAGATCACCTATGGTTCCTAGCACAGAGATGCATGTAATCGGTGCTCAAAATTCTTTTTATCAACAAATGAGTAAATAATAAAGATATAGAATACAAATGAAAAACTGCTATATATCCTCAAAAGGCTCGTTCGTAATCAAGTATAGGAGGAAAGACGGCCTATCAAACTGTTTTGTTTTGTTTTGCCTTCAGTTAGAGGTGGTTGAAGGAAATTGAAGAATGACCATTTCACTGTCACCTACCTCCTTCTGCTCAAATTCTAGTACATGATGATACTTAACAGATATTCTTCAGACACGATCAGGCTATAACTGAGCTTTAGCTATGTTGCCTGGCTGACATCTGTAGCAACAACTTTACACACCACAAGGAGCCCAGGTTTAGGAAATCAGCTGTTTTGAAAATACTTGAGCCGAGTCTTTCATTATATGGGACCTCACCAAAGGTCATTAGAGATATAAATATAAATTGCTCCGTATGGAGTTCTAAGAAATCAAAGTATTCCTCCTTTAGAATGAATCCTAATTGTTAGTTTTAAATTTTTAAAAACTTTATGTCATGAAAAAAATATTCTGTGGCCCTTTATGACTCATGGTGAAAGATATTTTTTAGCTTGGTATCGGCAGGTGATATAGAAAAAAAGAAATGCATGAGCATGAAGAGAAACAGGACCCAAGGCAGATAAGAGAATGACTAGATCAGGCAGCTTGTAAGCCCTCCAGGACCTGATTAAGTGTCTCTACTAAGTTTTTAGTTGCTTTGAATACTTATTTAAAAAAAAAAAAAAAAGATCTCTGAATCCTGTCACAAAGTGAAAGTAAAATTAATGTGTAGAAAATACATTCTATAATTACCACCTGCAGCCATGAGTAAAGAAAGGGAGATACTGCACTGGTGTTATTCCAATTTGGAGAATTAAACTACTAAATTTGGGAACAACCAAACTGGGAAACAAGAAAAGTCCAGTGTGGGATTGTACTATGAACCCAGCTACTATGCAGCTAACAAATTACATTCCCTATTTTTCAGAGAGGAGCAAACATGAAAATGAAGGAAATCACAAGTGCAGGGGAGCAGCAAATGATTTTCTCAAGGCAGCTGACTGAGGTACCAGGGAAAGTCAAGGCTAAACCCAAGGCCAACAAGCACAGGAATCAACCTAGAGTTGCAGAGCAGCCATGGCCCACCTTGACCAAGGCCCCTGGTCACTGAACAAAGATAAAAAACCACAAAAAGAAAAATTCCCACTCACCACATGATGTAACTCACCCAGTTGGCCATAAAGCAGAACAAATGTTATCTTTTTAGTAAGATACAGGCACATAAGGCAGGAGTTGGAAATTTCACAGAAAGATCTACTAGGGCGGAGCCACAAACATATTTACCTCAGAGAAAGTAAAACTGAGCAATTGTGAAAAGTCTTTTCCGAGACATAAAATTTTGGACCAGAGATACCCCGGAGACCATCTATTCCAACTCTCCCATTTCACAGAGAAAACTGAGGCCTAGGGAAAGGAAGGGCCATCCTGAGACCATAGCAGGTAGTCGAGCCGAGGTTTCTTGTTTTTAGACTGTAAAAGAGAGGACAGATTATTAACATTGAAAGGTTTATGCGAGGTCTTTATTTTTATCATTTATTTACAGCTCCCCGCTGTTCTTTCCTGTCTTGGTTTACTGATTTTATTCTGCCACTATATGTCCTCTATGCTTGTATTGATGTCAGTATGACTGCTAACAAATTCCCTAAAATTAGGCACTTTGAACACATGGGGAGAACATATGTATGTATTTATTAAGCACCAGGCATGTGTATACCTAACAGAAATAGTAATATTGGCCCCTGTTAACCAAGCACTCAGCTATGTGCTGGTCACTGTGCTATAATGCAATATTTTATTTAATCTTCAACAATCTCATGAGTAGGATGTAATTCTCAGTATAACTTTCATTTTATAAACGAGGAAGCTGAGGCAGAGGGAGGTAAATCTACTTGCTGCTGGTTAGTAATGTGGTTAGCTTTCTAACTTTAGGGTTTATACTCTTTACCATTACATTTCCCCCACAGGCCATATTCTTGTGGTTTTTCATTTATATACTGTAGAACTCCTGCAGTTTTCTTTATTCGGTGCCTTGCATAAGACCCCAAACATAGGCACTTCTACTAAAGCCTTTTCGTATGATCTTAGTTGGGGTAACAGTCCCAACAGTGGAGTAGCAGCAGCCACTGTAAGGTGCCCGACTGTAAGAAACGAAGGCTTAGGCCTTCCCAGGAATGGTTTCTGAATGTGTCTCAGAGGTGGAGTGGGTTTTTTTTTTCTTCCAACCTTGATAATCAGATTTATCCCTTAATAGCTAAAGTCATGCCTCCGCTGGTGACAAGAAGTTAAGAATCTTAAATCTCTGAAGGACAGATGATAACCTAGTACTATCAGTTTGGTTAGTGAAGAGAAGGCTGTGAAATGGCTTTAAGTGTCTGATAGGAGATTTTTCTCCTGCAGCCTGAAAAAAACTGTGGAGGGTGATAATGATAAAAACCAATTCTAAGTAGGTAGAGTCTAAAGTGAAGGCAGTCTCTCTGACATTAGAAGGAAGTATTCTTAGGTCTCCTTTAAAAAGAGCCAGGCAAACTACTGTTTTCCTATGTCTCCAAGGAGGGAAATTGATGGAGGGAAAACATTACAGTAGCCGATGTCTGCATCAATACCTCTGAATGCTGGGATTCTCCTATGGACTATAGTCTCTAAATGGAACACAAACATACTTTCCTCAGGATTAGACTAAGTTCCTGTATCATGCTAAAAACTTTATTATGTTGGCCACCATCTTTTTCTATCCATTCTTACCATCAGTTCTCTGTGGGGTAACCCAGTGACCATGGGCACAGATATCAAGAACTGCCTTTGGCACCACAGCTGGGCAGTCAGTGTAATGTCATTTTTTTTTTCCCCACCTCATTTCATTGTCTCATTGTCTTAATAAAGAGAATTCTATGAAGAGCGGATATCCATTCACTTTCATCCCAAGATTTGAGGTTTTAAGTTACTAGTTGGGAGTTCAGTCTCTTTGCTGCATCTGAAGATCAAGAAATGGGCCCAAAGCAGATAAAGCAGCATTAATTCACTGTGCTTTAACTCTGGAGACATATTTCATAATAGCAGAGAAAATCCCAGTAATCATGAAATCATCAAACGCTACCTTCATGTGTGGAAAAGTGCTTTCCGTTTCTGTGTGCCTCTCAGCCATTAACTAAAACTCTAAAATGTGGGAAAGCTAGAAAACATGGGCTCTGGGCATGGCATTCTCCAAATAGATGCTTGTGACTCCATCACATGAGGACACTTTAGTTTAAATGACATACCAGGAATTTTCTGTGAAAGGTTCTGGGAATGGCAAACTTATTCCTGGTTAGACCCTCTCTCTAGCCCTACCCCCCACAACATGTCTTGTTTTTCCTGCCCCCAACAGGATGGGAAGAAAATGTCCTTAGGAGACCTTTCCTTTTTTATATTACACAATCTCATCTCTGGAATTCAAGTCCTAGTACTGCTCAGCCCAAATAAGAAGTGCTTGTCACCAGGAAGGCGGCCATCTAAACAAGCAGCAGCTGGATGAGAAAAGAGGGCATGTCAGCCCGCAGCAGCAGAGAGGGTTTCTCACGGCAGCTATTTGCAACCCTCCAAGGAGCTTCAGAGGCTGCCCATTAAAACCCTGTTAAAACACTTCTGATGTTGTCAGCAGCAGAGAGCTGAAATAGCACAGTGATCGCTGAGATGCTATCTGCCTCAAGCAATTCAGTGGTACTGTCAATACTATGAGCAAGAAGGTACAAGATAAGCAACAACCTAATTTCTACATCAAAATTTCATGAACTCCCTGGGGTGGCAGCGTTAGTAATGTGGGAGCACAGACACCAAACCAATGGACCACCTTGGGGAGAGAAAGACCTTTGTTGAGGTCTGGCCCAAAAGTCCTGAACCTACACACTGCTCAACTCTCAATACTCCCTAGGAAATGTCCCCAGAAAGGAACTGCTAGAATGCTCTTCTCCAGGGCACTACTGGGCACCAATGGAGGCATGATGTTTTGGTATAAGGCTCCTTTCTCAGAGGGTGTATGTTTGGAAGAGAACTTACCCACCATCCTCTACCCACCTTTATCCCCCATGAGGAAAGTCAAATTTTATTGAAAAAGCTACAGAGCCTGTTTGATTTCATACTTCTCTGCTCTGTTTCTCATTTCCTATGAAAATATTAGTTACAGACACCAGAATTCTAATTCTGTTCCTTCCTTGGTCAGCAAACAGAAAGAAGATATAAGTTTTTGGATTCATGTTGCAAACAACAGGTTATATAGGCTAATTCTAAAGTTTGAGAAGCACAGACCCTACTGTCATTCCACTTAGTAACTCTTTCTTTTGGGTTCTCTGTATCTAACAGAGTAATAAGTGGGCGATGTCCAAACTGCTATTTTTGAGTGTGAAATGAGCACTGCTGATAATTAAACTGGCACAAGTAAAAAGAGCACCTGGGCAAATCAGGACCTATGGTTAACCTAGCTATGTCCCTGTCCTCATAGCAAATTAATACCTGAAAAGTCATGTGATAAACAAGAAATGAATAAGTGGCTATTTCCTCACAGAACTAACAGCAGAATGGAATGGAGATGCTCAGCTCACCAGCTGGTTGTCTTGCTTGTCTAACAACAAACACCAGGCTGTTTGGATCAAAGTGATCATGCAGACAACTGTGTCAAGTAGGCCCTGACTCCTTAGAGCAGGGGTCCCCAACCTCCTGGGGCCAAGGACCAGTCTGTGGCCTGTTAGGAACCGAGCTGCACAGCAGGATGTGAGTGGTAGGGTTTGTGAACGAAGTTTCATTTGTATTTGCAGCCACTCCCATGCCAGCATCACCTCACTGCCTCAGCTCCACATCAGATCATCAGGCATTAGATTCTCATAGGAGTACTCGTCCTTGGTGCCAAAAAGGTTGGGGACCGCTGCCTTAGAGGAAGGAGGCATTAACAAAGTAATTACCATGCAGATAGATGCGACTATCCCCTGCAACTTTGCATGCAGGGTTCTAGGACAGCTAGCAACACGTTTCCATGAAATTTACCTGAAGCCAAGAGCATGCTAGTGAGACCCTACAGGACAGAGAGAATGGGGTCTGGGCATTTTCCACTTTAGTGGGAGAGACGAGATGAATATAAGGTAATCCCACAAACTAAGAATTTGGGCTACAGTCTTTCAGCTAGGAAAAGGAATATTACTTAACCTTCAGAATGCTTCTAATGACTGTGATAATGGGCTCGCAGTAGCCTAGGGATGGAGCAGTGAGGTGAGAACTGCAGACGTAGAAAAGTCAGTGCAGCCAGCTCTATGAGGAATGAGAAATGAGGCGCTCAATTTAATTTCTCACAATCCAACATTTGGCATTTTTTCCTTTAACCATCTCAGTTCTCCTTGTTTTGGCTGGATTAAGATCATAATAGCATAGATTGTAAGCATAGTGATATTAAATGAAGAAGTACTTGAAGAAGATCAAATAATCTCAATTATTTGCTGTAAGTAACTAGTCTACCTAAATTAGCAGTGGTCAAATATAGTAGTGTTCATTCAAAAGCATAAAAGCCTCTCAGAGGAGCAATAAATTCAGGAACCAAGGCTATCATGGAGGAAATTCTGATACTTTTCTTGTGTCTAGCGTTTATTTTGTGCCTGGCATTAGGATTTTTTAAAAGGTCATTTTGAGGAAGGGAAGGCTTAGAGGAGTAGGGGCAAAGCAGTATGAGACATTACATGATCAAGAAAAATATTTCTGAAGCAAATTGGGAAGTCAGAGGAATCTGCCTAATGATATCAGCTCTGACACTTAGGATAAAAATAAAAACTTCTGGAGTGTTCTATAGTTCTTGGTAACACACCTTTCACTTATTTGTCCATTCACTAGTTCCAAATAACCATGACAGGAAAAAAACATCTCTGTTCTTAGTTCCTGTTTATCCTTTTTTCAAGAAAGGTTTCCTATAATTTACATTACTAGGGCAAACCAAACTAAGCCACAGTGATTTCTGGGTCACGATATGCTTTCCAAATGCTTCCAAACCATTGTAAGGACTGGAAATCATCCAGGTGGGAAAAGAATCTATTCTTTTCAGGAATCCAGATTTTTTGCTTTCGTAAAAGGCACAGGATACTTTAAAACTATTGCTGAGTTTAAAATATACGTGGTGAGCAAACTAGTTTGCAGACTGAGGACCTGGAATTTAGATAAAGGAAAACCTTCATGAAAGTGCTCAGACTCACTGTGAACAAATGTACATTTCAATTCTGTGTCTTGGGGGAACAGGGCATTCGAAAATTATCTTACTTCATACAAAATCAACAAATATTTACTGAATTGCCTAGTTCATAGGTATGATAACATATGCTATAATCCTAAATGTGTTTTAATTTGGTATCTCCTTTCCGAATTTTTTTTTTTTAACTTTAAACTTATTTTTTGGGTAAAGCCAAGTCTGAAAGAAAAAGGCTTCCCCTTCTACATCTTGTACACTTGAGTTAAGGCAAATCTGACAAAATAGTGACATAAATCCCAATAGTAGCATTTTCTGTCGTAAACAAACACATATTGACACCACCCTAAATCCATGTGTCTCAGGACATGCTCAATTTCTGGACACCCCGTGATGAGCTAAGGAATCTCCCTCCTAGCATAGAGTTCAATTGCAGGCAATGGGAACAATGCAACCCCACCAAAGGAAGGGAAATCAGAGAGATTAAAAGGGAAGGAAATATACATAGTCAGTGAAATGTTCTGAAATATAAGAGCTCTCCCACTAGGGGAACCAACCTATACATATTTTTTAGAATATATTAGAAAAGTGGACCTACATATTACATTCGGAAATGCAAAGAGATCCAACTAAGAGGTTTTCAATTGTGACTATACTCCAGAATCGTCTGGGAAGTTTGAAAAATATGGATGCCTTCACTCCAACATCACCTGCTCTGAGTGTGTCCTGGATATAGGGATTTTTAAAAGGTTCCCAAGAAATTCTAATGCGAAGACAAGGTTAAGAATCACCATGCCAAGATTTGCTGGTGTTCACAGTGAAGCCTAGATATCATGAACTGAGGGCTTAGCAAATTAAAGAGGTAAATGCAAAAGAGATGGAAATTGGGAGAGGTTAATATTAACTTCTACATTTCTTTTAATTGTAACAATTTTAATTTGAGCCCAAGTAACTTTAAAAATATGTAAAAATATGTTCCTCTGTATTTCAGAGTAAGAACCACTGGTTTCCACTCTGTGCAGGCAGAGCAATACATGCAAGTGTCTAAAGATTCATTCAAATGTCTGCATTTCTCAAGTGTTTTATCAGAATTACTCAATAGAGGGAACCTAGAGGGGAGGTCAGGGATCATCTAGCTTAGATGCTTCACCAAATAGAAAGCTGTAGAATAGAGAAGTGAAGTTAGTAACAGAGAGAAGTAAAAACCCAGACCTCCAGATTCCGCATCCAGAGCAAGGAGAATCAACTCAGCACTATGATGTCAGTGATTCCCAAAGATTCTCTCTAACCAATAGGTCTCAAAAGATATTTGTTTCCTTCTCAAAAGAGTGAAAGCACTAAACACAGATGAAATGTATTCTTGTCCTCCAGTCTCAAGAAGCTAGCTGCCTGAACTGAAAATAATTAGATCAAGCCAAGGAGCAGATTAAGAAAAACTATAATAATAGGCAATATGTGAAATTAATCCTGGTTAGTTATATTTCCTGCTTATCTGCTCCAGCTATCAAAAGAGATCCTGATTATTTCCTTAAATTTTATCTAGTGGGTATAAGAGACATGAAGACTGCATTTCTTCTTCTCAAGGGTAAGCCTGCACATTAAATATCTGCATGTGGTAAGTTTTCTGAGATGAAAATAACAACAAACTTGTGATTACTAGATACATCTGTATGGTACATTCACAGCCAGAAGGTATCCGTTTGAATAGTTAGCTTTCGGTATTTTCCAGGAAAGCCCTTGTTAATTCTAAGGAGTGGTTCCATCAAAATATCCCTATAGTTGGAATGAACTTTGAAACCTGCCGTCCTGTGAGGGTCTCTAGCCCACTGTTAAATCAAGTAATCACTTGCAGCCATCATTCTCTTGCCTTTTACATTAGGAGGCATTTGACTGCCAGAATTCCTTACCCATCCCTTTGGGGACTTAATTTTCTATATTCTCCCTCCCTCTGATTCCATTAGAAATAGAGAAATTTAATTTTTTTTCTCCAAGGATGACATCTTTAAAAAGTATATTTTTACAAATACCTTAAGATATTTGGGGAACTGAAAAAAAAAAAGCATGTTAGTAACTCTAGGAAAACACTTTTCATCAAGTACAGTCATCTGAGAAATTGTTCTTCACACTCTAAATATAAATTTATGATTTGTAAATAATGAAGCTAAGAGCACTCGTGAGATAACAGGAAAACAAACTCATTCATTTAAATGAAGGATTTTGTTTACAAAAATTACATTGCCACAGATACATTCTCATTGCCCATACTGGTTAGCTAAGGTTCAGTTAACCAAAATAAATTATCTTTGTTATCCAAAAAAGTGAAAGATAACGGTTGTGGCTGACAGGGAAAAAACTGACTTAGCAGGGTTTGGTACTTTTTGTGAACTAATAACAGTTATAATAAAGCATTGAAAAATATAGCTCGAACATAATCGCTTCTATTTTATTCAGGTTCCTAGGAGGATAAGACAAGCAAAATAAATAAAAATTAAAGAAAAATGTAAAAGAAATAATTCTATAGGAAAAGTTAATTGTCAAATCATAGTTTTAATAAAAAGAAATAGTGAGTCTGTTTTGAATATGAAATTAATTTGATCTAGAAGACAATAGAGAAAATTTCTTTATCAATGATTAAAAAAAATTGTCAATCTAAGGCTCAGGAAGAGAGATAAGCTACAATGTAGAGGAGTGATAAAAGGAGAGGATTCTTCCAGGAACTTGAGGTAAGGTGGTTATTGTACTAGTTTTGCTTCAGATTTCCTGCAAACTAAACAAATAGTAAAATTCTCTTCCTGCCTTTACTTTTCTGACATGGAAAATTTATGGATAACAATTAAACAAGGAAAGAAAACTAACACCTATTTACACACTGAACAGTTTGTTAGGTTGTGGGGAATACAGGGAAAGTGTGACATGGGTCCTGCCTCAAAGAAGTTAACTAACTGGTTAGGATTCAATTCTAATACATAAAAGCATTTGCACACAATATAATATGTATTAACTAAATAAGGGATAAACTCTCAGGAAAGGCTTTTGGAAGGAAGGACCAGAAGGTTTTATAGATGTAGGCAAAATTTCCCAAGGGAGTCAACAGAAACAATGCTAAAAAAAAAAAAAAAATGCTATTGCCTAAAAATGGGACATCCACAATGGCCACTTCATTTTATAGTGAGATTTCCAAGAGAGGCTAAGAAATAAAAATTGGAACCTAATAATTGCCTTGAGTCTAATAATTGCCTGGTTACAATTAAGGCTGGTGTAATCTAACTGCCTAAAACAAGGCAAAAATGAAGGTATCTTGGCTTACTCCACTGATTTGATTATACACATGTACTTTTATATGTGTATATACTATGTTTATATATTTATTTATATAAATATTATTTTACCACATATTTAGCTAATATATAAAGTGTGTGTACATGTGTATAAAAACTTTATTCCACACCTTGCCTTTTGCTTAGATAGTAGATTTTAGATAGCTCTTAGAAGGTATAGACAAATTCTTTGCTATAGACAAAGAATTTAGGGATTTATTACATATATCATCTTATTTTAAAACTATTTGTGCTTCAAAAGAGGATGACCTTCCTATGGAACAGATCTCTTTACAGGTATGCTTTTTGTACATGGGACATGGTTAGTCTTTAAAGAGCAACAAGTTGAGGATATAAATTTGTCAAGTCTGGAATATTCCTACTGAGTTTTACAAATGACAGAAAACAATAGTGTACCAGTTCTTTCTAACATTAGCTGCTTTGTTCCTCCTCACAGCCTTATAGAAAAGATTATTTGCAACTCTTCACATCCTTACAAAATATTCAGATTCTTCAATGAAATGAGGTTCCCACATTGTGGATACACCCACACAGCAAACTGCAACAGTGAATGAAACAGATTATAGTCAGATCTTTGACAATCTTAACTTTATGCTAAGGCACTGTTCTGGTGGGCAGCTTTCCCTCCAAATCTATGCCTGAAAAATTTTACCCAGTAAACACACTCTAGACTTTCAGAGGAGCTGTTGAGTGGTGGTTTGAGTCATAACATTTCATGTATGGAAATAGACTGCTATAAGTACAATGATGGTTCCTGGGCTGAAATGCCAGAAGCATTTTTTTTTTTTTTTTTTTTTTTAATGAAGAAACGACCTGGATGCAAAGAAAAGATCCTGAGTCTAATGATGCATAATTCCTACTAGACCAATGCACATCTGCAAAACCAACCTCAGGAGAGCCTGCCTACCCTATGCAGCCACCTCTGCTGCTCTGGATTGCGTTCATTTCAGCCAATAGCTCTTACATGGAGCAACACTCACTTTAAATCAGCTTTCAAACAGCTATTCATCCAAGGGAGGCCAATTCAAAAGGGCTCAAATTGGGCAGCTAAGAAATCTGCGGCTAGAGACATGATGAAAGAGGTCAGAAGGGACCCAGTGGGAGGGTGGCTCTCAAAAAGGCAGGAAAGTGTCTTGGATGTTTAAATCTTTGTTTGAAAAGTTTTCCAGGACACAAATAGTCAGTAAAGAAGTACAACCACTTGGTGGCCAACTGGGCTATCATATGAACCAACCAGAGAATCATTACTGATTACAGAAGGGGAAAAATAAAGGGGAACTGGTTCCAGCAACTTTTTTTGGAGAACTTTAATGAAATGAGAATACATTCACCCGCCCCATCCTAAAGCCTTTCCGCCTTTCCTCCACCCAGGGCCAGGACCCTGGCTCAGAGAAAGCTGTGGGCAGCAAGGACTCTTGCTCACTTCCATCCTTTCTGTGGGTGTGGGTCAAGTGTGGCCTGAGATAAATTGGAGAGAAAATCCTTTCAGTCCTGCTGAATGAGGCTCACACATTCCTTCATTTCCTCATGACAACCCACACCTACCTGCAAAAAAGAAAATGCTCGTGAAAAGTGAAATCCCTGTTTCTTTCGCAGCACTCCTGACTGCAAGGTGGGGATAGTGTATTAGTGGCTGAAAAAGTCCCTTCCCTTTCACTGCTCATTCATTGTTATAACTCACTTTATGATCCTATTTAACAGCTACCCCTGAAATTGCCCGTCAAGTTCTTCATTATTATTACCACCATACAAAGAGAATTCTATGGTTAGCATCCGCTCACAGAATAATTTCTGCAATGGGTCCTAGATTAGAATTTAGTGAATCTGAGGCTTTCACTGATATTATGTTACTCCTGGCCACTAGGTATGAATCAGGGAAGAAAGTCAGAACCCTTACTTCTTAATGCTGGCCCTATCTTTCAAGACTTGACTCCAATATTCACTCCTTTAGGAGTTCTGGATATCACTTAATAAACTGTAAAAGTAAATTTCTAAATGGTCCCAAAGGAAGCCTTTAGAGTTAAAAAGCCACTCTACCACAAAAACTATACATTTCATGGTTGTACAAGATCAAATCCACTAGGTGACTTCACGAACTCTCAGGGGGTGAATTACCCCTCTGCTTGATGGGATAACATTAACGTCCACGGCAATGTTGTCACCATGTATCAGGTCAGTAGGTGCCAATATTCCTCATAAAATACACACTAATTTTAACCTTCCTCATATTCATACTTTTGTGAAACCTTCCTATATTTCTCTGCAACTGGTGGAATCAACTCCCAAACCTGGTGAATTTCATGTCTGATTAAAGCATTCTCTAGACCCTCCTGCCCAGGCAGAAGACTGGACCCCAATCGCCTGGGTTTCTGTTCAGCCTCCTTCAGAAGCAGCAGCAGTAGCTCTCCTACAGAATGGTCCAGGGAAGCCACCTAAAAGGGTGGGTGATCTTCGTAAATGGACAGGAAACAGAAAAGACGAATACTGGGCAGATGACAGATCCCTTAACTGGCCTTCAAGATACGAGCTGTTCTATTAAACATAGGGCCATTATGCTGGCCGGCCATCCACTTTAAACCCCAGAGTGATTAAAATGCTGGCAGGAAATGAAAGCTCTCTATTGAAGGTCCTTCCCTGAGGTCCTAATTTCAAACCAAATTTTACAGCACCACACAGGAACAAAGGAAGCCCAGTCTTCCAAGTCTTCTTTTTGTCACTTTGGACAAAGACACCCCCTCATACTCTTCAAAGAACAATGGCCTCTGTAGAGCCACAGCCACGCCAAGAATGGGCACAAACCATACAGAAACACATTTTAAAAATACATTTTACACTGCCCTTGACATTTCGGATAAATAGAAACCACTGCACTGAAATTCCAAATATTTCATCCTTTCCCTCCTCCCTTTGCCTTTATAATGAGAATTTTCCTATTCTCTCAATCTACTTGATCTTTGACATTTTGGCCCCTGTGAATGGAGGGCACAGTAGAGTAGCCAAATAAATTAATTATTCAGATAATTACATTTTATTAAAATAATCACTGTAACTGAGACAATCACATGATTTTCACCAACAGAAGACAACGAGGATGCCTACAAATCTTTTGTAACTGAAACATCTCCAGAGCCATTCTCCTTCCTACTAGCAAGCCAGGGAAAACACGTTATCAGAACTAGGTTTCTTTTTCCTCACTAGCTGTTGTTTCGGGGTGGCCCTTTTTTTCCCCCGCCCTTCTTCTCCTTCAGCAAAAACAGCTTTTATGTTTTTACTGAACCACTTCAGATTCACTCTTCCACACAGTGGATGTTTACTTGGATTTGGCAGGCTGAGAACAGCTGGTTGTTTCCTAACGAATGGAACATGAGACCATATGTTTCAACATTTAAGCAATTTTGAACCAGAGGTATAATTCTGAGTGTCCTTTGTTGAAACTGTACATTAAATACCCAAAGGATCTGAGCTATACAAGAGATACAGGCCTCCCCCCCCCCTTTTTTAGCACTTTCCCTTAGCAACAAAACCACTCCACACCACTTATATCATAGACTTGTACCATAAGTTTGCAGAGAGCACTGGTGAGCTGATGACGGCTCTGCTTTGGGGGCAGCTATATTTTAAACAGGAAAAGACGGCTAAGCAGACTTTTTCCTTCGAGTTCTGTTTGGGAACAAAATGTGTCTGAGGCCCTCTCTGGGGAGCACCAATAACATGGGTACCTGCTTTCGTCACAGAAGCACAGATCTAATAGATTTATAAAAGAAGAGTCTCTGATGTTAGCATTCAGGATGACCATGGGCTTTGTTTCTCCCTCTTCCTTTTTAGAACATAAGCTGAGCTGATGAGATTCAAGTTAAACTCAAACTGAGGACAAGAAATGTTCTGGACAAAAGAACTTTTCAGGAAACTTACTCTCTCAGCTCTCTAATGAAACCGTCACATTTATTTGGTACTTCAATATCAATCACCAACAATATTTGAAAATTAAACTATGGATTTAAAGTCATGATGGGTCAGAGCATTAACAAGGTGTTAGCAGAGCATCAGGAAGAAAATTCCCTTCTTCTTGGAAAAAGAGGGCTCAGCTTTAGAAAAAAAAAAAGTCAAATAAATGTAAGTAGACAACACAATAACTAAATAGAATAGGAAGCCATCAGCCTCCAGGAAGTCTGAGAGTCCATGAAACCTCCCTATCTCAAATTTAGATCTGAAATAGTACATGGAAGTCAACACATTTTTTTATAGGCTATTTTCTAAAATATTAGGAGAGTCATTTATTAAGCTATAATAGGTAAGGGATAAAAGTATAGGTGAAAACAGGTTATTCTTATCCTATATTCAGAAAGGCAGTTCTTTGAACTCGTTTTTGAGTTCCTAAATGTCCCAGTCTTGATAAGTTTCTGCATATGTGGCTGGAAGAGGACTTTAAAACCGCCCCACTTATCATCAATACTGTATACATTAAAGATACAGAGATAAAGAAGCAATCAATATTACCTAAGTGTTTTTTTCCCCTATCTAGGTTCTTATATGAAAGTAAGATTAATAATACTAACAAAATTTTTCTTTCTGATTCCAATGCAATGATTAAATGCAATGATCTTACAGATAATTTTACAAAGCCACTGTTTTCAGCCATGTTACTAGTAAAATCTCAGCAAAACCAAAGACATCATCCCTCCCTACTACTTCTCACCAAACAAGACACAAATATGTATATACATTATTTCAGTCTTAGTTTAAATCTCACAGCTCCAAGAAAACTTTGAAAAATGGACCCTCTGCCCTCTGAATCTCCTTGAGTCACATGACAGAGCAGGTTTTCTACACTTCCAGGTTGTGGGGCAACATAGGGATTGGTTGGGGTAGGGATGGGGAGAGAGGGCAGTTAGAGTCATGCTTTTAAGATGCTACTCAGCGCACAAGGAAATATATACAAAGATGTTCACTGCAGCCTTGTTTGCAAAAGCAAAAATTCTTAAGCAACTTCCATAGGGAAGCAGTTAAATAAATTGTAATATCTGCATACAACAGAATGGAGATATTGGAAAGAGCTTGGTGATGAGGAGCACAGGCTGAGGAGCCACTGCATCTTGGTCTGAAACCGGCCGTGGCTTTTACTGTCTTTGTAACCTTGGATGTGTTTGTAACCTTTCTTTAATTCGGTTTCCTCATCTGTCAATACCTATATCCTCAAGTTATGGTGAAGATTAAATGAATTAGTACACATCTGCCTCTAGAAATATTATCATTATTAATATGCATACAGTAAAAAGAATAAGGTAGATCTACAGGTACGATACACACTGACAGGAAGGCGATATCTATCACATAAACCGGTGAGAGAAAAACACAGCCTGGAGAGCAGAAGATATAATATGAAGACAGGGAAGGAAAATCTGAATTTCTGTTCTTTTCTTCACGTGGCAGATAAAAGTTCAAGGAATCTTTCTGCTGTCTTTGGCATACTGCAAGAGTTTATGTACAGAAAATGTAGAAAAAGTGCTAAGAATATTATCGCATCTTCAAATAAAGAGATGTTCGAAAAATGTACTCCTTTTGTTGCTTATAGGTTAGTTGTTACCTTAATACCTTCGTTCTTGTAAAACAAAATTATTTTGGCACTATATAGAATTCTTCAAGTTAATAAAAAGAACGAGATAGAATCAAAGTAAAAACTGGTACATTCATAGCAGAAAACCTCCCCACAGTTTTCTAGTACAAAAATGTAGTTTTAGCTAATATTATAGTTATTCACAGTGCCACAAAAGAATTAGCACTATAGATATACAAACTAAAATAAAATATGATGTTATTTATCAAGAAAAAATAAAGAAAGTTATTCCCATTACTCAAGAATCATCTAGACAGCTCTGATTCAGAGTATGTGGAATGCTGGACATGATGCGCAAAGAATGCCCCAGGATGCCCTAGTCACTTGACAGTGTATACATCAAGGTGTACAATATCACAAAAGTTAATGTGTCAATTTTAGGCAAAAAAATCAAAGGTACAGTTTAAGATTCTCTTTCGAAGGTGATGATTTCATTGTGTTAAGCTTTGCCAAGATTATGACTTACCCTACACATCTTGAATTGTGCAGGAGTCATTCATTCCTTCATTCATTCATTCACTCGACATTTATTAAGTACCTATAACTAGAGTGCCAGAAACCAAGGAGCCTGTAAAAACTTTTGCCGGCTAAACCCTATGTTTCCCAGATAAATGAAAAACCTACAGAAGAGAAAGAATTATAATTCAGGAATATGCTGATCTCAGTTGACTCTTTAGGTGAGAAAGAAATACCATTGGTTTTTCTTTAGAAGTTCAGATTCTACTTGTCTGATGGGTACAGACAATGTAGAGAGCTTTGGGGCAAAAATTACCTTCTTAACTGAGCATAAGACTTTCTTTCTGATTGTGTCTGCCTTAAACTATGCTCCTGAAATAGTTCACGCTCTAAGGATACAAAGACTATTCATCTAATTAAGTACTTGGGAAAAGCTAGGTACGCTCCACAGGTCCTACAAAGTTTAGGCAACTTTATTTAGGCAGAAAATTATGTATTTATTAATTTTACAGGTCAGGCAATATAAGAAAATCAGACGACTTTAAATTAGCCATTTTAAGACTAACCAGAGTGGGAAAAACACACTGGGCAAGGGCCTAAAGAACACAAAAGAAGAATATTCTCTGACGAGTAACCCTTCCCCTGCCCCCTTCCCTTTAGACCAATGGCAGGGTTAGAAGGCACTATAGCATGTGGTAGCAATCACAAAGACCAATTTGTTCTGAGCATGTCAAGGTCAATGACATTATGGCTGAGGAGATGGTCTTGAGCACTGGAAGTCTGCAATAGTTCCTGAATGTCACACAAGATCACCTATGGTGTTTGTTTGCCATTTCCTTCATACTAGCTCTCTTAATAGCTATCTTTCTTGTAGACTTCGAAATATACAGAAATGGAAATACCTCATTCTGGTGGTCTTCTGTTGGTCAACAAATAAATGCTATTGATGTTGACAGTGTGGGAGGCCCACCAGGAAGTCCAGCTGGATTTGTTGAAATAAAACAATTTTTCCTTTCTAAAACACATTTTATCAGGAAACTGGTCTCTGGCTGTATCCAATTTAAGATATACTCTGTCTGTTCTGGCTCTAGAAGACAGAAAAGGAGGAAAGAAATAATACCTGTTTGTTTTTTCCTTTCGGTTTCAACCTTTTTTTTGACAGGTAGAAAAGAGAAAAATAATACTTTTTGCATTTCCCAGACAGAGAAGTTCTGAAGAAAGTCAATTTTCTATAAGAAAGTCTCCATTTTAACAGTGGGCTGAGAAAATGAACAGATAGAGGGAGTCCACTGCCTGTTTGTCAGAACTTGCTAGTTAATTTTCTTAGTGTGAACCAAAAGTTAGCCTTTGGTTTCAGATACAATTGGACTTCGTAACTTTTTATCACATTATTCTTTAATTTTCCTTCAAATTATTCTGGCTGTTTAATAAGTTCCAAAGTCTGTTTTTTTTTTGTTTTTGTTTTTTCATTCTCAGTCATTATAAAGACTTAACAATACAATGGGAATTAGATTTAAAGAAAAAAGCTGTGGCACTGTTTTCGAAGGTAATGATATTCTAGAAATATTTAATGTAAGGGCCATAAACTTTGTTTTTAAGAAAGTTACAATGATGAAGCAACAACAAATTTTGTTATTTTTAACATGGATATTTTAGTTTAAAAAGATTCCACTCAATGTTTCCCAAATTCAGTGTTTCACATAATAGTCAGTCTAATATGAATGTGGGAAAAAAAGACAAGTCCAAACATAGAATATTATTTTCAAAAAATAGTGAACTAAATGTAAAGGTCCAGTAAAATGTGATATCTAGATTTTTCTGAACTCGTTCACATGACCCTCATTCTATTTATAGAAATGCAGCAATTCCCATTTGAATATAGAGCAATACCTTGTAGGAGAATTTGGTTGAGCACAAATAAACTTGGGGAAAGTGTTGACTTAAAAATAAAACACTGGAAGAGGAGGGAGGGTTTTTTTTCCCCACTCTGTGAAAATTTCCGGAAAAGTTGTAAACAAAGGCAGGTTTGGCTCTGACACTGAGTGACTCTGGTGAGCTGAGGAGGATGAAGAGTATATCAAACCTCCCAGAGTGAGGAAATGTTTGTAAAACAGTTAGTAAATCACAGGCAGCCAAGGTCACCATGCCGAACAACCCGACGGACACGCAGCCAAAACCCCAGCTGTGAAAGAAGGGAGCCGGACACTGTTCACAGCTTGAACCCCATTTGAATGATCTCTTGGTTCCACTCTCTGCCCTTTCCCCTCTGTCACCTCAGAGCTCTGATGGCTGGGTGTTTAATTAGCTCTGGGCCACAGGGCAGTGCTGACTATTCTCTATAAGTGCCAAGGTGAGGACACCAGGACACTGAAAATGTTCTCTGCAGAGTGATACTGATTGAGCCTTTGGTCCTAAGGACAAAGCCAAAAGTTACAGCTGGAAAGAAAAAGTCACACTCAACCTGGGGCAGGAGGGGGCTAGTTTATAAAGATGAACAGAAAGCAAAATATGTAGCTGGAAGTTTCCATGGATTTTGAAATATTTTTTCTAGCCCTTTTTGATCACTATTCTCCTTAACTATTCTATGATACATCTGTTAATTATTCTTTTTGTGATCTTTCACAGATGACAATATGGAAACTGTTAAGTTCTTCAAACACTCTCTCCTTTGTGCCCCATTGTCCCCCAAAAGTCAGGAAGGCAAAAAAGAAAATAAAATAAAAAATAATAATGAAGAACTGCTAAGGAAGAGACAGGGAAGATACACTCTAGAAAGCTCTTCTCAGCCACTTCAGCTAGAAGGTTCTTCCTGACTAGATTTATGTTTAGTTCTCTACATTAATCTTTACGCTTCAAAACTATTTTCTAAAACTACATATTCTTTCTCTACACCAAACTCAATCTGCTCACACAGAAAATGTTACTATGCACTTAGTAAAGGACATTGAGTAAAGGACAATTATTAATGGCTTGAAATTTTTCTTAAAAGGAGAAATACAGTAATAGATGAAAATGTTTATTTTTCAAATACTGCATTAAAAAAAAGTGGAACAGACAAAAGCACATACCCACTGATTACAACCATCAGTGATCACAGACAGACAGTAAGGTGCTTACAAAAGAAAAGAAAAGGAAAGAAAAAGAAGTCTTAAAATTGTAAGAAAAACTCTTCCTTTTTAGATCTAGGAGGTACAAAAACAATTTTTTTAAGGAGCACAGGCATTAGCAAACTTCTCTAGCAATCATACATAATTTAATATGAGCCCCGACTCACAACAGAGGACGAAGACCACCGTAGTCACAATGCTGATACTATAAATACAAACTTACTTAGGGGAAAATGCAGTACCTTGATTACCTAAATGGAAACAGAACAGATATATGAGTCAGCTTCAGCACTGAAAAGCTACTGACTTAGTGTAAGTTATTCGGGCTGTTTATTTCTACTAGTAAGGCATTACTTTTATTCTTTTTGAGTACTCAGACCATGTGAAACAACAGAAGATGTGCCTTTGAGTTGTTTTTTTCTGGGTTGGCATTGAGTCAGACAAAGTATTAGCTCATCTCTCACACTTCTGTCTTAATGGCAGGCCAGTGGTGATGCCATATAATTCTCAGCTTTGCTTTGTAAAAAATTAACTTGGGCCTATCCAAAGATCAAACGAGATTTTGGGCCCAGTGCATTCTTACTCTAACTGATGGAGTAATCAGCCCAGACAGCTAAGAGCAGAAAAAGAAAGAAAATCAGGAGGAAAGTCAACTCTTTGTTAAGAGCTCTGGTTAATGCTTTGAGTAATGCTTCAAGACAACTGAGAAAAGCATGGGGCTTTGGAGCCAGATCTGGGATCAAATCCTGACCTCCACCTTATGACTAGATCTTATTAGGTCAAGTCATTTCAGATATCATCAGTTTCCTCATCTGTAAAATGGGGATAAAAATCACTATCTACTAGGAATGTTCACAGAACTAAATGTGATACTCCTGAAAGCACCTGGAATGGCATCTGACACATAAAAAGTATTCAAAAATGTTAGTTTCCTTTCCCTTACCTCTCTCCACATTTCACTGGAGAATATAGACAAGACTCTTTTTTTGGAATGAACATGAAATGTATTTCACAAAGGAAGCCACACCCATTCTCTCTCACCATTAACCACAACCTGGGCAAACCCTTTGAGGCTTTGGGTCTCTTACTTCCTCTAGCACCACATATGTTAAAATCTAAGTCAAAAGGACTTAAGCCTCAAAGAACAAAGGGTACCTCCCCAAAATAAATGGACTTGACTCAAACTTGGGATAGTTAGCTATTTAAACATGTTGCTCACAGCTCATGTTCTCAGCTTGAGAAATTCCTCTTGGATCCTTTCTCCGGTGGCAATGGATGATTTCCACATTATGTTCTTTGCCCCCTTGTTCAGCTGGCAAGTCAGATAAAATAAAAATAAATTCAGAACACACACACACACACACACACACACACACACACACACACACACTTCAATGCTACTGTGAGTCAGACAAGTAGGTGATTAATATGGGATAGAAGTCTGATTATCATTCACAGATCTCATAATTTTAATAGCACTAAAAGACAACTGGATAATGACCTATAATTTTTAACCATTTGTCCTCTTTTGCTCTGGCTGGTGCATGGGTAAATAGGACTTCCTGAATAAGAATCAAAGAGAAATATCTGTGCTGCAAAAAATGGCTCAGAGTTTCTAATTTGGCCTTAAAATCCTATGTGAGGGTTTTGGGGTTTTCTCCCCTCTTTCTAATAGGGATTCTTGGGCTGAGGCCAGTGGGAAGAGGTATCCCATCAAAAAAGTGTATTTTCCAATTCTATTTGGAATTTCAGTACTTGGCTATTAGGCTCAGAGAAGTTTCTTTGTTTAGAGAATTAAAAATTTAGTCTAACCATATCTGGCTCTATGGGTGTGGCAAAGGAATAAAACCCAATTATGGGCTGAAATGGAAGCAAGAAAATAGCAAAAAGAGATTAACATAATGAGAGAGCCAGCCAGTCAACCACAAAGCTGAAGATATCATACCACCACCCTCGCTGAGAATCAAAAGAAATCTGTACCACTTCTAAAGCCTCTCCAATAGGATTGGTTGGTTGCAAAGGATCAGGATCCAGGAGGCTAACATTCCATACCAGCTCTGCCATTTATTTTCTATCTGGCCTTGGGCAAGTTGTGGACCTTTTCTGAAGCTCAGGTCTCTCTACTGTAAAATGAAGACAATCTCACTCTCACTAAGATGATATGGCTATAAAATGATAACTATGATGATGCTTTGTCAAGTGCCATATGAATATTAGTTGTTGCTATTATCAAAATTAGCATACTGACCAGCAGGACAAAAATAATAAGCTAACCAACTAATTGTATTAATCTACTTCTTATTCACTGAAACGATTTGGACTCCCTCTGAAGTCTCAAGTAAGTTGTGTCCTAAATAAAACTTTTATCACTAAGTCACCAGTAAATTCTAAGTTGTTGTTGTTGTTGTTTGTTTGTTTGTTTAAGAGAGAATAAGAAATGAAGGGGCTCTGCTTCAAACTGGCTTAGACATGCTGTAGTTAGTTTTGTTAAATTTTTCCCAAGCATGTTTCTATTTAAAATCATCTTTTTGCATTATTCTGGAAGAGAGGGTAACTCTTATCTCATCCAAAATTGGTGTTTCCAATTTCCTTACATAACAAGGCTTGAATGTTGTGGAGGAAGTAGACAAAAACTAAGGAACCAAGAAAGATCAAAAAGCAAGAGACCTATAACCTGGAAGGTTAAGAGGTTATGACCCTAAGACCCTAAAGTAAGGTGGAAGTCTAGAAAGATGTTTTCAGGTACTTTTAAGCAGCTAACTTTACATGGCTTTTTGAAAAAGGAGAGAGATAGGATCTAGTGCATAGCACAACATTACTGGCATGAATATACTTAGATCATAGGGATCCCATCAAAATTGACCTGTCATTGTTTGAGAAAGGAGCTATAGTATTAGTAATTCATTACTCTTTGTATTTACTATTTAAAATCAAATCAGTCTACCTTGAAAATACTTATTTTGATTTGTTCCTCATAGCTATTATCCTGGTCTTATACCTTTGGGAAAGCACAGGCAAGCCACAGATGAGAAGGAAAAGTATGCATGATTTGATAACCACATTGAATCACCTAAAGAATGGTGTCCATCACATCTTAAATTTGGGTATGATAGGTACTATTTGCCTTCAAACTAAGAGAGGAAAGTTGTGGTCAGTCTAATATCAAGGCGTCATTAATGTAACACCACATGCTGGTTTCCTCCATTTTTATAATATTTGATAAAAAAGTAGCTGTAGCTGTTAGCAGTGTAGAGAGAAAAGAGTAAAGCTGACTGGTGTCATCTACATTCTATACAATAGAATAGATGTAAACATGTATTATGTGGTTATACATAGTATACAAATGGCTAAAAGAGAGAGAAGAAATCGAAGGAAGAAATATTTTCCTGATATATCCCTGGCCAATAATATATTGTGGGTTGAGAAAGTTTTAAGAAAAATAAAAATAAGATACAAAGCTGCTCTGATTAAATCAGGAAGGACAGGCTCTACTAAAGACTTTTTTTTTTTTTTTACTAAGAATTATTAGAGAAATATATTTGTTTCAGTTAATATTATTACTAATCAGAGTATGGTAAAATATATTAAAAGTCTTTGGAGCTTGTAAACATATATTAAAGACATTAGTCATCAGGGAAGAAACAGTGATTTCTAAGTACATTATCTTAAAAGCTTTAGAAACATGCACCTTTCAAACTTCCAATTATGTTAAACTAATCTGCATCAATCTAAGGAAACATTTAGACTCTCAGAGTCAGGAAATTAAACCACTAGTTCTGAAATTCTGAGCATTCCTCTAAGCCTCTGACTTGCTTTTATACTTAATGTTTGTAGACAAATGTTAAGAAAATGTTTGAGACAAATCGAACAGTATATTCAAACCAAATAGATTAGCCAAAAGTTTGTGTACAGGAACCAAAAAATAAAAATAAAAAAATAAAACCTAGCCAGGTAACAGTAACAGCAATGACAACTTGTTAGAAACACCCTTGCCATATTTGCACTCTCCTTGAAAACCTAACTGATCTATTATGTAAATTAATGCAATTAAAAGCACCTCCCTCCCCCCCAAAATTAGTATAAAATGGTTGTAGGTATTATAGAAGAAAACATTTAAATAAGTGAATGATTTCAAAATCAGCATTTCCTGCACTTGGAAACATCTAACACATAATCTAGAAACCATCAGAATATCTAATAAATGTTGATGCTTGAGTGACATTTGCTGTGATACGATAGGGTCACAGAACAAAGTAAAGTTGGAATTAAGTACAGTTTTATACAGTAAATCTGGGTATATCTGGGATCAGCAGATAGCACTGATAAGCTCAGTCTCCTGCAGGTCTTTATGCAGTTTGTATCCAGTTTGGCTTAGCGCTATTCCCCCTCAGCACAGGGTTCTCTGTAGGTATGCAGCTGGAAAATGCATACCTGATTAGGGGTCCACAGCATCCACTAGCTGCACCTTCTACTGTTGTAATTTCCATTACTCTGGTGGTAAGATGGGAAGAGATATCAGAGGTGATCACGAAAGTTCCTTCTAGTTATGACATTCTATGAGGAAAGCTAAAATGTGTTTCAGGCAGATCATTATAAGTAAGAAAATGCATTATTTAACTTCTGTGTCGTACTCCTTCATACTTTAAGGCAATGTCTCAATTTTGGCAAAAGACCCTAATCTATGTCTCTTTAAGGATTCCAGTCTCATGAGCTCATCCTACACCTAAAAAGAAAAAAATGTATTCATTATGCAAGCATTCCCTTAAGCAAATATGAGGCTGGAGAGGAGGAAGTGCTGCTTGCCATTCAATTTGGCTTCAGCAGAACTTTCCATTATTAGGAGGAGGCGGCACATTTCTAAATAATGAGAACAAATTTTTTGTCATCGTTGTGGTGCCTTTTCTTTCACTGTCACTCTAGAAGAGTTTGAAAGTCATATACGCTCCATCTTTGCCTCTCGTTGCATCAACAGGTTTTAAAAATAATACTCTGTCTCACGGAATGCAACCTTAAGATGAACTCAGGAAAATGGTATTCGTTATTGTGTTGGATATATTAGATGTGCAATAACGATGTATTATAAAGTAAATCAAATTACAAAAATGAACCCTATCCCTTGGATAAAGTTCTGGGAGTAAGCCAACACCACAATTATTATCTTCTCTAGCATTGACTGTTCTACATAAGTGTTTGGAAGATGTAAACAGGACATAAATCCGAGATCAGTTCTTCTATCTGTCTACAAATAACCATGACATTATATATAAACTATAGTTTAGAGCATATATGCTTTCTGTTTAAGCAGTTAAGAAGTGTATTAGACACTATCATAAACAGAAAAAAACGGAGCGTGAATACCGATAAATGGAAGCCTTCCGTCTTGGAAAGTCTTCACTGATTTGATTAAGTTAGGTGAAAAACAGAGCAGTCATGCTTGTAGCCTTTCTTCCTTTTCCCTTTCCTCTCCTCTTTTCATTTCTAATGCTAATCGGAAGTCTATGTGGAGCAGCCTGGCTAGCCCCAGACTAACCTCCCCATCTGGAAGAGGACTAACCAGCCTTGGGGCTACTTCCAACCCTTCCCAGCTGTTAGGTTGGGGTTTTTTGTTTTTGTGGGCTTGAGAAAGCATATTTATATAAATGATTGCCATATCCTTTGCCAGCTGTTGACCCTGCTCTTGTCCCGGTTGGGGCATGGTTTTCATTTTTAGCGGCCACAGACTGGAACTGACCCTGATAGAGTTAGCACGCTATGCAAACAGCTTTACGCGTTATTGCTGTGACAGTTCAGACAATGGACACACAGTGCAATCCAAGGGACCGGTGTTTCCCTTTGGGCAAGTGTCACAGAATCCAGAGCTGGAAGTATCAGTTGAAAAAATAAATTCTGAGATTCTCTGTGTTATAGAATAGCTTCTCTTTAGTAATTCAGAAAGCAGTGATTTCAGCTGGGGTCAGATCAAGAATTGATCAGCAGCAACAAATGAATTTTTCCCTTGTACGTACATGAACCTGAAAATTTCTCTTGGTAGATCTGCAGAGGCAATTGTCTCTATAGTTATATAAGAGGTGAAAAGAAGCAATATTTTCACTTTTCAAATTATGTGCATTGCCTCTGATGGTAATGTCCATAAATAAAAAAATTTAATCTGTGTATCCTAACAGGACAAAAAGAGAAAAATTATTTTGGCCTTTTGATCATTACTATAGCATAGCAATAAACATTCCTAGCGATCCAATCAGATCAGTTCTTATGCTCATTACAGATCAGAGTAAATCTATGTTTAATCTGTGGATAACTGTATTCACAGTGAACTAGGGAGTTTAGAAATATTCTTAAGGAGAGAACAGTTAGGAGAGGGGACACACAGGGATGGGAGGAATAATTCAGTAAGAATAGTTTAAAATGGATGACCAATATTTCAACAGCAGTTACATGGCAATAAGAGAATAAACAGCAAATTTCTACAACTTTATAAACTGTATTAAGTCTTTCCATCTGTAAGCACAAATAGCATAGGTGAAGAATAAAAAAATGTAATTAAAAAAGAAATTGACCTAATCTTTAAAGTGATACACCTACTAAAACTGAAGATTTATGATATTTGATAGTTTACAGGGTCATTCAGTCATTGCAACAGATTATTATTTAGAGTCCAATTGTAAAGGGAAAGTAGCAAGATAGCTCGTCAAAAAGAAGTCCTGTATTAGGCTCTCTCCTTCTTTCTTCAAGCCTGCAGGCTGGCTGGCTATGGCAGATGGAGACTGCCGTACATGGCTGTAATTAAAATGTGAACCCCATCTTAGAAGTCAGAATAGAATAGTTGACAAATAGGGAAGCTGGGAGATGGAAAAAGAAAATATTTCCTGACATAGGCATTTTCAGGCTTTGAAAAACAATCCAAAAGAAAATTTAGCCCATGAATTTAACCATCACATACTTAGTATATCTTTTAAAAATCCTCAGAAGCTTGAAGTCTGGAATTGCTTTAAAGGCAGCTCAGAATTTCAATCAGCTTTAGCACAATGAAAATTTCAAGTGCAGGGGGAATTAACTGATGGGATCTTTGAAGCGTCTATGAACTCTGATTAACTAATGATAAAATCTGTGACCTTACAAGGTAATATTTTCTTTCTCTGACGCAAATATATTTGTAATAATGAGGAAAAGAAAATGAAGTCATTTGTTGCTTATAGCAGCTCCTGATTGAAAATTTCATACCATCAGTATAAGCTAATGGCACAATTTCCAGACATATTTTTTTGTAAGCAGAATATAATTAGATTTTAAAATATTCAATAGTATATCTCCTGTCTTTTATATGTATTTTGATTCTTGATATAGTGGGGCTTATTTCTACCATCTTATTTTGTATGATCTGTTCTTCTCTACCTTCCATTGTACTGATAGTTTTCTATAATCCTTTTTCACTATATATGTTTAGAAGATATAGACTGTATTTCCATTAATGTTTTATCCTTAATTTTTATCATACTACATGTAGCTATAAATTTCCCTACGTTACTAAAATATCACAATATTTGTCCTAAATATGCTTTGATTGCCACTAAACGTCCATATCTTCCTTGTCATTGTCTGGGGTTTTAGTTCCATACAAATAAATTATAACATGAAAGATACTTTTATATAATTAGTATAACATTCAAAGTTAATTACCAACATAATTCTATGTCTTGTACATCACTCTTTCCCACTGCATCCATATTTCTGTGATGAAGTACATCTTTGAAGTATTTTTTTATTCAGCAAGAGAAGGCAGTGGTAAACTCTTACTACTGTATGAAAATACTGAATGATCATTTTAGCTGGGTATAGAACAGTAATTTAAGAATTACTTTTGCTCAGCACTTTGCTGTATTATTCTATTGACTTCTGGCACAATGTAACCAAATAGAAGTCCACTGTCTAATTTTCATATCTATGTAGGTAATATGTCTTTTCTCTCTGCTAGTTTTTGAAAAATCAATGGGTTTCAATTTTACTATAAAGTACGTAGATATGAATATATACATATATTCTGCTCAATACTCAAGTTATACTTTTAATCTGAGGACTAAATCTCTTTAATTAAGGAAAACAGTTTTTAATATGTGAACATCATTTCTTAGTCATCTTCTCCATCTTATTATTTTAGAACTTTTATTAGATAAATATTGATTTCTAAACTCCTTGCTTCTTAACTACTCTTTCACATTTTCATCTCTCTATGCTGCTTTCTGAGAACGACTGTTCAAAAAATAGTCTACAATTTTACTGAGTTTTAAAATTTCAATGTCATCTTATTGCTAATATTTTGAAGTGATTCTTTTTCATAGCCACTTGTTCTTGTTTTATTTCATTTTTGCTGGCTTTTGTTTTATAATGTTTCATAAAGCCATTCTTTTACCCTTTCAAGGATCTGAAATACAAAGTTTTTTTTTTAAAGACTATTCTATTATTTTTCCTTCATTTGCAAAAATCCATATCTTATTTGTTGACTTTATTGTCTGTCTTTCTTGGTATTAATGTATTATTTTATTTTATGGATTTTGACATTTCATTTGTAAGTTCATCTTAAGTAAGAGTTACAGTGAATTCTTTTCACTTTCTCTATTAGTGTACCACTCCCTGTCTTCTAGTTTAATGGTTGCCACCATGAAATCCCTAAAACTCCAACCCCAAATCTGGTTTTATATTGCACAATTAGGGGATCCAACCCTTGGTAATATTGGGGAAAATCCAAATCAGACAATGAATCAGTGCATAGCTTAGCTCCATTCCTAAGGTTGTCTTTGTCCTCCTACCTCCCTAGGCATGCAGTTTCATACAGGTTATAGGCTCTTGGTAGCAGTTAGGATCAACTTTAAGTAGTGTCTTTTTGAAGATACAATTTGGCTCCAAATGGAGCATTCTGCAGAAGCCTACCTCCCAGGCACTTGAACCATCTTTCAGACACTAACACCCATAGTCTCCACCTCCTGGCCCCTTGCATTTCTGTTCTAATTTTGGTCCATGGTGATGTTTGTCTCATTTTTGAGCATTGCCACATCTCCTAAATTTTCTGTTCTGTTTTTTTTTTTTCCTTTCATTTTTCCAGTTCTTCATCAAGGTATAGGCTTATAACATTACCTTTACTGAAAGAGTTCCCCCAACCAACTTGTTAGTGGGCTCTAAGTTATTCACCTTTTGGTTTTCCTCTAAGCCAAAAGGGACTTATTTTCGTTACATTACAGATGCTTACATATGCAGGCCATCCTGAAAAGTTCTTATGCTCAAAAAGATTACCTATAATTTATCATTATAATTGTAATTACTTGTTTATATTCTTAATTATGCAAGAGTGAAAACACTCAAATTAAAATATATTCTCTTAAGCAATGAACAAATAAAAAATACTTAACATCAAAAAATGCAAATTTAGAGACAAAGACATCACTTTTTCACATTGGGTTGGCAAACAGCTAGAGTTAAGAGAAAGAGAGTTAAGAGAGTAAAGAGAAATCATTCTCCTACACTTATATGGCAGTGCAAACCCAATAATCTGTTTGAAAAGTGATTTGGCCAATATGCATCAAAAGTCTTAACAGAAGACATATTCAGTAGAACAGCAATTCTACCTGTAGAAATTTATCCTGAGGAAATAATAACATAAATGTACTAAATGAACAAGGAATTGTTTATAAAAGCAAAAACCAAACCAACAATAGCAAAACAAACAAAAGCAAAGGAAGGAACAAGATATTCATTAACATGAGACTGGTTAAATAAATTACAGAATAATACATAGTCACTTAAAAATACACCCATATACAAGGAGAGGTGAAAAGTTATACCAAAATCTTATCTCTGGAAGTATGTTAATGGTTGAGCTATATTTTCTTTTTTATAGTTATGGTATTGGAATTTATTTCTATAGGACTACGTATGTATATAAAGAGTAAAAATTAAGCAGAGGTGGGAAGAATAATTAATCTTAAGGCAAGAGAAGGGAAATAATATAAGCTTGAGGTCAACCAACTTAATCTTTCGACCAACTATCTATAAATGCAAATATATCCCCATTCACCTAGAGCTAGTTCTATTACAGAAATCTGAGCTCTCATTCCTTCTTTCCCTGCTTGCTTAGGATCTTACCCTGTCAGGAATCCAATCTCTCTTCTATTTCTAATTCATCCCTCAATTCTGCATTCTTCTTTTCAGACTATAAATATGGCTAAATTTTTTAAAAGAAACAAATCCTCTCTTGAAAATGACAATGAAGAGACATCCCACGTTCTATTTTCTCACCTCCTACTCATTTCCATTCACTCTCTAATTGGTAGTTGTGTGGCTCTCATCTTTACTGCTGTATTTGAACCATTCTTGCTAATGCCTCCAATGACTTGCTAATTGTGTGATGCAGTGCATATTTCTATCCTTATCATCCAAGACCAGTGTACTATATTTAATGACATTGCTGATTGAAATCCTCCCCCTTGCCCCACCACAACTTCTGATGGCCCTGCACCTTTGGGGTCCTAATATTGATTCTTTGACAGCTCCTTCTGAATAAATCATCCTTTGCAGGACTGTGATATTTTGCTGATTTGTAGGAGCTGCCCTTGATTCACTATTTTTCTCACTCCATATTCTTTCTCTTTCATCTACACTAATAACTCCCAAATTTTTACTCAGGGCAAGGTGGTCTGCCTCAGTTATTTCATAGATAAATCAATTTCAACATTCCTAAAATTAGAAGTATTAAGTTCCCCATTAAACTCTTTCTCCCCTTATATCCTCTCTTCCATTCATGTAGAACCAACAAAAACTTAGGATTCATATTAAACTCCTCCCCCTTCTTCAGGCCTGATATCCAATCACCATGACTGAAAATTTTCATTTCTGAACACTTCTCAGTTTTCTACTCCTCTCTATTCCTCTAATTTCATTTCCATTTACCACTGCCCTGGGTCAGGTCAACACTATAAGTGGTTTCCCTGACTCCAGTCTTAACTTTTCTTCATATCTGCCTTTCCTATAGCTACCAAATTGCATTTAAAATGGAAGTCTGACTATATTACTCCCCGTCTACTTAAAACCCTTCACTATACATTACAAGATAAAGTCCAAATTCCTTCACTTAACACTCACACTGTTATGGAATCAGCTCTTATCGATGTCTTGGAATTTATTTTACAGCAATGTCCACCTCTTTATGAGCCCTTGGAATACGCCATGGCTTTTCTTGCCTCTATACCTTCGCTTATGCTATATTCTCTACTTGGATTGCTATCCAATCAACATCTCCTCATTCTGAGCGTCACAACTGTGGAAAGCTTTCCTTAAATATTCTCTATTTCCCTCAACTCCAAGAATGTAAAGGAACTTAGCAACAAATACCAGACCCTCTGAAGTCTGCTTCTGAAGTTCTCCATGCTCTACTATTATTAGAAATCCAGTTAATTTTAATTTCTCTCTTATCATAGGTTGAATATATTTAAAATTTTTATGTATATACTTTACTTTCCTCTCTTTTTTACCCATCAACACTGCACTCTGAGAAGTCTTCATTAAGGACCTCTCTCTGGTTGTTGTACCTTACATCCATAGAGTATTCATATATGCTCATTCACAGGCTAAGACTTACTGCTAAGATTACAGAAAGAAAGCGAATCACCAATAACAATAAAACATTTTTTTAAGGCGGATAAAATCTCCTTCTAGTAATCAAATGAATCAAGATATAAGAGAAACAACTTTGGTATAAAAGACCTAACATTGACTTAGATCTTACATCAGGCTTGTGGTTTTTACCAGAATATAAACTGGGAATGGCGTGGAAATTCTCATGGGAAAATTCCACAGAGAACAATTACTAATGTTAGACAATGACTAATGAAACTACATTATAATAGGTGGTGATTCTTTTTTGCTGAAGAGTAGAGAGAAAAAGAAAGTTTCAGATATCAGGATGACAAATAAATAGATCCCTAAAATTAAACAGCAATAACAACAAGTTGTTTAAGAGTTGGACATAGTTTAATAGCAAGAATAGCAAGAGAGAGACTCTTAGGGGAGAATGCATCATTTAAGTCCTAAAATTCTGGTGTGTATTTGTCAGTCTGGTATGTAAATATGTGGAGGAAAAAATTCCTTAAAAGCTCACAAGTATAGAAAATAGCATTTGTACATCAGAAAATGGATATTAAAGATCTGAAATTTTTTAAATCTTAGAAAAAATTCACATTGTTTCACAGACTAGAAAAAAAGGCTAGGAAGAAAGAGGTCTGAATAGGAAAAAAAAGATCTTTATGAAAATTTAAATAAATAAAATTTAGATTAGAAAGGAGATATTCTTCTAAAATTGAGCAAGATTAATTTGGCATGTTACACAAATAGGAGGAAATCTGCTAAAAAAGAAAAAAAAGAAAAAAAAACTTAGCTGCTAATCTTAGGTTAATAGCAAATGACCCCATCCACTCTTAACCTCAAAGGCTGACCTCTTGACCCACAGCCAGTGGCCCTGTTCAGGAACATGTTGCCACCAGAGTAAATAAAAAGAGAACATAACGTGCTGAAATTGTTACAGCTAATGACAAGTGACACATACTTTATACTGCCAATGAGCAAAGCCATCAGTAAATAACCCTAAACATGTTTGCCAATATTCTTTTGGATTTTGGTTTCCTCTCTTGTGTTTTAAATTATTCATTCATTCATTCATTCATTGTGGAAAAAGGAGGGTGAAATTATTATTCTCAGCTCTTGGGAATTTTAGAAGGAAATTTTTTAAAGTAAGAGAAAAACCACATGGGTAGATGTGTTGGTGATCAGTGCTACTCAATAATTCATGCCCACGCTCTCTTTCACTGGCATGGTCCGTACTAAAAGACAAATGATAAGAGAGGAGTTTCACAGACATCCCAGAATTCTAGCTTGGAACACATGACATAAAGTCCAGACATAGGAAACTCTAGAAGCCCGATACTCAGAATATTTTGAGGAAGTTCTTAAAGTCTCTTAGTGAAGGGTCTATCATGATGTTCCCGATAACACTTAAATATCTTAGACTTGGTGGATGTTGGCAAGCTGATTCTCTAAAAATCAACATGCAGAATGGGTAGCACTTCAATATTTTTGACACTGTGAACCCCTCAATTTATAATTAAGGTTTGCTTCAATTTTTTCTCCCACCCAAATATATATATTGCATAAAACACTTCTAGAAGGATTAAAAAAAAAAAAAACCTCATAATATTGTTGGCCTTCCAAGAGAAATTGGGTGGCCGGGGGCAAGGGTAGAAGAAAAATTTTTTGCTATGTACCCTTTTGTATGTTTTAAATTTTGAACCTATTAAAAATAAAAATATTAAAAATAAAAAATTTCAAATAAACAAATAACAAAAATTATGAGTATATCTAAGACCAAATTCAGAAAGCAGGAAAAACATATTATGAAAAGATATAAATTACAAACAGGAAGCAGGCTCTGAGTTAAGAAGTATAAATGTGCATGTATATACTAGTGAAAATAGAGGTAAGATTCAGGGACGGGTAACTCATTTTAATAAAATAAACCTTAATACAAGAGTTATTATTTCAATGAATGTGTATGAATCAAAACATGTATTACAAATAAATAATAATTTAATAGAACAGAAAGAACAGGGATACTATATTTTTCAAAGTAGCTGACTATTAGGTGGAAAAATTAAAATATTTCACTCTCTATCCTACTCACAACTCTCCCCAAGTAAATGTACAGATGAAACCAAATTGTGTATACACTATTGTGAATTGCATATTTTCTCATACTTTGTATTTTTTTCTTATTAGGTGTTTCCAACTTGAAGATGAAATGAAAAATGAAGGCTTTATAGCAGTTATAATTTATAAGCAAACAAGAGCATTAAAACAATATAATCCACAATTCTCAGAGATAAAATTATATTCAACTGTAAAAGATAACCAGTTTCTCTATTTTCTCACTTAAACTTTTATTTTTATAAAATGTTTCTGCTTTAAAGTTGGTTAAAAGTAAAAGATGCTTTGACATGCTTTTAATTGATTCGTTTTACACTCAGAGGGAGGATAACAGTGATTTGTGAAAGGATTTTTTTCTGTCTTGCACACATCTCTCATTTGTCCATCTTAATTCAATTAAAGGAAATAAGGACAGTTTGACCGATGAATGAACCATATTTTAACCGAGGACACTTCTATTTAAACTGGAGTGTATCAACCACTGTAATTGTCAGTTAGTTACTTCCGATCCCTAACTTTTGTTTTGAGAGGTCACAGCATGGTCATGGAAGAGAAGAACATGCTAGAATATGGATAAGCATTTAAACCATTAGCCCATTAACCATTTGAAAAAGTAAAAATTTTTAATTATTACTGGCTTACATGGAGATTAACTGAACCCATTTTGTTGTGCTAAAGGCCTACAAATTCGAATTCAATAACACTTTATTTTTAAGTTGAAAGAGTAGGCACAAGTTTTATTATGCTGGGCACTATAGGTTTTGGTAAGGAGTTTTGTTGTTATTGTTTTAATTAGTTTTATTTGGGCATTAATTGACCTTAGATTAAACTTACATATTTTAAATATGAGTTTGATGAGGGTTTTTTGTTAATGTATACAGTATGTTATTATCATCATTACAAACAAGATATAGAACATTTTCATCACTCCAAAGTCTGCTATTGCCCCTTGGAAGTCAATTCCTTTCCCCAAACCCCTGCCCTGTGGCAACCACTGATCTGCATTCTATCACTATAGGTTTGCTTTTTCTAGAATTTCTTATAAACGATCATGCATTACACAGTATCTGTCTTTTTTCATTTAGCATAATGCTTTTGCGATTTGTCTGTGTTGCCACGTTTGCCGATCGGCATTCCCTTTCCCTTTTATTGGTAAGTAGGGATCTAACACAATTTTTTTATCCTGTCACAAACTGATGAACATTTGGCTTGTTTTAAGATTTTGGCTATTATGAATTAAACTGTAATGAATATTTGAGTATAATTCTTTCTATAAACATATGTTTTCATTTCTCTTAGGTAAACATCACTGAGTGGAATGGTGCAATCATATGGTAGATATATGTTTAACTTTGCAAGACACTACCAAACTATTTACAAAGTGGCTATGGCATTTTGCATGTCCAACAATAACGTATAAGGGTTCTGCAGTTTCTCCACATCTCATCAACACTTGGTATTATTAGTATTTTAAATTTTAGCAATTCTAGTAGTACATAGTATCATTTCCCTAATGACTAATGTCAGAGCATCTGTTCATATACTTACTTGTCACTTTATTTTCTTTGGTGAAATGTCGATTTAAATGCCCATGTTTTAATTGAGTTGTTTTTCTCATTATTGATTTATGAGTTCTTTACATTTTTACACATGATTTCCTTATCAAATAGTCAATTCTTGTTATTTGTGATACTTATGTTTTACAAAGTCACTGTGAATACTGAATTAATGAATACTGAAATTTCCTAGGGGAAAAACAGAAGTTCCATTGAGCCTCTGGCCACAACATTTTCGTCAAATAAAATGCCATTTACATTATGTGGTTCATTTGCCAGTATCTCATCAGCATGAAAACTAGTCTCAAAAGCATTGAAAACCTGCTCATCCACGCAGCCCTGTTTTCTAATACTTAGCAGATATTTTTAAAATTCTTCTGCAACCTCCTGATCTGCAGAACCTGCCTTGATTGCAAATTTAGCATTTTTCATGCTGTGTTGTCTTTTGAAATGTGCAAGCCAGCCAGCCCCAGCCAGGAAGGGTATAACATTGTCCTGACCCTGGGTAATGTGACTATAAAGTTTTTGGCTTTCAGCCTCACAACAATACTGTCCACTATAATTTTTATCAGTTGTCATCTCCTAAATTCATAAATTTCAATGCTTTTCCATCTTTCCCATAGCTTTATCACATACTATAGATGTTCCTCTAGCATTTTCCAGAGCAGCCTCATGTACTGATCAGCGAATTTCCTCTTCCTTTTTCTGTATGCACCCTATTGTTGATCAATTGACATTGCACCCATAGCCAACAGCATTCCAACTCATGCCTGAACTAAGCTTATGGAAGACACCTATTTTTTTCCATGAGGCACATCACATGTTTTTGTACTTAGGAACACTAAACAGCACTTCAGCACTATGCTTGGGGGCCATTTTAAACAGTGAAATCACCAAGAAAAAGCACAAAAATGCTAAACAAACAAACAAACAAACGTAGCATTAAATAGATCACAAAAAGGACACTTGATTACGGTATATGAGAGCTGAAACAAGAAGGCAGAGTGTCGCCTCACTGAAAGTCAGTGCAACTGAAATTTTTGCAGCTCTGTCTATGTCTGTCCATGAAAGCACAGCAAGTGAGTATTAACTTTGGGTTACAAATAAATTTTAGTTAAGTAGGTGAATTCACAAATAGACAATATAGGAATAAGAGCATCAATTGTATATGTTCTGCACAGATTTTCTTCCAATCTGTGGCTTGCCTTTTCATTCTTAATAGTGGTTTTCCAAGAGCAAACATTAAAATTTTTATTTAGTCCAATATAGCAATAA
The DNA here is from genome assembly GCA_028627145.1 of Eidolon dupreanum. Classification (NCBI taxonomy): domain Eukaryota; kingdom Metazoa; phylum Chordata; class Mammalia; order Chiroptera; family Pteropodidae; genus Eidolon; species Eidolon dupreanum. Next base: position 82,170,840 of record CM053506.1, on the reverse strand, counting down.
TTTTTATTGGTTCAAGGTTTTGAATCCTATCTAAAAATCTGTGCTTAATTTAAGAACAAAGAGACATGCTTCTATTTTTTCTTTACAAAGCTTTACAGTTTTAGCTCTCTCTTTAGATTTATGATCCAATTTAGAATTAATTTTTTGTATAACTTTACCTGTGATTTCCCAGGGTAAATTACTTTTTAATTATTATTAATCTCAGCAAACCTCATGTAGAAAAATAACAAACATATGGTTATGGCATTTTTATGAGCCTGCTATACAATATCTAGCTTGAAATATCATACGAATTAAAATAATACATTTTACTTCACTATAATTAAAATAATATTTTTATTTGGAACTATAGAGATAAGAAGAAATTCTTTACTAATTTGGAACAACATATTGAAAACACATTTGTCTAAAAACCACACTTAAGACTAGGTTTAGGCCTTTGTTCTTATGAGCCTTGACAATGAATTTTCTTATAGTAGATATTATAAACTTGGCAACTGACATGTGAAATTGACATGTCGACTTGGCAATTGATGTGTAAAACAGCAAATTTTAAAGAAATGTTCTCTTTTCTAAATTTTAAAATGAAAAGGAATTCCTTCATAGAAAACTGTGATAGCAAAATTTTAAAAATGACATTCAATACTTGAGAAAAGGAGTAAGAAGAACTTGAAAGAATATTCTTCAATTAAGGAAACATTTCTTTTGACAAGTTACAACCAGTATGAACACACAGGAAAGGTCAGTTCAATAAAACAACAACCAAAAACTCTAAACAACAAGAAAACCCATCCTCTATTCTCTCTAAAAATGACACTGAAAGTAACAGTGGAAGTTGTTGTTCGGGACACAGCCCACAAATTCAAGCCAAGATAAAGGTCAAAAAATGCTAAAATGAAAGGGGTCCATGGCTACAAGGAGAAATCTTTAAAATTGAAAGGAAAAAAGTACAGATACATTTTAAAATGGATGAACCTCAAAAATATTATGCTAACAAGCCAGAATCAAAAGACTACATATTGCAGGATTCCATTTATATGAAATATCTAGAAAAGTCAAATACATAGAGAAATCAGATCAATGACTGCCAGGGTTGGGAGTGGAAGCAAGAATATTCTTAAAGGTCATAAGGGAAGCCAACTGGTTGAGCATCAGTCGTTTTCATCTTAACAATCTTCTATTTCATACCTTACTCTTCGTACCCTTTTATTCCCCTAACCTTCTCAACTACACCCAAAACTCCTTTCGAATTTCATGTTTCATTCATCTCAAGGCATTGTCTCAACTCTATGAGTGTGAAGTCTAATACCACAATGGGTTCCCTCTCACTGAGCAAATAATGCAACTTAAGCAACTAGTATCTCAGACCAGCAATAATAGTAAGACCATCTTTACTGAATTCATATTGTAACTCTCAGCTTAATCATCATCTGGCAACTGAGAAAGAAACAATTTGTGGATTTCTTTCTCAAAGAGAAATTACTTCAGCTCATTATATGATTGGAATATTTAGAATACTTAAGTTTTGGGAGTGTGTTAGTATAAAAGATTGTTTCCTGGTGTATTGGTCTATAAATGGTTAAGTAATGGTTCAAAGATAACATCACCTATAGCAATGAGTATCTTCTCAGTTCTCTGAGGTGCTATCAGAATGATCTCATGGCAACTCCATACTTCTGTTCTGATCTGCTTAGAACTCCTCATTTGACCAAAATACTGAGACTGCAGTGTTTTAGGCTTTACTGTATAAGCATGGGCTCAGGCTACGATCTAATCATCTCTTGTTCCTCACCAGTCATGCCAATTAATTAATTAAAATTTTATATCAAATTGTCATTTTCTGCCAGGAACTGTTCCAACTGCTGGGAATTCAATGACAGAAGATAAGGCCCAGCCTCATGTAGTTTATAGTCTATCGTTGGGCTCTACATGGTCATCTTATTTGCAGGTCATTTTATTCTGTGCCCAAATAACAACGCCTACTGTAGGTAAAGCCACCTGTGAGGATGGACTGCTGTTTCTTGTTCCACTGCAGACACACAGCGTGGGACCAATGCTCTCTGATAAAGGTAGCGAGTATCTGCCAACACTGATCTATCAAGGCCCCTCACCTGCTATTAACAGTCTCTCTGAGTTGTTTCCTCATACTTACAAGGCATACCTGTTCCTTAGGTGACCTGACAATCAACTCTGGGATATGCTGGGAACAAGTGACAACTTTCACTGTTTCTCTCATATTCTCTGACGAAACACGGTTAAATTTTAGGCCCTATTATTTCTACCCAGTGGCTCTCAATTTCACAGTATGTTGGCTCAGTATTTATTATAGAGTGTCATCTGAATAGTTTAATCTCTTATCTGTGGCCATAATAATTTTCTGTCTTAATTTATCTTCCAAGATTTTTTAATGAAATAATATATATCTTCTCAGACTACTTATTAGAAAGAGAAAAGAGAATATTGTAAAGCTCTTAGGATTAATATAAAAATGTACAAGGGCTTCTCTGAGCTTTTAATCAGTCCTTCATAACAAGTCCCCTATACTAATGACTTAATGATGTTTAGCAAAACAGGGGGCAATGAATCTGGTCTCAGACGCTAGAATATTTTTCAATACTGAGAATTAATTACATTGCAAGTCTGTGCAAGTGTGTGTCCCCAAAAATATCCCAGATAGCTACAGCTTGTAAACATATTTTTATGAAATATCCCAGAAAATACAAAGGGCTCTCCATGACATACAACTGAATATTCTGCTGAAAGTATCTAAAGTGAGTTCTTCCAAAACGACAGATGCCACTAGGGCTGGAAGAAGTTGGGCTGCAAAAAAGGACAGTGCCATTTCACCTGCAAATTTCTAGTAAAGACAGACATTCCCTCCTTCCTTCTGGAACTTGTAAGGTTATTCTTGTGTTAATGACCTCACACAACAGACAGATCCAGTCTTCCTGCTTTTCTTTCTCGTAGAATGATTTCCCTAAAGCCAATGTTGGGCAAAATGCCACTAATACCGTCATAAAAGCCCCCGCAGTGCTGGAAGGGGGAGGCAAGAGATAGAGGGTTAGTTGGTAATCAAGCTTACAGATTAGAGCTTACTAAAGCTACAAGATGAGCACAGCTATTGGTGTTTATTAACTCTTCTAGTACTGAGCACACCTCCCCCTCCCCCACCCCCACCTCATGGCACAAAACACAAAGGTCTTTTCATCAATGAACCTCAAAGGCTGCCCTGCTTTAACTTTAAATTTTCAAGAATAGCATCTCTCCTGGAGTTTTCTTTGGTATCCACCACAACCAGGCAACAACAGTTCTTGCATCTCCACACAACGTTAAAATTACTCATGCCTGCAGACAATGAAATTTTTCTATCCATCTACTGACATCTGTTAGGGTTGAGTATTGTAGGCGCCACATTATAGATTTTTTCAAAAAAGCCATTTTTGATGACAATAGGAGGCTGAAATGGGAAGAAGTTAAAATCAGAACAAAACAAAAAACTACTTTAAGAACAACAACAACAAAAAAACAATTTAGATTGTAATAGTTTATAGCAGGACCTTCTCTATTAATCTACTCCCATGCAGGTGTTCTAAAGATTGATTTCCACCACCCCACCATCCCCCATAAAAAATGCTAATGTTAGGCTGATTGGCCTATTTGCCCGTAATGCATCTCAGTCACTTAGTGCATTAACCCAAACTCAACAACTCTTTTTTCCCTCTTGAATTCCCTAACCAAAGCCCAGGAAAAGCAATAATTTTTAGAATTTAACTGCTACAGGATTTCTGTAACAAGCTAATGCACATTACTGTGCAAACCTCCAGCATCTTTATGTAGACAATGCAAGCTTCACTCATTATTTCCACCTTTTGACATCTTGAAGGGCTAACCTCGGGTTGTTAAATTTGGGGGTACCAATTCCTGAGGGATATTTACTTGATTTTTAAGCCATGAAAAATTTCCCTCTGCTATTTGACAAATTATATTCCTTCACCCTCACAACTAAAAGTTACGTAAATTATCCAGATGAACAAAAACAATTTACGATTATAACATTGTTGAATGAATTAGATAACAATGAGTACAGCTTCCCAATTATAATTTGAGACAGATAAATTTATACTTTATTGATAGCAGGATTAGAAAGCCCTAATCACTAAACGCCAGTACAGTCTGGTTTCTGTAGGGTAATGACCCATCTCTATATTCATAACAACAATCTCATTCATCATAATTCACATTAAAAAAAAAAAAAAAGAATTGTAGTCAAGCTAATGGAGGAAATGTGTGAAAAGTGATTGGCTGGGTAAAACTCTGTATGCAGCTGGAGGGTCCTAATTGATTATATTGTGCTGCAACTAAGCCTTCTGCCTAGTACAACAGATCTTTATCTAACTGCATTTCAATTGATTTTCACTGATAGTCTTCTTTCTTATGTCTAAGGCTTAAAGTACTAAACTAATAAAAGGATAAAAGACTTTGTAATACAGATTTAGAAATATAATGTCCAAGCAGGACTTCGGTGGTGGAATAAGATGACCGACTGAGTTTGTATACCCCACCAAAGAATCAAGAGCCAGAACCTGTGAATTTGGAAGGTAATTTTAAAAAATGTTCAGGATTTGAGTATGTATTTGAGAGTCTAAAATAGTAATGTAAACATTCGAAGATACAAGTGTCTAATATTTACTTTATTATAGGATGTAGAAATATAAGACAAAAGATTATCCATTTAGTAGCTGTTACATATGTTCTTATGTATCTATTCTATTGGTTTAGTAAAGAATCAAAATGCTCTGGATTTGGTTTTCTCATTAAACGGTGATCGATTTGGAAATAAGGTAGGTACAATGGCTAGATAATGTTTAACTTCCAGGTGAATGACCTATCAAATTAATTGAAACACTAAACCAAAAATCTCAAAAGAGCATTGCTGAACAGAATTTAGAATGAGGGTATATATTGCCATCCTAGAGAATTTGACAGTTTAACTGACATACAATAAACTGTGCATATTTAAAGTGTAAAATTTGATGTTTTGACCTATGTATACACCCATGAAACCATCACTACAATCAAGATAATGGAACATATCCATCACTGCCAAAGATATTCACATGCCCCATTTCTCCCCTCACCCCATCTCTATATTTAGGAAATCATTCGTTGGCTTCCTATTACCATAGATTTGTTAGTGTTTTCTAGCATTTTATATATACATATAAAACCATACAGTAAGTATTTGCTTGGTCTAGCTCCTTTTACACAATTATTTTGAGATCCATTCATGTTATCGTATTTATCAAAAAATCATTCTTTTTTATTGCTGAGCCATATTCCATTTTATGGATGAACACCAATCTGTTTATCCATTTACTTGTTGATGGACATTTGAGTTGTTTCCTGTTCTTGGCTAATACAAATATAGCCACAGATGAAGTTTAATGTACGAGGCTTTATACAGATACATGTTGTCATTCCTCTTGGTCAAATACTTAGGAGTGGAATGGCTAGGTTATATACTAGGTATATGTTTAATGTTTTAGGAAACTGGAAAATTGTATGATTCTATCTTTCCAACAGTAGTGTATGAGAGCTCCAGGTGCTGTATGTCCTTGACAAGACATGATATGGTCATTATGTTTAATATCAGACAACCTAATAAATACGTAGTGTAGTGGTACCTCGTAATGGTTTTAATTTGCAATTCTCTAATGACTAAAGATGTTAAACATCTTTGCATGTGCTTATTTGTCGTCTGTATTACCTCTTCAGGGATATCTATTCAAATCACTTGCCCAATTGTTTATTTGGTTGTTTTCTTATTGAGTTTTCAGTCTTTATTTATTTATACTGGATAAAAGTCCTTTATCAATATCTAATTTGAAAGTATTTTCTCCCGATGTGTGGCTTCCATTAATATTTTCTCCCGATGTGCAACACTCCATTAATAGTATCATTATAACAGATGTTCTTGAAGTCCAATTTACCTTTTTTTTTTCTTTTATGGACCACACTTTTGATGTTGAAACTCGACTTTACTGTTTTTCTGCTATTATTTGATTTCCACTTTGATTCTTATTCTAGATGTTAAGATGGGAGCTGAGGTCATTGATTTGAGACCTTTCTTCTTTTACAATAGGAAGAGGCATTTAGTGCTATAAATATTCCTCTAAGTACTGCTTTGGTGTACTCCACAAACTTTGATATATTGTGTCTTACTTTCCAGTCAGTTCAAAATAATTTTTAATTGTAATTTCTTCTTAGATCTATGATATATTTAGAAGAGTTAGTTTCCAATTATTTGGGAATTTTTCCAAATATCTTGTGGTTATCAATTTCTAATTTAATGGCATTGTGGTCAGAGAACACATTTTGTCTGACTTAAATGTTTTAAATTTATCAAGGGTTGCTTTAAGGCTCAGAATATGGATTATCACAGTAAATATTTTGTGTGCACCTGAAACAAAGATAGTTCTGCAGGTGATGGTGGAGGTTTATGTATATATTTGTATATACATTATATATAAATGTCAATTAAAGTCAGTTGTGTTATTCAAGTCTTTGATATCCTTGATTCTTTATTCTTTTATCAATTATTGAGAAAGGGATGTTGGAATCTTCAACAACGATTGTGTTTGCCTAATTCTGTTTGTGGTTCGTTTCTGTTTCATATGTTTTGAAGCTCTGTAATTAGGAATATAAACATTTAGAATTGATAGGTCCTCTTCATAAATTAACACCCTTCACATTATAAATGACCCCTTATTCTGTAATAATGTTCTTTCTTCCGAAGTCTACTTTGTTAATATGACCACTGTTTTCTTTTGATTAGGTTAACATAGTATATTATTTCCATCCTTTTACTTTTATGCTATTCACGTCCTTATATTTAAGTGGGTTTCTTCCTTTTTTATCCAATCTGACAATTTCTCTTGCTTAATTCGGTGTTTAAGCCATTTATAGTTAATATGCTTTTTGATATAGTTGGGTTTCAATCTACCATTTTGCTATGTATTTTTATTTGTCTGTATGGTTCTTTTTGTTGTTGTTCCTTTTTTTTTTTTCTTCTCCCAGACATCTTTTGGATTAATTACATATTTTTATGATTCCATTTTATCTCATTTGTTAGGTTTTAAAGCTATATAAATCTTTGCTATATTAGTGGTTGCTTTAGGGTTTATATCATATATTTGTTACTTATTAAAGTCTACCTTTAGGGAATATGATAACCCTTCATGTATAGTGTAAAAAGCTTAACATTTTTCTCTTTATCACTGGATTTAAGCCATTTGATTATGATGTGCTTTGGGTCTTGCCTTTAAGCTTTGTTAGGCAGGACTGTAGCAGTACAGTCTAGGAGAAATGTTGCTCCACTGTGGAGGTAAAAACCTGAGTATTCCATTCATTTGCTTGTAAGTTATAAGATTTTCCACTTTGGCTGGTAGGAAGAAAAACTATCCCTAGACCTGTGTGAGCCCCAGTGAATGTTCTCTCAAATGTTTCTGGGTGAATCTTTCCTGGACCTTGGGAAGTTTCTCATGTGCTGATCAGTACTCAGGCGAAGGTTTGTAGGATATCTGTGCGACTCTCTCCTCTATGATACTCTGATCCGTGAAAGCAAGACAACTCAGCCTCCCCAAACACCAGCTTCATCTATTCCACTCAGAAAGGCTGCTGTGCTCCACCTGGATTCCTCCATCCTACAACATGTACTGGCAATGAGCCACGACAATTGTAGGTCGCACTTCATTTGTTTCCCATCTCTCAGGGATCACTGTCCTTAATTGCCTGATACTCAGTAACTTGAAAGCCATTGTATCATATAATTGTCCAGTTCATTTGTTTCAGGCGGAAGAGTAAGTCTGGTACCTGCATTCATTGAAGGTCTTGTAAAATTCTATGAAGTACCCAATTAATGCTTAGAAAATGAACGTTAATTACTTTACCTTTATTAACTTACAGAAAGTGAAAGAAACAAAATCTATTTTAAATGAGATTAGTAAAAAAAATTTCCAATATCTACAAATATCCTCAGCTTAAAAAAAAAAACTCCAATTCATTATCTTATCACAAATACAACTGTCTGCTTCTCAGAAAAGTCTTTAAGATCCGTAAAACAAATGAAACAATATATTGGCTTTTCTGATTTTGTGTTTATTTATAAAGGCTGGTGTTCAGAGATTCTAAAGTACACTGAGGAATCCTTAAATAAAAAGAATGCTGTGTCATAGCACATTTATGTTTTCAATGTGCTAAACTCCAAACTAAGTTGTTATATTTCTGTACAATGGACTAGACGTATGTTATCTTCATTCTAGATTTCATAAAAATTGTTACGTTTAAAGTTATCATCTTGCTTCAAGCAAAATACTTTAAAAGTCATCTAAAAGTAGACTTATTAGCAATTTATGGTCAAAACAATGTATGGTACTGTCTAAACATACAAATGAAATAGGTATTAGAATTGTTGAAAAAACAAAGTTCTTAACTGTGAGAGCTTAAAAATTACCATGAAGTACAGTCCAATTTTTAACAGTGTGTTAGCTGAGAGCACAATGAAAATCCCTATGTATTGCTCTTTAAAACAGATGCTGTTTTTAGATGATGAGGTTAAGCACCGCCTGCCCCCGCCCCCCCCTCCACACACACCATAGCCCCAGCAAACGTGCCCATGGATGGGAACTTCTATATCCACATACATCTTAGGGGGTGAGATTTTCCATTTGTGGGCACTAGGAGACAAGGCAAAATAACCAGAAATCAATTTATGCTACTATAAATCTTTCAACATCCTATATTACTCTAGGACATTAACTGAAGTGAACAAAAGTCATTCCCAAACCACACTATATTATAATTAGAATATAAGGTATGAGAAGTTAAAGTTACAATAACTATAAGCCCTCAGAAGAAGTTAATGAACTGAAGCTGACCTTGATCACTGACTCAGATCCCGCAGCACAGGGCAGTACCTGCTCCCTCTCCCACATTTGCCAACCTTTGCTACAACAGTAATCAATTTGCTGTCTTGATCTCCCAAGCATATCATACATTTTTTGATCCATCATTAAGCCTCAAACTTGTGGCCTAATTAAATTACTGAGGAAAGACACTTTGGAATTCTAGACATTGGCAGGAGAAAAATTAGGGATAAACATTTAAATAAGGCGAGAAAATTATGACCTAATCTCCATGCAGGCATTAATGATTGAAAGTCACTATTCAAAATAAATTTTGATTGCCTTTTATTCTGTTTTGTTTTTAACACAAAGTGATGTCAAACCATTTTTTAGTGTGGTGATTAAATGCTAAATACAAAATGTAGAAGAAGGGAGAAATAGAAAAGGCTCAAGGGCCAAGCCAGCTCCACATGAGAGGCGTACACAGATATGGAATTGGTGTTGCAGAGTCATCAGGATCTTCCAGAGAATATACGTTACATAGAAAAGCTTAAAAATACTGAAGGTGAGATTTCATTTCCCTCTCCAAATCTTAGTGATTTCAGGTCAGGTTGAGAATGTAGTTCAGGCAAAAGACTGGCAATGAAAAGACTTGGATTTGAATTCTAGACATGGCAATATCTTGCTGTGTAAATTTAAGCCTGTATTAATTTTGCTGAGTTTTACCTTCTCTTAAGGTGCTAGAACTAGATAGGACTCTATCAATGTTACAATTTTCCCTTTCCTGAATGCAAAGCATTTACTATCTGTACCATTAATTTTCCAATTGATCATATAATGCCCTGTGGTACTTCTTCACCTTTTAAGTACTTCCAATGCATTTATGCTTCATCTTTCTCAACTAAAGCTCCTTGAATTGAGAAAGGAACAAAGTTTTCTCATCGCCCATACTGCTAAGAACACAAGAAAGATTCAATAATATCTATGTATTTCACAAAATAAGAAAATGCTCATAGGACTGTAACCCAGCATTTTGAGGCCCTATCCCAAATTGCCTTTTAACTAGAAGTAAATGAGAGAGAAGACTGATGAAGCTATCAGTTACATAAGCTACTATAGGACAAAAATGTGTTTTGAAGGAATCCAAGGCTTTTGCTTGTTGATAACCTGCCAAAAGGAGCTCCAGGAAAAGGTGTTTTGTTTTGCAAGAATAAAAAGGAACTGAGAGGGGGCGGCTCCTAAATTAGCAATAATGGGAGAGAATTTATCAAGAGACTCAGTTTGTTAGCTATGATCATTACCATCACAAAGAACGAGGCAGCTTCGCCTGGTGGAAAGACAGTATTTGGATTTACAGAATCTCAGTTCACTCTCAGCTCTAACACTTAGCCACTAAAGCTGAAATTAACATTTCTAAGCCTCAGTTTACTTATCTTTAGAATATAAAATTACTAACTGAGGTCTGCCAAGTATTATTTGTCAATGTAAATGAAGAGTTCTCTATAAATTACTATTTTTTAATCACATAAATGCCTCCAGAATGCATGACACCATTGAAGTAGGTGTGGCCAAACTAAATAATGATGGTCAGTAAGGGTTATTTCTGGAGAGCATCTGAGTTCTTAGGTGAGTCTGTTCTAATTCCTTTGGTGTTTTTCTTCTAGTTCCTTTGGCTCCCAGGGCTTCCTCTGGGAGAAAAGTCTTTAATTAAAATAGTCTGGGCCTTAACAGGGCTTCCTTTGAAACCTATCAGATAACTGAAGACACTAAGGAGAGGAAAGGGCATCAAAGGGAGTAAGAATCTAATGGGTGGACACCATCACGGCATGCATTCTCCAGGGCACTCGGCTTCTTGGACAGTCGGCTCTGTGGACCACCACCTTTCAATGTGAATGCCCATGGTAAGGTTTATGTAATTCAACAGTCTCAAAACAGACCATGAAAGTGGTCCAAACAAGACGTAACATGGGGTTAACAGAACATTCTTATTCATGGAGAGGTATCATATCTATCATATGTTGATACTAATATATAAGGAAATGAAAAATAATGAAGCACGCTTAATACAAAAACTGTATTAAACATAATTGGAAATTTCTTTGATGACTTAGAAGACATTTCGGAATCGTGTCACTGTTCTAGAATTACTATACTCATGTTTCCATGGTACTTTTATTGTCTTCTATTAAGGATTTTATAAATTTACCAATACCGATGTCTCCAAAAATAAAAAGTCACATCCTTAACCTCTGATTTCTGTGCCTAACGATATAGTCACATCAATTAAATCCTCAGTTTCTTTGCATTATTTTTGTTTGCTTCTTTAGAATAGAATAGAATATTCTAATAGAATATTACCACTTATTGACCTGTATTCCAGGAAGGACTCTGGAATGAAACTGAAAAGAATCTGGGCAGTTCTACAATGGAATAACATATTGTAGCTATTCCCTCAAACCTAAAATATCTTGGTCAAATGTTAGGAGAAAAGAAACTATCCCATCTCCTGTTAGTTGTGAATAGCTGATGTCTCATTCAGTATTATTTATCATGTGTGTACTGCAGTGCTTCACATAACAGGAACAACATCTACTCTGATAAATACATTCTAGGTCTTCATTATTATATTGCATAACAGGTGTTCAACCAAATTTGTTGAATGAAATGTGAGTAGAATGTGGCCCTGATCTTTTACAAAGAGTAAACTTCAAGAACTATGTATAAAATTTGAACTAGAAAAAAAATACACTCACACAGACACACACATAATTATTTAAAGAATAAGTTCTAACACTGTGTTGGTCCTCTTGAATCTCTCAAATCATGAGAAAAGGCAGGACCATTAAGAATGTAAATAATACCCTGTTCTTTCTCATATTCCATCAGGACTGGTTCCTCAGGTTCCAGCCTTGGCTAGAGAGACAACTCCTCCCCAAGGAGGGCACTATGATGTGGAATCTATTTCAGAGAGATAAATATATCCTTGAACTGGTTTACTTATTATTTTTGTTTTCAACAACAAAAAGCTGAAAACTGCAAAAAACTATCAGAGAAGTCTGCCAAAACAAATGCAGAGTCCAAAAAAATCAGTGACCCATACCAACAAGGGATCATCTTAGTCTTGTTGCCATACAGCAAGCAGACTGCATGCAGCATGGGAACAGGTAGTGAAGAATTCTATCAGAACATCCCCCAAATAAAATACGCTGTGTGTATCCATCTTTTCTCTGTAACCATATAACGTGAGAAAATCCCCTTTCTGTGGAGGCAAATGAAACATCTACTTGTGGGGAATAAAAAGAAACCCAACTGTCAGCAGCAATTCTATCATAAGTCCTTCCTCGTGAAATGATTCTCTCTACCCCCATCTCACAGGTAAGCAGAACCTTCATGGGGCTGCCCCATACACACTCAGTTAAGACCGGTGGTGGCTCCACGCCCATTGCAGTCACTATCTGTTTACTTACCCAGCATATCTTCCAATAAGAGACCTTCAATTTTTACGGAAGAAAACAATAGTGCAGAACCAGGATATACACACATCATTTGGGGTAGTAAAACCATCCACATACAGATCAAACTTTATATCCTATCAACCAAATCTACAATCAGCCTGGAAACGTAAATCAGCTCTACATTTATCTGGCTATTAAACACAAATTTAGGATTTCTTAGTAGAAGGAATCCAATTTAGTTACGGCATTAAATGTGTGCCTTTTACCCCTCTGAGAGAGTAATATAATTGAATTCTGTCCATCATTGCAGATCAGTGCTGCTCATCTTTGTCCAGCAATCATGTTTGCAAAGGCCAGAGAAGGCAGTACTGATACTTTTACAGAATAAGCTACTAGTTAAATATCAGCTAAGGAGAATGAGTTCAAACAACCAGACAGCAACTCAGGCACCATGAAAACTGGATTTGCAGAGACTGGTGTGTGTGTTGGCGGACGACCACCCTCGCCAGCAACCATCCTTGCCCTCAGCTGACATCGCCTTTCCAGATGGCTTGCTCAACCATTAGACTGTTTAACATAAAGACATCGTCTGTCTTTTCACGCAAAAATGTGTACACTGAGGTGCAAAATGAGAGAAAAAAGGCACTGATATAATCACATGATCAATCAAATATGGCCTAAAACTAAAGGCATATTTGGTGCCACTATCTCTGTCATTTAAAGAATAAATTAAAAAACACTGTGCTCTGTGATAATGAAATAAGGACAACTGCTTCAAATTAAATGCAACAAGTAGACCTTGTAACATGACTAAAATCCATCCCAGGCTTTTTCTAAATTCCAAATGTACCAAATTCCTCTTTAACAATATTTGATAAAAAATGTTTAACACTTTTCATATATTTCCTGTAATTACACATTTATAACAAAATGTGGATTTACTTGACAGCCAAACCAAAATGTTTCATTTTGCTTTTAGATTGTAACCCTTGCTGCTGAAATACAGTTTACTAAAAATGAAATTTTAATGTGGTTATAAGCTTCCTGCTAGGCAGCAACCTAATTGAGACTTTTGATGTTAGCTTTTTTGAGACATGCTATCCTTCATCATCTGCAGAGTATTTTAACTATAGATATCTTGCAGTCTTCCCAAAGTTGACAGAGAAAAGGGGGATGGGGTGGGAGGAAGAAGTCCACTTTATCAAAGTCAGTGGAAATACAAGGTATTAATTATGTTAAATGAAGAAATATGGGCATTTGGTTACTTTTGTGGGTCAGAAATATTTTAATCTGTCGCTGCCAGCCAGCTGCCTCTCCCCGAAACCCCCTGCATTTATATCAGTTGCAGGAACACATCAAAGCTCCAAAAAGTGAGGAAAGCAGCCACCGGTAGGGCCTTTCCCCATCCCCCACCAAGGTCACAGTTTTAACTAAAGTGGCCACAGTGTTATCCACTACAATCAGTAATAAGGCCATGACCTTTTTTTGTATTTTGGAAGTATAAACATCAGAAAAATTGATAAACATTTAGCCCAAGGCAATTAAAAAAAAAAAAAAGAAAAACCTCTAGTCAATGGAAAATAAAACTTTTGTGATATTTAGAAAAGAAAACAAATGGTGTACTCAGCCGCTCCCAGTCAAAGCAGAGTTGGCTTACACAGATGCAGCTGACTTCTAAGCTTTGCTACGTCGGCCAAGCACACGGTCCAGAAGCAGAGTTACAGGGAGGGGAAACATAGCTGTCGGCCTCAATGCCCGAATACGTTTTATTAAAGCAACACTCAGAAACTCTAGATATGAACAGTCAGGGAAGCGAACAGCAATTATTTAAATGCAATATATTCCCTATATGACCAGGGTAGGGACTTCTACAAGGTCATCTAGTAATATTTTAAAACTCCACTCTTTACAAAGTTTTTCTGATCAAGGAATCAAATAACTTATTAAGAAGTCAGGTCACTCTAATGTGCAAGAATTGTGCAAAAAAAAAAAACAAAAAAAACAAACAAAAAAAAAACTAAAAACAACAACCCTGCTTTAGACCCTTAAAAACAACATTTTAGTGAACTGTACTTCCCTGCACTTCATTTAGATTTTTGAACCTAGTAGCATATAAGGATTTTGGACAAATATATTTATAGAAGAGTCTATTTTCAATATGTATTTTTATTTGAATCATAGATAGCTACATTTTTTCTTCTACTTCAATTGCAGAAAATTTTCAAAGGAATTAATTCAATGACGGGTACTAATCCTTTGCTTATAATATACAGGCAAACAGAATTTATCTGTTCTAGCTTGGGTTTTGAGAGTTCTAATGGTAGAATTTTTTTTAAAAATTGAGCAGATTGAGCCTTACATTACATTACAGGTAGAAAGGGAGATATCTTTTAGGTAAAAAACAAAAAACAAAAAACAACAAACAAAACACAACAACTAAGCCCACAGGACTCAAGTGAAAACACAAAGGCCCTCCCCGTGCCTGCCTCTGAAAAGAAACGGATGAAGCCAAGGGCCTTTTCACCATTTTTGAGTCCTTCTAACCCTACTCAAACATTTGCGCTTCACTATAGTTCTCCGTCCTCCTCAAGGAGGTCAAAAAATGCACAAGATTTCTGTATAAAGATATTCATTACAGAGCTGCCTGTACTTTTTCTAATCTTAATTCAATAAAATCCACACATCATAAGTCAGGCTTATCAACTGGTTGTAAGTCAGGACTAAAAGGGTTAGAAATACATTTACCTGCAATCACCTCACCATCTCCTTCCTCATTTCACATACTACTTCTTGGAATAAAAACAGTGATAAGAAATTTTACTTCTGTTGATAATTAATTGTTGTTAGAGGTAACAACTACCACCACCAGGAATTTAATACTAGACCAAATGAAACCTCTCTAAGGCTGACACTAGGTATACATTCTCCGATATTAAACCACAGCAATATGCAATTTTGAAAATAAGCAGAAGTAAACATATTGATTTTCTGTTCCTATGTGTAATTCTTATTGAGTAATCAAAGGCAAAAGAAATTCCAAGCTGAGACAGTGAAGACTATAACTCTATTCTCAGGCTTTAAAGGAGAAAATTTATGAATACATATGGATTCATAAGTTTGTGCTTTAAATGAGAAAAATTATGGTTACATATATTTTGATTTGTTGATCTTAAATTGTGTCAAGAAACTATGCAAGCTGATATATAAATAACTTCCCTTTATATCTACAAGAAAATAAATACATTTCTGACAATAAAACATGTGAACTTCATATCAAATTTCTGACCTTTTAGCATTTTGGTTATTTGTTAACTTTTGTATTTGTTAGTATTTTTTAAATATAGAAGATCTCTATTGTAAACAAATGTAGTCAGCCTAGTCTGACTTTTCCACGGATGTCTAAACAGAATTCCTTTACTGGAGCTTCATTACTGCTTCATGTACTACCCCTTTCTTGTTTTAAGCAAATATCAGTATCAGTCAACCAGCTATTCCTGCGACTTGAATTTCATTGTTAAGATATGAGTGCTGAAGTTATTTGCGTCTGGGAGAAGATAGCCTGATTTTGATGCAATATTAATGCAATTTATCTAATCTCAGTCAAAGATTTACTACCAAAATTACCAACATTTATAATAGCTGCCTGAATTTAGTAAAATATGTGTGAAAAAGGTACCAGCCTTGTGGGTCTCACTTGGTTTTTAAAATGACTCTGAGATTTATCTTAACTACATGAAAGCGGCCGATGTTGGATTAAAACAAATACCAACCACAAAATGTCATGCACATATTCTAGAACTCTTTCTAAAAAAATGACTGAAAAACTTGGCATAAAGGTACAGGTATTAACGTTACAATAGATTTGATGGGTCATGTAAAGAATAAGAAATCATCTCCCAGATGTATGAAGGACAAGAGAATAAATCTTTCCATGAATGTAGAAAAAAATATCAGAGCATAAAGAAAACATCCATGATTAAATAAAACTTTAGGTGATTGAAATTGACTAGCATTTTACAATATTAATGCTAATGGTTCATCACAATCTTGTTTGCATGTTTAACAGCCCCCATTAAAAAATAAATAAATAAAAAGACTTGTATGCAGGAAGGAGAAGAAAAGGAAAAACTAAAATCATACATGGTAAGGATGGAGAAAGAAGAAATATCAAATCAGCCAGATATATACAATAGCAGTTTCCAACGTTGGGTCAGGAAATAAGGTAGTTAGAGAAAAGTTCCAATCTAAAGAGAAAACACTTTTAGGAAATGGCAAAATTAAAACAGAAGTAGATATGTAAAAGAGATGAATGAAGACAAGGTCTTCCTGCACCAAGGGAGTTGTTTAGGAGAAACAGTGTCCGTTTGTGGCCAGCGATAATACTTTCCATTCAATAGAGTTTGCAGCTTGCTGATTCATATGATTGCAGGCTGGCGCCCTGCTGGCGAGCCTCTCCACTGAAATTAAATCCACTCTCTTCAGTTATAAATTATAATGCTCTATAAACAACACTCCCATTGGGAATGGGGAGAGAGAGAGAAAGAGAGAGGAAGAGGAGAGGGAAGAGTGGAAAAAGGAGGGAGAGAGAGAGAGAAAAAAAAAAGAGCAGGAGAGGGAGAGCGTTTCTGTACAGTCCACTCACTGTTTAATGTTCTGCTCTTCTGCAAGAAACAAGGAGAGTAAGTCTTGCCCAGATAGCACTCCTGCTGTAATTCCTACACCGTTTGATGTAGAGCCCAGAAAGAAAAGTGGGGTAGAAATGTGAGTCTATGAGGAAAAGCACTTAGAAATCAATGAGAATGCAAGAAGAAGAAAAGACAAAATAGATTTTATACATGGATTTTTTTTTTCAAATACATTATTGAATGTATCTTTGGAGTCCCAAGGGAAACCAAAATAAAATTCCTAATTCTAGTTAGATAAATTAGATCTACACACTGTACATCTTTTGACATCCAAACCAATCAGAAATACTCCCTCCATATGCACAGGAAAGCAAAGGAAATATAGGAAAGCAAAGATTAAAATAATCAGGCCCAAACGGCCACAGACAAGGAGTCCAAAACAAAAAGAAAGTTCAGTGATTTGATAACCCACAGTACCCGGGAGATAAACCACATTTTTTGCTTTTTATGAACATCTATTTCAGAATTCAATGTTAAATTTATAGTAAAGTGATAGCTCAGTTATTAAATGTTGAAAAGGTTTTTTGAAAGGTGTTTTTAAATACAGGAAAATAGCAAATATTCAGTTTTGTCAATTAGCTAAAAAACTCACAAGAGAGTCCATCATAGAGATGGTTTCTATGCCTGTTTCAAGGCATTAACTTATATCTATATTTCAGGTTTCTTTTATTTGTGGAAATCTCTTTCTGGAGGGATTTATGCCCTAATCAGAGTAGAAACAATTACTGTTATATAATAATATTCCAAAGAATCACATCCATAGGTTACTTATCAATTACAAAAGGACACAGTTCCGTATAAAAAAACAGCTTTGAAATTTCTTACCAAATGAACCTGGACATAACAGTGTAAGGGGAGGCAAAAGTTGGAAGGGAAGAGGCAGGGAGAGAAGCAAGCCGGTTCAAACCTAGGTTTTGAATGTGATTTAGGAAAGGTAGGAAATCTACAAAAAGCCGAGATGCATTTCAGGTGAGAAGGACAACAGAATCCTCCACAAACCACAGACTTCCGCTTCTCTATTTCACTTAGGGAGATTGAACATTACTCTAATTTTCCTCCTAAAGTCACAAGATAAAAGAAAACTTCAGCTTTCTACTGAAGTCACAGAATGAAGAGGAAAAAGAAAGGTGTCTGAGATTCCAGTTTTAGACCTGAAGTAATTTTACAAGGCTAAATTCCAAACCCTGAAAAAAAGACCTAAAAATTGAAACATTGACCCAAACCTTAACCAGAGAATTAAGTTTAGAACGACTCAGATTTTGCTTTTTTTTTTTTTAACGCGTCTGGCTGACTGTCTCTGTCTCTCTGCTTTTGGTTGTAGTGCATACCAAGTAAATTATTTGCTGATAGGTGAACCTCAGCAAATGCTTTTCTTCCTTCGAATGCCTGGTGAGCTTGTTGGGAAAAGTCATTTAAGTCACTTAAAACAATCCCATGAAAAGTAAAACTCAATTCTGAAATCAGAGTGTAACTTAGAGCTTAAAAATAAATTAAATAAAGGAAACATTAAAAGATAAATGGAGCAGGATGCTCTGTGGCTGAGGTAATCTGAGTGGAAAGGGAAGAAGGAGGGTTACGTTAATAAATGATTAAAAGGCCTTAACAAGGGCCTATCAGGTTGACCAGGAAAGCATTCTTCTGGGCTCCTCCTCAAGACCACCTTTTTTACATTTGTTCTCAATGCTGATCAATATGGTTTTCATTTGCTGATTTCCATAATGCCATATGTGATCTGCCAGCCTGACATAATGAAGCTAGAAAGAGCTGAAGTCATTTGAACATTCTCGCTTGCACGACTGTCGCCAGCTCACCAAATGCCTGTTATCTGAAAGCCAATATTTTTCTTTTGCTTATTGACAAATACCAGAGGTGTTTGCCCCTAGACAGATGTAAAAACTAAGCCTTGGGTGGCAAATTTAGATTAAGATTCAAGTTAAATATTACACTTTTTCTGTAGCGTTTTTTTGTTTATATGTTTGTTTTTGGCCACCACTCTTAACATGTAGTTTGAGCTGGATTAAATAGAGAAAAACAAGATTTAAGTGTGAATTTTCCATTTCTGAATACAAATGTTCACCTCTGTTGATAAAGCAATAAATCAAAGAATAAAGCACAAATACTTTATGATGCCACCAACGCCTCAGGACAAAAATATTGCCCCAATTCAAGTTTTCTATAAATATATCAATTTAGTAGGCCCATTACTATTTGCTTCTGATAACTTTCACCAAAATTCATACAAAACTGTATGTTTATTAATTTTTTACTGTCAAAGTTTCTTTAATACATGCTCTAGGATGAAGAACCATTTTTATCCTATGCAAGCTTCTTACACTTTTTTATTGTATAGTAAAATGAGTTTGTGTAGGTCATCTCACACAAGTGAACCATGCACAAACCTTCCACGATGCCTGAAATGTCTCATTAAAAATTCTCCATAGTGTTTATTTGTCACTTTGCCATATTCAATTTCAAGGCAAAGTGCAGAGAGGAACACATTTCTGAAATGATTTATTTTGTCTTTCACAAGCCAAAAACAAAACAAAACAAAAAGTTGTATTCAATCAAAAGAATGCTTCAAATAAAAATTATATTTAGTGCCAGTACCTTCATTCACAATAAATTTTACTCCTTTTTACATTAAACACATTAAATAATATTCTAGTGATTAACCCAAGTCATATTTTAGTTTCTCAAGAATGTGAAAGTCAGTGGTTGCAGTTTTGTTCTTAAACTATGAAAACAAAATCAGAGACTTTTGCCCAAAAAAAATCTCCCTGAGTTCTCCCAAAAAGGTGAATGTGTCACGGCTGAGTCAGCACTCAAAGTTTTAAAAATACTACAATACTGCATTTGCTCCAACTCAGTTCACAATCTCTTCTTTATTACGAGTCTTCCTTCCTTCCTTTCTTCCTTCCTTCCTTCCTTCCTTCCTTCCTTCCTTCCTTCCTTCCTTCCTCACTTCTTCACTTCCTTACTTCCTCTCTCCCTCCCTTTTTATATATGGTCATCCAACAAAGGGAATGGCTGGCTTAAAACAAAACAAAACAAAACAAAACAAAACAAAACAAAACAAAACAAAACAAAGGAAAACAAAACAAAACTGGAGGAAGGCAGTGCAACAAATATCTACAGGAGAGGTCCTTCAAAGGAACAAAATAATCCTAAAGAATGAACACCATGCTTACTTAGCCCTTGCTTCCCTTCTCTTAAAGAATGGATTGTTGTCTGTTTGCTCTCCTTTTTCACAATTCCTTTATCAACAGTGAAAGGATACTAAAACCTAGAGACCTTTGAACTGGCTAGTTTTAGAACACAGACTGTTCATATTTTGTTGTTGTTGTTTTTTTGTTTGTTACAAACAGGAAAAGTTCCAACATCATCATGTTACTAAAAAACCTTATAAATGCTGTTGAGTTCTGATACAAAAGTTAATAATGAGGTAAACAGTGAAGTTTAGCAAAAACATAAGAAGACAAGAAACCAACGTAAGGATTCTGAAAGCATACAATGGTGGAGAGAATACATTTCAAGGACCTTTCTCTTAGGTTCTGAGATTTTTGGGTGATGGTAAAAGCAAAGGATGAAGAACATGTCAGTCTATCTTGAAGTATCAAGCTTCTTTCTCTTATGAATTTCAAATCAGGTAAATCAGAAATGCCACATTACACTGGGTGGCAAAAAGGTGAGGCTAGATCTTTTAAGCACACGCTCATCTCTTTCTCTATGATATTCATAATAGAAACAATAACACAGCAAGAAAACAGAGAGAAACAGTAGTCTTGCCTAGATACAAACCAGGGAGAAAGGCAAGAGTGAGTGACAGTCTCAAAGTCCAGTGGAACTAGTGGCAGACAACCCTCCTAGGAGGTTTAGCTACTAACATTTTGCTTTACTTGAACCATAATTGGCATGCTGAGACAGGTCAGGTTAACACTCTCCTACATGATGACATTATGGTAACGAGAGGTTAGTCAGAATTAACTGAAAGACTCTTATAAAAAATGGAATCACAATCAGACTGTACTTCTAAAGTGAGGTAATAAGGGCAGTGGACAGATAAAGGACACTCTTATTTGCAGAAGCAACAGCAAGAGAGAGAGTTCCGCGTGCAATTAACAGAGAGGGGAGAAAACCATCAAGGTTCTTTTGAGCTATAGGGAGCTCAGGAGGATGAGAAAAATTGTTAGAATAGGATGACAGAAGAAAAATTTTAACAGAAGAAGGAAAGGCATTATTTCCTGCCATGTCCAGACAGCACAAATAACAGTTCAATAGTAAGTGGTTTCCTTACAGAAAAACAAAAACAAAAACAAAAACAAAAAAACAATCTCTGGAAGGCTGTTTGTAGAGCCTTTGCCTCAAGTGGGCCAACCATATCTTTCACTGTTTTGTAGAGGGAGGTGTACCCATCAAACTAGAGGGTACCTTTCTCTCCAAAAGGAAAATGACCAGAAATCTGCAAAATTGGGATAGTTGGGTTTTTAAAAAAACAAAACCTTAAAATTTTACACTCTTTATAATAAAATGAAACAGGGAGCTTAGAACTGGATCACTTGGCCCTTTCTCTTATCTCTTCCCAGTTCAAAATGCTTGCATCTCTTACTAACCAACATTCTCTGAGATCTATAGTTGGGCCCAAAGCTTTCACACCTCAGCAACACCTTCTTTGTAGATTTAGCCTTTTTCCAAAAATCGACTTAGTTTACCCACCACAGCCACTCTGCTTCTTGTCATAATGTCACTTTTAGTGTGTATACAGAGGATCCTAGCCTTTCTTGTACTGTCACATAGTGGGACGGGTGTTTTTCATGCTTCTTCCAGGAAGTTCAGTGGGTCTTAAGAACATTCACCATGTTTTTGGGAGCATGATTGTCAGGGACGGTTGTGGTCTACTGTCATTACCGTTGTATCCACAGCACTCGCAAAGAGTGCCTGGAATAGAGCAGTCATTCAAAATACGGATGCTGAATGATGGAGCTCTTTAGAAGCAATGAGAGGACGTGCAAAAGTACTTAATATATATTTTTTTAAACAGCAGTAGTAGTAAAATTAAAAAAGTAGGAGAAACAGGAGGAAGTAGTAACAGTTGCAGTAGAAGGTGTGGTCACCATGGCTTTAAGTGACAAGTTGAGGGTACAGGTGAGATCAGTTGTCTAGATGTGGCTACCCAGAAATCTGTGGCTCAAAGGCCTTATCATCAGTAGAGATTTACTCCCCTTCAACTGGGCATCCAAGGAACTCTAAACTACAAAAGAGGGCTTGAGCAAAGGTGGAAAACCAAGATTTTGAGTAACGGAAGTATTAACAGTCAAGTTCAACAAGTTGAGAAATGAAATGCTGAGGTAAGTACCTTATTAATAAAACTAAGGTCAGGACCAGGTGAGGATGGGTTAAGACAGAAGAGCCCTGACACAGGCTACTGAAGTAGTCTGGATGGTCAAAGACATTTTCAACGTGGCCTCAGTTTCCTTAAGTCTAAAATATCAGTGACCAAATCTGATGATTAGAAGTTACACAAAAGAAATCCAAGTGTCATTAATATCGGTAAGTGCAAATTAATGAGGAGAGTTAAGAAACATGTCTGTTGAAGGCAGATGAAGAAAGGACTACATTATTTTACTTCTTGATCTATTATAAACTCTATGCTGGTAGCAGAATCTCTACTTCTAGAGAAGGTAGGGCTCTATCACACATCTTGTATGATTGTTCCCACTTTTCAGTCCACGTGGGTGGTGGTTATTATTTTTAATGTATTCCTACTTCAATAAGCCATAAATAAGCTTACTTATTCAAATGACCACAATAAATGATGAGAAATAGCACACCGACCCATAAGCAGCAAAGACCCAGAAGGCAACACTTAAAACATAAATTGCCAACGGCAACCTGATCAGGTTTCATAAATCAGGGCAGCAATGGCCCTAAAGAGTGGGAATGAGAGCTCCAGTAATTGCAGCCTTCTGTCAGGGAGCATACTGTAAAAATAGCCACAGTAAGCACTCCTCCTGACCAATCAATAGACTCCTATTAACCTCCTGGCCAATTACAGGATGATTGGCTAAGCAAACAAAGAATTATTGGCTGTTTAGTTGGGACTTTATTCAGGCCTCTCTCTTCCCTGTTTCGCATTCTGTTCCTCCTCTCCTCCCCACCCCCTTTCCTGTTAGGAAAAAACATCTGCAAACACCTGATATTCATCTAAGTCTCTGCAGTTGTACAGTCTTGTTAAATTGTTACCACCTTTTCCACAAGCAGTTTTGGCAATTAACCTCATGGCCAGGGACTTCAAAGAAAACAACTGTTGAGTTTAACCTCTCTGAGCTACCATAGATTCTTTTATGATTTTTCCTGAAACACTTTCATCCAGAGAGAAAAAAAATGCAGACTGATAAAATTAATGTTTATTTTAATATTTGGTTAATTTATTGAGAAGACAAACGCCTCAGAAGATGTTTGCCATAACGTGGTGCACTCACTTCTCAGTCTCCACAAAATGAGGTTTTATTTTAATTTACATTCCCAACACATGTGTGCGTCTCTGCTCTTCCACAAATCCTACATTTGCTGGAATCCAAGGATTTGATACATTTGACCCTGTCTTGCCCTGTTCACAAATCTCTCATATGTTTCTCAAAACTGTTTAAAAGTTCAGAATGAAAAATGCATGTAAAATTAATGCTAAGAACCAAGGTTGCCATTAAAAATCTATTTTCATTTTATATTTTTACCCTCATAGATACACTTTTTACATTAAAAGCAAGGCTAATCCCCAGCTCTCATGAGAATAAACTACTAGCAATAAAGATCAAAATATATGACTGAACAAGCAATACAATTCTTCTTGAGTAATCTTGTGGCCTAAGTGTTTCAATGCAATTTATGCTATGTAACCAGCTTTTTACAGCTGTATATAATAATAACAATGGGTCTGATCTTACCAGCTGAAGGCAGGTTTGTGGAGGTGCATTAACTCCTTCAGGCCACAAAGTTCATTAAGAATTTTAACAAAAGTGATTAAATATTTAGTAGATCCAGAGAACTATGGGTTTCTCCTCTCTCTCTAGCAAGATCAGGCCTTGTAAAATTGCCACTAATACTTTTGCCATTCTCTGTGAAACTTGAACAACTCAGAGTATTTGTGTAGCTTTTCTGGAAGTATAAGGTTGACATAATAAATCTGCAGCAAAGGCACTCGAGCTTTTATTTTTGTGATATTTACAGCCATCAATACCTTCATGTTATAATTAATTCTCCATAAATAATGATAGAGATGCTAGTCGACAGTACAGTAGTACATGATGTGATGATTTTGTTAAGGGCCTGGCTTTGACCAAACAGCCAATACTATCCCTAGCACCACTCCCACGAGTCTAGGAGACTACCAGACAGGACCACCACAGTTTTGGACTCAGAAGGGAGGTAGAAGAATCCCACTTTTGCTACTTAATAAGCTGTGTTGAAAGTGGGCAACTACAAACAATTATACCTATTTTAGAGGAATGTTATGAGAATAAAATGGGGTTGAGTATATAATGTAAAAGTCACAAACTTTTATTTGGCCTGTACTGTTTTAAAAATCAGAAAATATCCATAGAAATGTGAATTGCCTGTCACTTTTGACTAAATGGAAGGTCTGGCAAAGTCAAGCCTTCATTTCTGCAATTTCGACATGCAACGGAATCGTAGCAGCCACCTTACACACACAGGTAATTTGCTGTAGTCCTTATTGCCTAAATCTTGCCATTGGAGCCCCTGAGTCTCTGAGTCCTCCATGAATAGTTTAAAACAGAGTTTGGAACAGTGTCTGGCACATAATGTTTGGTACATAGTAAGTACTCAATAAAAGGTAGGTATCCTAAGAACTACTACACCAAATAAAATCAGTTGACTCCAAAATTGAGGGAGCTTTCGTATACATCAGCTAAACATTTTTTGCAGCAGAGACTATATCCGGCTCTGGGAATAATAAAAATAAAAGTCCACATGTTTGTTTATATATATTTGGAAGGTTTAGGAAACAAGAGATATATGTATGTTTTCAAAACCTTCCAAGTACCTCTACTGATTTAAAATTTCTATAGCACTTACTTTTCATAATGCTTCCTCTGGAATTAATACCTATTATCTTGTGTTGGTATCTGCATCCGCAACCAAGTTGTAAGTTTCTCAAGTGTGTATTTCCAAAGGATCATTGAGAATATAAAAACACCTCTCATTTAGACAATTAGGGAAATGGTCAGTCACAATCAATGGAACAGGTGAGTCATATTTAAGACAAATACTTGAGAGGCAGAAGTCTGTTAAAATTACTTTGACATAAGAAACACCTGTAATTAGGAATGCTGTATACAACTAACTGTATGAGTAGAAATGTTTGAGACATTTTCATTTTCTTCAGTAAGTGAATGTTCTCCTCTGAAATATTTAAGGTACCAGTTTTCATAACAAACTTTACAGACAGTTCAAAGATCAACTTCAGTTCGGTGTAATCATACATTCTAAATTAGTGGGATCCAGATTAGGAACTTGATTGTGTTATCACCTATAATCCTATCCTTTTACTGTGAATGTGAAGGTTACAAGGAAAGAAATTGAAGAACACAGTCAGTAGAAGAGCAAAGCCTAGAATTCAAATCTGCCTCTGTAGCTCAGGATTCTATCATTTTTACTTTAATTATAGTTCCATTTTCAAGACCTCACAAACAACCTACCAATTTGATTAGGTCGTTTTAGACATCTGGGGAGGGAGTGGGTAGAAATACACCTAAGAAGTCAGTCATTTTGAACAATCTGTGTTTGAAAGCAATTTTCAGACTGACCCAAACTGGTACACAAAGTACATGAGTGACCTTGTGCTACAGAACAGTAACGTGCCAGCTGTCTGTCTGGAGCAGACTGTGCAGAGAGGGGTGAGTCCTCTGTAAAGGAGTTGAGGGGCTGCAGAGAAAAGGACAAAAATATGTCTCTGCTGAGAAGTTAAAAGGCAAACTCAAATTCCAGGAGTATCTTAGAAGAAGCCAGAGAAGGTTTGGCAGTTTCTGCAAACAAGTGGCCTGAGCTGAAATTTGTGAGGGAAGAAAAAAAATGAAATATGTCATGTACATGAAATTCAAATCAAACCTAAAACTTCCTCTGTCCACTCTTGTTAAGAGGACTTTCATATTAAACAGAACTCTCTAGAGAAGAAAGCGATTTCTGGTCGTTTTCATTGCAATATTTATCTTTTTATTTCTCTTTAATTTTTATATCCTTTGTCAACTTAAGTTTAAAAAAGGGGGAGGTATTTGTGCTGAACATTTAAGAACAATTTTTAAAAGTAACATCCAATGACACAAGGGTCTGGTGCTATGCTGTACAGTTCAATGAACTCCCGCACAGATCAGCAAGATGGTTGGAAATGCCTCTCTCCGTCTGTTTTTCATCTCCAAAGTCTGTGTACTCAGTAGAGTGTGAAGAGAGCCCCTCTTCTCTTCAGAACATTCTCCCAATGGTCCAGCCCCAACCCCCACTCCCTCTCCGTAGCCCCTGCAGCAGAGAACAGGAACTAGAGCAAATGCTTTTGTGAATTAAGAGATCTTGTGAGCGTAAATTTGGTCAGGCTGCTCCTTTCTGCAGGCCAGACCCCGCTGCTGCCCCAGGATGTGAACTGTCAGTTTGCATAGCTGGTGATGAGTTGCAGAACCATCAGCAAAGGTGAAGACGGCAGAAACAAGAAAGATTCAAGACTGGTGGAAATCATTTCACAAGGAAAATTTCAGCCATCAGTGGGAGGAAGCTTTGAAAAATGCTGCCATTTCCGAGTCAGAATGAAGGAAAAATTAAATTACTGCCGGTGAGGCGAGCCAAAGTTGCATCTCCCTCCAGGGAGAGTTTTGATAATGGTAAACATTTGACAGCTGGCCTGGAGTTGTTATCTTGTTCTAACAGTTGTTATGGTCTAAATGAATATTTCTGATAAGGAAACAGAAAGAAAAATTTAAACACTTTGATATTTTTATGTTTTAAACCTTGTGGTGGTGAGCCAAACAGGTTTACAGCAATTTGTCACTGAGGACCTACTCAAAACGTTGTAATGACCCTGGTCTGGAAATCTTACCAGTATCATTATTTCCGTTAATCTATATGAAGTAATTCTTTGATGTAAATCAACTTACTAAGAAATTATCTTTGACCTTTCGCTTCCTCAGCAAATCAAAAACAATTCCAATAGTTGACTTGAGGAAGGCAAGAAAATAAAGGGTTAATTAAAGCAAACTTAAAAGCTCAAGAATATAAAGTTCAAGAACACACAGAGAAAGGCTGCGTTGTTAAAGAATGAGGGATTTTTTTTTAAGCTATTGAGGATCAACCATTAGAAAATTTTAATCTTTCACAGATTTTATTATTTTATGAAGACTATTGAGACGAACCTTTCAAAAAAGGTAAGAGAAATAAAGTACCCAACATTTTAAACTTAAAAAGGGCTGGGTACCTAAGGATTTTGCATCACTAGAAGATGCAGAGTTGCCTGGAGGGATATTTCATTATAAAACACTTGCTCAATTCCTATATATAGCTCAAGAAAACAAGTTTGAGCTATTGTCTGGAATGTTCCAGGTCTTCACAGGCACTGGGTCTGTGGTATCTAGACACACCCATAGAAGGCTCAGAAGAGATGGGAGGGAGTCCAGTTGCCTTATATGGATTTCTGAGTCCTTGTTGTCTTCAAAGGACTGAAGTCCTGAGAACACTATAACCTTCCTTCCATTTACTTTTTAAAAAGGATATTATCTACACTCGTAACTTCACTCTGCCATTTTACCAGATGGGAGTTTACTAGTGGCCGAAAATTAGGGACAATAGCAAAAAGCAAAGAGAAAGGTGTCAAGAAACTGTCTTCCACTGGAATGAACAAAAACATAGAACTTATTTTCAGAAAAAAAAAAATATTTATAAAATTTGAGTTTTACTTGCCTAAAATATAATCGTTATAATGTTATGTGAACTTAGTATTTAGCATTCAGAAACAAATTCACTGAGTATCTACTCTATGCTATGAACAGAGGATTCAGTCTGTATCCTCAAGCAGCAGTAAGGCACACAGGCAAGGAAATCAGTCCACCTAATTTGTAGGTATCCTATCTTTCTGTCACTTGTATACTTGGAATGCATTTATAAGCATTATGCCCTAACCACTCTCCACCCTCTCCACCCAAAAAAAAACTTTATCCGAAGTCTTTCCCTATTTTTCTTTAAAAAAAAAAAAAATCAGAAAATCTACCTTTATTCCTGTATTTGTGGGAAGTAAGAGTTTCATTATTTTTTCCCCAGGGACTCTGCCTTGCCTTAATATGAAAGTATATAAATTGATATTAGAGTATGGTATTTTGAGAATGTTTCAAAGTAAGGTCAAACTGGTGTTAAAAACCCTACTAGTGAAGGCTAAAATAACAGTCTGGCTGAAAAGTCTTAAGTGCAGCTGACTCCAATTACTAAGTACATCCTAGCGATTTTTTTTTTTTTTACTAACAAGAACAATGCAAGCAAGTCTGAGTTCAAAAATAATGTCAAAAAGAAGTTACTCATAAGAAAAATTAGATAAATTATATCAGTACTGCAGCCATCTAGGCAGCTGACAGTTAACTTCACCTTTAGTAGTGAAAATGTTGAATTTTTTCTTTAACAAATAATCAGAAAAAGAAAGGAAGGAGATTCTACACATGAACGAATGCCAGGAAAAAAATATGCTTCTTTGACTAAAACATCCAAGAGAATTTTGGATAACAAAACATATATATAATCTAACCACTACAAAAATCACAAAAATAGTGCTTTCAAATAAAATTTTAAGAACTTTTTATTATGGAGAATTTTGAACATTCACCAAAATAGACAGAAAAATATAATAAAACATCTATCACACAACCCAACAACCATAAAACCAGGGCCAATGCTGCACCATCCATACTTCACTTTCCTCCACTTGCATTATTTTGAAGCAAATCCCAGATGTCATCAAATCAGACACAGGACATGAAAAAGCAGAGTTCCTCTAAGTACATTCCAAACGGACTGCCTCTTTCTACTCTCAACTCCACCCACAAATCAATTTTCTCTTAAAATCAACTCCCTGCCCCCATTAAGATGTTGTCACTAGTACTATTACTACCCAGAGCACTATATGAATCTAGTTAAATAAAGACACTTCTCAAATACACAGGACTTTTGTTTTAAATGAGGGCTGATGACCTCTGTATACCCTTCCATCATTAAAATTCTATGACTCTTCTATGCAAATATCCCCTTTGGATCGGTGTTTCTCCATTCTCCACTACCAAAAATGAGGTCCCATCATCTGGCACCACAGAAGGCACAGTGGTTAAGGAAGTATAGCAAGTCCTCACTCATGTCATTGATAGATTCTTGTACACCGACTTTAAACAAAACAACGTAAAATGAAACCAGTTTTACCACAGGTTAATTGACATAAAGAGTTATAGTCCTACAGTGTATTTCTGGTCACAAAAACATCACCAAACTTCTAAAGAAAGACTCCAAACACTTCTAATATTAAATATGGAAATAAACATGAACTATGCATACAATTAAGAAAGATTAATAAAAATAAGTAAAATAACTCACTTATCCCAGTTCAAGGTTATGGGTGCCCAAAGCCTATCCCAGCAGTTTAGGGCATGAGGTGAGAACCCACCCTGGACAGGATGCCCTTCTATCACAGGATATGCATTACTCTTCCTCCTTAGCTCCCTCTCTCTCTCTCACTGAGTCCAGGACAATTGGACATGCCCATTCCCCTAACGTGAACATCTTTGGGATGTGGGAAGAAACCAGAGTCCTTGGAGAAAACCCATACAGATGGGGTGAACATGTGAACTCCATACACAGACTGTGGCCCCAACCAGCAATCAATTTTTCTCTTCAGCGTTATAACAAAATGACGTTGAACGAAAAGTTATCCAGGGACCTGCTGATAGTGATTAAGACATTAGCTTCAATCATACAGATTTGGTTTTAAATCTGGCTCTGCTAATTATTAACTTTGTGTCTTTGGACAAGTTATATAACTTGAGTTTCTGTCTCCTCATCTCTAAAACTGGAATAAAAATAACTACTCACAGAACTGTTAAGATTAAATGTAATAATATATACAGAGTGGCTAAGGTTCTTAGCCAAGAACCTTAATAATAAATGGTAGCTAATTTTTTAAATTAAGCAAGAGATAACAGTAATGAGAAGGGGTATGTATGTGGTGAAAAGGATAAAATGAAGGAGGAAATGAGTGTAAAAATATTCCATCTTTATAAATAGTATCCTCAACTACTCTTAATTTAAGAACTTGAGTATTTCAGTACAATTGTTTAATGGGAATTTTCAATAAGTTCATAATCTAAAACATCGGTGATTTAACTTGTTCACACTGTCGATCCTGAAAAAAGTCAAATGCTGCATATACAAGTGTAAAGGCTCTTGGTTAAAGAATATAATAATTACATACTGGTGTAAGGACTCAGGGTAGAGGGGAAGTGATGCTCACTACCTTGACTAAATGAATCAGCCCAGTACATTTGTACAGGTGAACCAGAGTAAAGCAAAGAGAAGTGATAGCACTGATAATGAAAAGTAGCAGTGGCGGCAATGGGTCTGTCACTTGGCTTCATGCCTGCACTATTTCAGTATTATTCTTTTGAAAACATCACTGAGATGAGCAAAGGGCATGGGGAGGTATGCTTTTTGCTTAACGTTTGTCAGGACACTTGCGGGTTAGGACAAAATATATCTTAAGTCATGCACTATCAAACCACTACATTACAATCTGTAATGTGCACAGTGTCATTCTTCAGGGAGAGACCTGATATAAAAGTTTTATGTAAGAATTATATACTTATTTATTAATTTAAAAATCACAAACTATAAGTTTTTCGTTGACTTTTTAATGAGAGTATTCTTTTTTCTCTTTTGCATTCTAAAGTTATATAAAGGCTATTCTAAAACAGCCAAATACCAAAGTGCTATTTTTCCAGGGGGGAAAAAAAAAAGATTAGCAACTTTTATGTGGCTTTCCCAATCAAGTCTCTCTTGGTGTGATTACCTGGTTAAGTGTTTGATTGCGATAACCACTTAATGAGTTACTTTTCTTTAGTCTTTCCCACATCTATTCAATCCTGCTGCTAAATAATCTTCCTAAACTCATCAACTTACCTCAAAAACCTTTCATTCCTTGTCTCCAGTTCCAACTTTTCCACCTGCACTTTCCTTTTATAGTCAGGTCCTAATCTCTCTAGATAGTTGGGTCTTCCACAACTTCCCCTCACATATCCCTTCCTATATATTCAAAGCAGATTCCAGTTTGTCCTCAAATTAGTCCAGTGTGTGTATGCCTCGATGCCTTTGTTTTTTGCCAATAGGAATTCCTTTCCTCAATTTTCACCTATCAAAATTCTACCTCTTCCTCAAATTCTAGCTTAAAGGGCATTTTCTCCCCACAATTTTTTCAGATCTCCCCAGACAGAACTAAACTTTGTACTTTGAGAAGTTTAGTCCTGCGTACTTTGAGACTTGATCTACCTTGTATTATGGTCCTAGTTTTTCTTTTTTATCACTTGAACTCTAAGTTGCTGGGGGTCAGGGAGCAGCATGCCTTTTTCATTTTTTTATACCCTTTAGAATATGGAGCATGGTGACTTCTACTCACAGGGAACTGTGTCACATATTTGATATCTAGGAAACTGTCAATAATAGCATTTATATCTTTTTGATAAGCAGTCCACACAGAAATCATTTGAAGGCAATTTCTTAATTAGATCACCAACTCCTGGACATTAATTACGGTTTCTGCTATAGATAAAGTTCCTACTGAGCCCATATGATATAGGCACAATAATCAAATGAGGAAGCCAAATCTCTCTCTTGACAGAGTAAGAAACTGAAGAAGAAAGACACGTATGTAAAAGTAAACACCAAAACCACAAATATGGAAACAGTATTTGCAAACCTCTTTAGGCCAGATCACAAATATCTTTATAACTTCATCACACTTCCTTAAAAGGGGCAAGTCAAAATATGGGAAAAGGAAAAAATTACCTTTAAAATTATTTTTTTTATAAAGCCATCCAAACTTTTAGAATATATCTGTAACTCTAAGGAGAATAATGTATAATCTTTAAGGCCGCTTCTCAGCCTTTTGGCTAAGGTCAAGTGAAGAATGTATTTGTATTTCAAAACTTCAATAATTAGCAATTAATATAAAGTAAGTGTAAGGGCAAAATAAATATAAATAAAAAATTAACAGCAAGGAAAGTAAAAGGTAAAATAAATGAATGGGACTACATCAAACTAAAAAGCTTCTGTTCAGCAAAAGAAATAGTCAACAAGGTAAAGAGACAGCCATCTGAATGGGAAAATATATTTGCAAGTAATGCCTCCAATAAGGGCCTAATATCTAAAATATACAAAGAACTCATACAACTGAATAACAAAAACAAAAACAAAAACAAACAACAACAACAACAAAAAACAATCCAATCAAAAAATAGGCAGAGGACCTGAAAAGACACTTCTCCCTAGAAGACACACAAATGGCCAACAAATATTTGAAAAGATGCTCAACATCACTGGCTATTAGGGACATGCAAATCAAAACCACAATGAGATACCATCTCACACCTGTTAGAATAGCTATAATCAACAGGACAAGTAATAACAAATGTTGGAGAGGATGCAGAGAAAAAGGAACCCTCATACACTGCTGGTGGGACTGCAAATCGGTACAGCCACTGTGGAAAACAGTATGGAAGTTACACAAAAAACTAAGAATTGATCTACCATATGATCCAGCAATCCCTCTACTGAGTATTTACCCCAAAGACTTGAATATCTGAAAAGATATTTGCACACCGATGTTCATAGCAGCATTATTCACAGTGGCCAGGACATAGAAGCAACTGAAGTGTCCTACGAAAGATGATTGGATAAAGACATTGTGGTACATATGTACAATGAAATATTACTCAGCCATAAGAAGAGATGAAATACTGCCATTTGCAACAACATGGACGGACCTCTAGATGACCATGCTAAGCGAAATAACCCAGATAGAAAAAGTTGAAAATCACATGATATCACTTATATGTGGGATATAAACCTACAAGCAACAAATGAGCAGGACGAACAGAGACTCATGGACATGGACTATAGACTAGTGATTACCAGAAGGTAGGGGGTGGGCGGAGGGAAGAGGCAGATGGGGTAAAGGAGGTCAAATATGTGGTGACAGAAAGAAATCTAACTATGGAAGGTGAACAGTGTAAATATATATATGCCTTACTCTAAAGTATACAGCTGAAACTTATTGGGTTTTGTTAATTAAATTAATTAATTTAAAAAATTAACAATAACTCTTGAAGATCCAAGAATAATAAAACTCATCTCTGTCTCCATTATTTAGGATGGCATAAAGTATTTTTCTTCTATTTAAGAATGTATTGCTGATGCAAATATATCAACCTAATATCATTTTTATTCTCATCATCAAAATTAAAATATAATGGGTATGAAAAGAATATTCCAAAACATTGCATCTCTTGAAAATACTCAGTAATATACTCAGAAAAGAAATATTTAGTTAGTTTCCTGCTGAATTCTTAAATGTAGCTGTCATTTGGACCGAGAGGCAAAAAACAAATGTTCTAGTGAAAAAATTCTAGAATTTCAACAAAGTAATGTCTCTTACTCTAACAATAACTGTTAAACACCTAAAGCAATCAAACATACTATATTTTTCACTTTGTTCCTCAATGTCTTAACATTGCCCCTAAATAGATAATTTATCACTTAACAATCAAGTCAAGAGAAAATACAAAATGGCTTACTAGAAGATGCTCATAAATGTTGAAGTAACACTGCAATGTGAGTTTACCCCCACAGAGTAATTTTATCCTTCTATAGTCACATGGCTGAGGTATAACAGTAACCTTTTAAATTGTACTGTGAAAGTAAATATTCCTACACTTTTCATCTGTAGTCAACCCTGGAAATTTATTCAATCTGAAACTGGGGTCTCTGACCCCTAAGATATTTTCTGGGGTTAAGCTTAGGTTTGCGATTTTGTCAAAGTTAAGATGTCTAAAGCTGTGCTATTTAAATTTCAATTAAATTAAAATTAATAATTCAGTTCCTCAGTTCCGGTAGTCACATTTCCAGTGCCCAGTGGCTACGTGTGGCTATCACATTGGACAGCACAGATCTAGCACATTCCCATCACTGCAGAAAGTTCTATCGTACAGTAGTCTAAAGATTACCAGTCTTACAGGTCATGTTTGTCTTAGTGCCATTGCTCTAAGGCAAAGTGAAAATAGAACTGATAATGCTACCTGTCAATTTTTTAAGGCTGAAAATTAGATTTTTATGGTGTTTCAGAATAAATTTCCTGCCACCTCAGAATCTAAAGACATAGAAGGAAAAAGAGTGGCCCCTTGGTGGACTCAGAGAAAACAAACCAACCAAAAGAACTACAGTTATCACAAAACAAAAAACCCACCGTTGTCCACAGAGCATGTGGGCTGTTCTACTGATAAGAAATAGTGTTTAGCTATTTTGAAGAAAAATAATGCTCCCATGATTTAGAAACTGCTCAGATTTACTATACACACATATTATCTTCGGGAATTAAATGCATTTTCACCTAACCAAGAGTTAGGTTTCTTGTGACTAACATCTGGCTTGTGGAAACAACATGATCAACTGATGTCAACACGTTTTGAAACCAGAAAAGAGCTGAGTCCTGTATCCCTTCGCACATGCTCACTAGTTATTTGACTTTTGAGCAAGTTACTGAACCTTTTCTGTGTCTGCATTTACCAACAAAGAAAGAAGCAAAGATCAGGTCTACTTCCCAGGACTGCAGTCAGTATTAAATAAGATAATATATCCTTGGCATCAACTACGACAGTTTGTGACACAATCAGTTGCACTGGCAACTATTCTGGAAGACAGAAAAAAAAATTACATAATAATGCCGTTAATAATAGCTATTAGTAAACCAAGTCTTTTCATTTAAAAAATATCTCTATTGAGATGTAATTAACACATCATACAAAACATCCATTTGAAATGTATAATTCAAATGAATCAAGTCTTTTAATACACAGTATCCACTGTGGGTTAGTTGACTGCAAGTTTCTAGGGCAGTGGTTCTCAAATGAGGACAATTTTGCCCTCTGGGGATATTTGGCAATGTTTGAAGACATTTTTGATCGTTATAATTTGTGTGTGTGTGCGCGTGTGCGCGTGCGTGCACACAACTAATATTTAATGGGTAAAAGCTGGGGATGCTGCCAAATATCCTACAATACAACAATGAAGAATTATCTAGTCCAAAATGCCAATAGTGCTTAGATTGAGAAACCCTATCCTAGGGAATCTGTCTTCCAAAAGCTTACTGTCTAGTGAAGGAGTGCAAGGTGGAAACAGAGAGTAGGATTTTAGGGTTGCAGAGAAGATGGGATGCCTAAGCCAAAATATAGGAAGACCAACAGGAATTTGCCAGGGATTCTCAGGATGGAAAGAAATGATTTCAGGCACAGGGAATAACATGGGAAAATATTTAGATGTGTAGAAAGCATGGCAGAATCTAAGAAATTCTAGTAGTTGAGAATGGTTAGAACTTGGGCTAATTACCAGAGAGGTATGCAGGAGCTAGATCATAAAGATTTTGTATGCCATGGTAGGAAAGAGTTTGGACTTGAGCTTATAATCAGTGGTTGACAAACATTTTCTGGGTAGTGAGCCAGATAGGAAGTATCAGTAGGCCATACGGTCTGTTACAACTACCCAACTCAGCGATCATAGTGAGAAACCAGCCATAGACAATATATAAATAAATGAAAGTGGCTGTGGTCCATTAAAACTTTATTTATGGGCACTGAAATTTGAATTTCATATAATTTTCAGGTTTAATAAAAATTCTTCTCATTTTTTTCTTACAATTTAAAACCGTGAAAAACCATTCTTAGCCCATGGGCTGTACATAAACAGGTGGTGATAGCAGTTTGCCAAGCCCTGCTATAATGAATACATAGGACTTCAGGGTGACAAGTTAGCTGATCAGATAAAAAAAACAAAGCAGGGCATTTCTCTTCAGATCTCTGTAAGTACTGACCACCTTCTAGCTAGCTATTCCTGCTAAAGAACAAACTTGGGTTGAAATTTTTGTTAATAGCTTGCTTGTAATAAATACCTACAATGAGATGGTATGCTAAAGGAATAAAAAGCTCATTTCAGGCTACCATGGTGAAATGACATTTACTTAATGCAGATATGAATTTCTTCATAATTAGTGGGCACTTGACACTAATGTAATCTGATTACTGTAGCAAAGTCATCCTTAAACTATCTCCCTAGTACTAACAAAGTATGTCCTTGAATTAGGCGAATTAGGGCTATGTGACAAAAAGTACCAGTTATTAAGAAACAACTCTGTATTTATAATCATGTTATAATGAAGAGAATGCCAAGCATCCCATAGTGTCAATAAGAGAAGTATGAAACAGGATGCCTGACACCTAGGTGAAGAGTCCTCACTATCTCAGATCATCCTGGTATTATCCCAAGTCAGATTCTTGAAATTTCAAACTACTGGAAACCATTTACCTTTCATTTAATTTTTAAGAGGGAAGTCTGATAACACGAATTCAAATTGTGAAGAAACTATATCACTTTTACTAAATTTTAAAAATGTTTTATTTAAAGAAATGTATAAGTGAAAGGTACAGAGTACTAATCTGAAGAAATATTTCTTTAAAAAACTCGTTGCTTCATGATTCCAATTTTTTATTACTTTTAAGAGCCACCAGTGGTATTCTGTTATAACTAAAGCCATTTGAAATCTAAACAACTATCTTTTATATCTTTGATGTAGCTGACTCTTTATGAATAATTATGATATTTCTTGGGGACAAAAATATGTCAAAGGATTGTTTTGAGGATTAACTGATCTGTTTGTAATTTAATTACATAGTGCCTGGTATATGGTACATGCTTAATCGATGTTAGGTATCATTAACTTGAATTGTCATTAAAATCACTAGTTTCTCTCTAAATGTCTCACCATGACAAAGTCCTCCCAACTTTGTAATACTTTTCTACAATTCAAAAAATGAAAGAACCTAGAAATTGCACAGTCCAACTCTCACACCATATAAATGGATCGACTAATGTCACGGAGAAAGATAGTAGAGCTTAGTATAAAGAGCAAGGGCTCTGGAGTTGGACATGCCTGGTTTTGAGTCCTGGCTCAACCAGCCCATCAGCTGAATTAATTCTGCCAAAACCTCAATTTCCAAATTTATAATATGGGGATTAAATGAGATAATACTCAAAGTACTGAGCATAGTGCCTAACACATATTTTTAAAAGTCAATACATGTTCACTATCACTGCTGATCTTAATCTTCCTATCATGAACTTAATATGTACTCTGTTCATCTTTTGAAGAAATCTGTGTAAACTGTTTCTGTGTTTGTCCTGAACTTCACTCCTACCTAACTATTCTGGCTGGCCATACTAGACTGACACAGACTATTTAAAATATTTATTTCCCAAATCAGGCAAATTTTATCTCTCACTTTATGTATGTGATTGATTCCTTCATTAGTATATCTCTCAATTTCAGGTTACTTTATAATCTTACAATGTTTCATTCCCTCCAACTCTGTTCCACAGATTCTCGGATTACATATGTGAACACAGTGCTAAATATGTCTGTGAAATACTTTGTTAAAGATCACACAATAAGGAACAAAAGGTGGTGTTTGAGGAGATTCCGGGCAGTTGTGGGCCAATGAACGTCACAGAATGCACCATTCCAATTCATTTGCTTCAAAAGGCTAAGGAAATAGCCTATTTCCTTTTCCCTCTTTTCTGTCCGGTTTCTCTGATGTGTTCCCAGATACTCAAAGAAAGATTCAGATATCCATGAAATCTTAATATGCCTGTTTGAAGCCAGGAAAAATAAAGAACAGTATGCCAATACTTAAGACCAGGAAGAGTCCATCAGGGGGAGTTTGATTCAGTCTTGGAAATTATGAAGTCTTTCTTCCCCAGTTAACAGGGAAATAATGTGAAATGGCTCAAATTTGCATAGACTTCTAATACCCTGGAGCATGCTACTGAAGTAATCCTACAAACTGGATAATTAGTCCAGCAGCCTAAATCTTCATCTGTTTCCAGATGAGCTGCAGCAATTTTTGGCCTTTCCTACAGCTCTTGTACTTGACATCATTTAGGCTAGACTCAGACCTTGACCTTGCCTTTAGAGGTAGGGAAGAGTTCAGAGGGACCAAACCTCAACAGAAACAACCTAAGCGCGAAAGATTTTCCCCAAGTCTTCTCTCAAAGAGCACTCTTTAATATTGAATGTTGATCTTTAATCTCCTATGGTTATCAGAATGGGATAAGTTCACATTCTCCCTTATATCTGAGAAACATTAAGCTGATAATTTGTTGTTGTTGCTTTTATTGCTTGATTCTTTGTTTTTGTTTTGCTTTAAATCAGAAACAAAAATTCCAGAAAGGCCATAATGATAACACTTTTATCTCTGTATCATCTTTGTTCATCTGACTGGATTAGATTTAAATTTTCATCTGATTGGATTAGATTTAAGTTTTCCTCTAACTTCAGATACTTGACAAGATTCTCTACATACACTAGACTTTCTCCACCAAAAGGAATCCATGTGATTGGATCAGAAACTACCTGCCTCTGGAAATCAAACATTTCAGTAGGTCAGATGAATCAGGGGTGTTGGCATTTTCTAAACTGTGCTTGGATTCTTGGATATTTTCCTGGTAATCCATGTAGCTACGGAGCTTCTTACTGACAGGGGCAGCAGGTGGGCTCTACCTTCTATTTCTTGTCTTCTCTGCACCTTGCCTACTCAGCACAGAACAAAGTACGCAGCACACTAACTAGGTGCATGCATAGTGCTTTGCTCTTACTCACCAAACACTTCCTAACTTCCACAATACTTTATCTTTCTCTCTAAATGTTCTAGATGTGGTATTTTGAACATTCAATGTAGTTCAGAGACTCATTGTGTAAGCCTGTCACAATCCATAACCTTAGCATTAATTCCAATGTCAGGGAATCTTCTAAAAGAAAATAGAATTTTGGTTATAGGTTTGACCAGGGCTCAGACAGCCACGGATGATGGGACTTCTGATTTGGTAGATGTCCCAAGACCCATATCAAACGATGACAGTTATTTGCAGAGTTCCTACTTAGACTCACGTAGTTCTGGAATGGTGTCCTTAGTTATGGACATACACTAGATTTGAAACTTTTGACCTAGTTGTGATTAAAATGACTAAGTGAATGGGAATTCGTTTTTTTCTACTGGCATTTTGTCTTGTAGATGGGAAAGTGATTATAGGCACCTAACATCAAATTTAGTAAATATCACTGGGGGGGAGGGGAAGTGTGTGATTTAATGATCTGAGAAATTAGGCAAAAGTATCAAGTCTGAAGAATTTAAAAATGGTGATAGGTCAAAGCATTAAAAACTTCTTTGGGGATGGAGTGGCTACAAGGGCAACCTGGTGAGGAATCTGCCAGGGGTTAATTGCAACCCTGCATGAAAAGCAGTTAACAAGTGAGAATTAGAACACCCAGGAGGAAAAGAAAAATGTTTCCAGTGCCATGAGAAATAAACAACAGAGGAGAAATATTTCCTTTGGCTACCACCATCTCCTTTTCGAAAGCTCAGAGGAGCTACGGAGAAAGCCAAGGACTGGTTTTCTCTCGACTCCCTCTGAAACATTTGTCTTCATTACCACTCTTTTTAATCAGGGCTCCTTCATGAGTGTTTCTGCTCGGCCCCTAAGGGGCAGCTCTGGTCTGTGATAAATCAGAATCTACACCACAAGTCACTAATCAGCACTCCCAGGGAAAGAAAAACAGAGAAGTGCAGACCACTCTGCTGAAAAGGCCTGGGGGCTGACAGGCCTCAAGGAAGAAAGACCTTTAAGTAGAAATAATAAGTTAGTGAAGGTGGAATAAAACTCCAATGTGTAGGATTTATTTTTTCACACTTAATTGGAAGAGTTTGGAATACAACTGCATTTTAACAATGTAAAATACATTTTGAGTTTGCTTAATGAATAGTAATTTGTACCCTCAGCTTAACGATTTTGATACCTAAAAAAATCTTAGGAAGACCAAGGCAGAGGGACAGGACATAAATTAAAATAATTAAAACAATCAAAGTCATAAACTCTCTCACCTCTTGTTTCAGCGATGTCATTAAGATATAAAACAAAAAATTCCAGGCGAGAACACTCTCATGTCTACGATATGACTGTTACTTTGCTAAATGTAATTAGAGTTGTAAAATTACAAATATATTGTATTTTTTCACTGGAAATGATCTTAGAAATAATCTAAGAAAAACATACATGGACTTGCTAAAAGTCAGCAGAGCTGGTTAGTAGCAGACTCTACTCTAGAGCCTGGGATTCCGAACATCTTATACAGCTATAGATCTCATGCATATGTCAAATACTGGAATAATAACATTGACAGAGAGAAAGAGAGCAAAGTAAAGAATAGGATATGAGTTAGCAATGTGGGCTCTAGTCCTATGTCCACCATTTCCTGGTTTACCTTGACTAATTCACCTAACAGTCTGAGTTTCAATTTCTTCATCTGTAAAATGAGATCTACATCTTTCCTGAATATATTATAGGGTCACTGTAACTCCCCCTACATTCAAGTTATTAAATTATTATATACAATTTTTTTCTAAGAGCATTAATGGGCCGAAGAGCTAACAGGATTCAGGTAAAACAGAGAAAATTCACTTTTCACAGGAAGATAGATCTGGATTATAGCAAATACTTCCAGGGCTCTTACATGCAAATTGAGATATGAAATCACCCCCGAGATACAAAATCGGACTATAACCTGGTGTGCAAATTAACAAGCAGAGAGTTGAATCTATGGCTTCCAAAATTGATGCTAACTTTTCTAATGACAAACCTAAAACTATTTTTTATATTTACCTGCCTATGATAGAGTGTATATGGCATGGACTCCAGAAAGAAATCATGGGCGACACTTAGTCAAATACATGATGCTATATGGCAGTCAAGGCAACACTCCTGCCTCAGAGCTAAGACCCATCGCTGTTCCAACTTCATTGCCATTTTATTGTTTGTCTGTGAAAGTTGATGGCATGATAATATCTCATCTAACTATGGCCTGACAGATACAGACCTTGTCCTTACAGAGAAGACCCTCTCTGAGGCAGAGTCACATCTATCTGAAAACACTAGTTTTCCTCCACTCAAATGTTATTAAAATATAACTATAAAATATAACTATAAAGAATGAGCATCTATCACAGTGATGAACACATCTTGAATCCAACCGCATAAAGTAGCCTGCTTTTCCTGTTTCAGCTAGAACCCTTGTCTGTCATTGACTTTATGAAGAAAAGCTCTCATATGACCTCAGGGGAAATGTTTCTTGATCCTGACTTGAGAGCTAGGACCTGACCTGCCTGGAGCCTGAGTTAGGAACTAAAAAGGTCAACTTGACTAGAGTGCAGGTGTTTTAAGAAGGAATATACAAGAAACATAGTTAGAATTTTGAATCTTCAATCAAAATATGGAGACTTCATGTTGTACAATGAGATACAATCCTGCATAACACTAACAGAATGCAGAATACAGGAGCAACATGATGCAAGCAGTATTTGAGAAAGAAGATTCTAACGGTTTTATTCAGGATAAACTGGGGGAAGTGGCAGGGTCAGAGAGACTGATGCTTGAGGGACCAATGTGGACACTGCTGCAGTGCTCTAGGCAAGAGGTAATTAAAAATCAGTTTCGTGGTTATTCTGATAAATGGGGTTCCTCGGGTGGTATTGATTATTCTTTTGGATACAAGAGAATTGATAATAATAAGGAAACTGTACAGATTAGTTTCTCATAATTAAATAGGAAGATATTTTATTTGTTGGTTTTTAAGAAGCTCTAGAAAGTTAAAATTGAAAGAAACCCTTATGCAATGACTGTTAAGTACTAATAAGCATTTGAAAGAGCTTTAGATTAAAAAAAAGTGTTTACAGTAAATTTAGAATTGGTCACATAAACTTAGTAAAGTTGAATGTGGGTCTTTCAGCTGTCTACCAAGTATGTGATTAGAACAACTGGACAGATGCTATTTGGGCATCATCCGTATGGTCTATCTGGGACCTGCCAGCTGTCTAAGCCACAGAATGCAGGAGATAATGCCATGGAATACAACATCGCCTTTACAAACAACAACAAACCAAGAATCGCTCTTGATCTAAAGACGTGTTGGCAGCAATTGTTAAATGCAGGTATGAATTTCATTTTTCTCTTAAATGTTGCATTGGAGCCAGATGTAGTTTAACAATCTGCTGTGAGGAACAAATAAGTCTGCCACACACTCAAAAAATGGCTTCTGCAGACCTTGAAAAGTGGCTCTACAGAAGAAATCAATCAAATTGTAGTTTCTGAACATGGGCACAGAAAAACACAGAGAAGTTTGTGGGAGGAGAGGTGTCGAACACAGGCTCCAAAGCTGGGGCATGCACCTCCCTGAACAGGACAGTCAAGGTCTCCTACGACGGCACACACAAGAACAGCAAAGCTCCTCTTCTGTTTCCAGAGAGTTTTATGGAGGCTCAAAGCCCTGGAAGCTGGAAACCAAGCTGGCTGCTACAAAGCGGCCCCTCTCAGACATACCCTCATTCCTGACAAACGCCCACCCGCTGGCAGGCCTGGGAGACACATGGCGACCAGAGCAAGTTGTCAAAACTTATCATTATAAAACGCCCATCTTCCAAAAGTACGACCTTGCTCAATGCAGTGTTTTCCTTGGAAGACAGCTCTTCTGAGAGCTATAAAAAGGTGGTTAGAATTGATGAGGTTAACTCTCATAGTCTACACTAACAATCATGTTAAAAACATACAGGTGAAAATGATGGTGGAATGTTTCACCGAGAAACAAAAAACAATAACAACTAAATTCATTAATTATATTCCTCTACTTCAAAGACTCTCATAATTTTTAGCATGCCTCTTTTGAAGAAGAAAGGTGCATGTAAGTTATATGGCCCTCCTCTTTTAATTTCCTTTCCTACTTTCTACCCTTCAGTGGCTAGCCTAGTGCTACATGGCCTAGGCTACATATAAAGATCAGCTCTTAGCCTGATCTCATGATCCTCTATCAAAACAGTGCTTTCAAACATGTTTCCTGTCTAGTTCTGCCATTGCGTGAGTGTTTCCTTGGCTGGATCAGCTGCCAAATTAAGTCCCTTTGGTAGAAAACTGCAGAGAACTCAATATAGCCCTGTCCCCCCTCCACCTTAGGCTTGACATCGGAAGTGACTTAGGAAGTATTCTAATGGTTACCAAATTTTTGGAAACTGATTTAACTTTTCTGGGCTAAACATGTGTTTAGGAGAGACTGCATCACTAATCATCACTTGACCTTATGACAGACCAAAAGTTGCTGATTTTTTTCCCCTAAAAAAGGGAAAAAGAAAAAAACAACTTCTACCAGCTAGCACAATGATGTAAATGCAAGATCATGTTGTGAGATGACTGCAAACATGCTGATTTCCAGATGTTTGACAAGACAGTTTAGAAATACCAACAGGGATGGTTAACAGTTTCTGCCACAAACTCTGCTGGGATACTTGCTTTCTTTTTTATATAGTCACACGATTTAGGAGAGAAAAGAACTGAAGGTTTGTCTATCACTTGTCAAATTCTAATCCAGCAATCATACGTAAAAAGAACTTTGTCTCTTAAAACACAAAAAATTTAGCAAATCTATTATTACTGTTTTCAGAAATAGGTACGGTATGATTTGCTTAAACATATTTATTGTTGCCCCACCATTCATTTAAATAGGCTTATACATCAATCAAATGAGATATGAATCTTGAACAAAGCCCTGCATATGCCCTCTGAATATCAGCCATTGATAAAATCTGATTTAAGACAAAACATAATATTGGTTAGGCTGTCCTTGTTTCGTGGGCTTCTTTTTTATGTGCTCATCCTTGACTCACACTATTCCTGGTGGAAATCTTCCAAAAAAAACCTAGATTTAGTTGTCAGATTTACAGTATCAAGGAATCTCTAAAATGAAAGGGTTCTTTAAAAGAAAAGCCAAACTCTGGATAATTACATTCAAATTCCTTAATCACATTTTCTGAGCTCAATGGGAATTGTGGTATTCTTTTCTGAATATCTTCTCCAGAGCCACACAAATGCAATACAGATTCTTCCTTCAAATGGATATCTAACATGAGGACTGCCCCTTGGCAACATGTTAGTTTTAAGAGTATGCTTCTTAAGTTTTCTTTTTCATGCAGCTAAAAGCAATTTGTGTGTGTGTGTGTGTGTGTGTGTGTGTGTACACACACATACCTACCTACCTACCTACCTACCTACCTATCCAACTCGCTAGCTAGCTAGCTAGCTATCTAATCACCTTCTCTGGTTTTATTTTTAAAAGGGGGGGGGAGGATTTAGAGAATCTCAGGAATATCTGCAAG
Organism: Eidolon dupreanum; assembly: GCA_028627145.1. Lineage (NCBI taxonomy): Eukaryota > Metazoa > Chordata > Mammalia > Chiroptera > Pteropodidae > Eidolon > Eidolon dupreanum. Next base: position 82,126,204 of record CM053506.1, on the reverse strand, counting down.
AATATAGTTACCGATGTTGCTAGACATTATTGCAGTTTGGGAATATTTGCTTCTTCCTCACCTCTGGGCACACAAGAGGATTGTAATTCCCAAGCCCCTTAAAGTTATAGTCCGTAGTCTCCAAAAAAACATTCTGAGATAACGAAAATGTTTTATATTTTCTTTTGTCCAATATGGTAAACTTAAAATATAGCTAGTGTGACTGATAAACTGAATTATAGGTGTTATTTAATTTTCATTAGTTTAAATTTAAATAATCAAATGTAGTTAGTGGCTATTGTATTAAACAGCATAGTTCCAAATACAGTTCATGAATTGTGAACGGAAGTGAGCCATGCAAGACCTCTAGTGTCCCCTTCCCTCTGCCATGGTCACCTGAGATTACTCAGTGGTAAAGCCTTAGGTAACCTTGGTCCCCAAGTGGAGACAGCATGGAGAAGAGACCCCTGCAACCTGTGATGAACAATAATTAAGGCATCAAAGTCACAAAATGTCCAAGTAAGAAAATACAGCAGGTACTGATGTTTGTGAAGACCTCATGGGTCAAATATTACCTGGAAAATGTCAAGAAGCAGGTGGTGGTGACATAAAAGGGTAACATGTAGCTGCTCAAGCAGACAAACTATTCTTTAAAGATGTATCATAATATAAAAATCAAGTGCTTGTGATCAAGGGTGGATAACTTAGGGCATTGTACCGCTTGCTTGGAAAAATAACGCAAGAAGAAATCACAACATATTTTATGTTCTTGTTGCTTTGTAAGACATTCCTATGTTCAAAGTAGTAAAGATATGTTTGTCAGCAATATTTTTCCCACAAAGAAAAATCCCCTAGCCGTGAAAGAGTTAAAAGAGACCAAAATTAGACACAGTTCATGTTAAAGGTTAGAAGAATAATCAGTCATTTGAAAAACACTACATAAACATTTTTCCGGATGCAATTTTCAGTCCAAGGATACATTTCCCAGTAGAAATCAGCAGCTAAAAAGGAAATCATTTCGTCTCCATAAGTGCCAAATTGTATCCTGATTTTTCCTGGTCTGGCTCAACTTTCAAAACTAGTGGTTCAACTTCTGCAATCTTTCACCCAATGACTATGTAAACACATCTTTATAAGACAGACATAATCCTTGGGTGGGCCAATTTATGTTGGATTATGAAAATACTTAAAATGCAAAATCGTATAATGATTGTTGTCCTTTGGTTTTTCACTAAAAGAAAAAAAATCCAGTTAACATAGGCAGTGGTTCATGTGAAGACAATATGACACATGTACATTGCTTTCTATTTTTCCAATCTTTGTAAATAAATATTACCGACAATTCAGTAAAGGCTTGCCTCATATTTTGACAAGGTGATATGTAAATTAAGAATTTGCAAATATACCTCTGAAGTACTCATATCTTATGCCATACTGTACCACTCAATTAGAATGAATTAAACTGCTCACACGAGGCCAGGAAAAATTCTCAGCCTTGGAAGTACTTTGGATCTTCTGTGTTCGGTCAGAGGTTATAGAAACATTAGTTTTAAGGATAAAGTAATCTTAAGTAAAAACCAAAAGATTCATTCAGAATTTATTACAGCCTTCGATTCATATATACCTCACATTATTCAGAACTCTCCACAACACAATTCAAGCAAAATATCTATAGCTGTGAGAAACCATTTTAAATCTTCATAGAAAGGTGAACTCTGCTTTTTCACTTCTCCCTTGAAGCTGTAGAGTTTTTATAGTCAATTACAAAATGCATCATGAAAAGCCTATCTTCCAACATTTAGCATGTAGAGGAGAATAATATTAACTTTTCCTCCAGTGGATAAAGTTAGGTTAAAAAAAAAAAAGACAATTTGGGAGTCTTTGGAGAGTGCAGAATAAATTATAGCTGTAAGATCTGGAAAAGTTTGGTTGAGCATTAAGAGATTTTCACATCTGTGTCTATATACATTCATGCCTTAGGAATAGTGTGCCTCCAAAACCATTCACAGAAAAATGTGATGTACTCCATCCTTCAGGAAGCAAAGCTAAAGAGTTGCAAACACAAACATTTCTTTTCACCATGTTGTTAGGAATTATATCAAAAATCCATAAATCCATAATTATATTCATACAAATGATTCTTAGCAATCATTTGATTCTGTTAGAAGTTATGACAAAGAACTTAAAATAGCTTAATTCTACAAACTTCTTCCAATTTACAGTATAACTCCATAAATAATTTTCTAATGGCTATATTAGTCCTTCATCTTTGCTCCTGAGAAAACAAATAAACATGCCACTGAAGCAGCATGAACAGCCTATGGAAATGAACACAACACAATGCATATTTTCTTTCATGTGCTAGGAAAAGCTGATAAATGATATACTTTTTTAATACACAAAATTGTAACTGAGTGCAAGGACATATTCAGATTGCATTCTTCTGTTCAAATGACTGATTCTGTCCAAACCAGCATGAAGTATTTAATTAAATATTTTCACTTAAACTCTAATTCGAAAGACATAAAACTTTCAACTCGTTTGTCAACATTAGAAAATCATTAGTTCTTCTGAGAAGTATATACATATATAAACACTCAAAACTGAAAATTAAAGGTTGATTATTTAAATCTAGCTTTTGAATGGAAATATTTTGCATTCCTTTCTGATTTAAAACACTCTCCAAAGAAAGCCACTATTATTTATAAGTGAAGAAAGAAAAGGGAATCTGTCTTCCTTCACTCCACTCCTCACTTTGCCATTGTCACCTGTATCTATTTCCAGGAAGCCAATATTCATTAGGGTTAATCTGCCTACTAAATGAATAAACAAAGGATTTCTCTGTCACTAAGAGGCCAGGTGAGCCGATAGCATCTTCTAACACAGAAAATCATCTGTACCATACAGCTCAGGAAATTACCTGCTGCAATCCCACACCTGGGATCATTTGGCAGGCAGATCTCTAATGTTGAGTAATATATGAAACATGGACTATAATCATTTTTTCAAAGGAATGAAAATCTAACAAATTTTAGAACAGAAGAACATTTTTATGTAATTAACTACATAACTCACCAAGGAAAATTAGTAAAAACAAAACAAAACAAAACAAACTTTTCTATGTCCTCCCACCAAAAAAAAAGAAAATCAGTGGACGTAAGAAATAATGTCAGAATACTAACGTGCAATGAATTAAGAACTGATACAACAATGCTAATATTTCTATGGATCACAAGATCTTAAAAATAATATAAGTTCTAGAATAGAAGGTAGTCAACAAACTTAGTAAGAAAGACATATGGTTATAATCCCTACCTTTATAGACTGATAAATTCAGACCAAGTAAAGTTACATGACTTTGGTGGTTCATCAAGACATCAGGAAAAAAATCCAAGACTAATTATTTGTTAATATATTAAATTGATAATACTGCTTCCTCATGTTTTCCTTTCGTGGAGCAGAATCAGTCTGGCTTCTCTGTAGAAATCATTTTTTTCTAGCTAAATAATCCAACAGGAAACCGTTGGTGGTAAATACACAAAATAAAATAAAATAAATGAAGTCAAAGTTATCTAACCTCTCTCCAAATGTCAGGGGAAGAAAAGAAATATATCCTAGATATTGGTTTTAAATAACATTTGATAGCCTAAAAACTGCGGTAAAAGCAGATAAAAGAACTGGAGGCGTGATTTGATTAGGCACGTGCCACTTCAGCAACAAAACTCATTTATAAAACAAGAAACAAATGGTGATTAGAGATTATTACCTTCTCAAAATTAGGTTCAGTCCTACAAGAGGTCCTATTTGTGATACAAAATGAAATAAGATGAAATATATCAGTTTGTGTGCCAATGTGCCATCCTTGACACGTGGGGCATTAAGTAGCCACAACTGGTGTTATTTTTATGCAACTTTTAATAAAATAGTTGCAGAGAAAAGGAGCCAAACTACTGCGCAGATTACATATCATTCTCTAGAGGGAGTAAAGACTGGAGAGTAAAACTTAGGAAAAGGGTTAGTCAACATTTTGATGAGTGCCTGTTTGTCAAATCCCACATGAAAGAGGACTGGGTTTGTTCAAGGGGGATAAAAAAAATAGACATAGTCTTTGCACAAGTATGTATTATCATTATTATTATATTTGAATGTCTTAGCTTCACCAGGTTCCCTAGTTGTTTTTACATTGACCATGTCAGATATATATCAGATACAAAAATCTGTCGGGAGAGGTGTCCATGTGGGAGCATATTGGTATCACTGGGGAAAGAGTGAAAAAGAGGACCCTTGCCCCATGTAAACTGCACCTAAGAAAATGCAGAGTAGAAAAAAAAAAACTTACTCAAAATGTGGGACCTTTCATAGTTTTTGTCTGTTGGGCCAGGTTTTCTGAAATAAGCCATTTAAACATAAATGAAAGTATATGCAAACTGTATGCGACTCCCAATAGCCATCAGTTTGTATTGTTGTATTGACAACAGATGCTAAATATGTATATACATATTCCCAAATTTATTTTTGCTGAGAGGGTTTTTTTTTATTTGGTGTATGTGGGAAAATTCAGCATGTCAGTTTAAGGAAATGTATATGATTTCCCTTTCAAGATCCTACAAAAACATATGGGAGCAAGATAATATTTGTCCTGACCTGCCAAAATCCTGGGGAGATCATCGCAAATCCACACAACATTCCTGAGTACTAATGCTCACACTGGGGCCTTTGCATTAGCAGATGTGTGAAAATGCATGTACTCAGAGAACTCCCCCATGGCTTCACATCTAAAGAAGCTGCTCTACAACAGCTATTCCAGCCAAAAGCTGAAATATTTCTAAGTTAAGTATACCTTCGTTTAAGCTAGTGTCTGGACAGAAAAATTCAACTGAAGGGTTTGTTATTTGGCTTAGAACCAAGAGGAGCCTGAGTGAATGTTAAGACAGATTTTCAGAAGGCCTCCCATGTTCCATTTCGTCCTCAAATCAAAGGCCCTGGTTCCTCTTCCTCACTCATGTAATGATTTTGAGCAATCAAAATTTCCCATTTCAAACACATCACTGGAAGTGTCATTTGTATAATTTTAGCTGTGATTAAAATGGGAGGCTGTTCAATATTGTCCCTAGTTCATTATTTAGACTGTGGCAAAAAAATATATATATGCTGAAAACATTAAGGAAACCAAACTACTTTCTCATACTTTCTTTAAAATTTCCTTTTGTAAAAATAATAGGTTTTTGATCCTAATAAAAGTAACACAAACTCACTGTAAAAAAAATCTTTGGAAAAGCCTTAAAGACAAAAATTAAAACTACCCATAATCCCATCATTCAGAGGTTAACTACTATTGACATTTTGGTCTGTTTCCTTCTAATTTCTTAACACACACACACACACACACACACACACACATACATATATACACACATGTGTAAATATATATATATACGCATATACAAACATATAACGTGTATATACATAACTACATTTTTTTTACCTAAAACTTTATACAGTTTTGTATCCTTTTATGTTTATAATGGCAAAATGAAAAGCAGTGGTCACAACTTTAATTAGACAAAAAAGCATTAAACAAGAAAACGAGGGCACTTACAAATGTTAAAAAGGATACCTAGGTATATTATATTTTACAATGAAGCCCTAACAGTTATAATTATGTACATGTCACATAACACTGACATTATACAGCAATACTACAGAATATAAAAAGAAATAAAGAAAAATACTAGCAGTATGAGATTTTAATTCACCGAAGTTCATAATATGATACATATGGCATCAGAAGACACATGAATATAATTAATGAGGTAAATCTGATAGTAATCTAACTTATATCCTGAAAATAGAGTATACACCCATTTTCAGGTGACCATAACATAAATTCACAAAAAATAAGTATTTTTGCCAAAATATAAAATCCGATATAACCAGTCTTCTAGATGTAATTAACAATTTACAGGAAATTTCAGAAACAAAAGAATACCATATAATCAGCAAAATCTTGTCTGTGGAAAGGGAAACACTACAGGATAAATGGCTGTTTCTTAAGAAATTTAAAGAGGTGACAAAAAGAGATAGAATAGAAAACTATATATTAAAAGAGTCTTATGAGATTTATCAACCAATTGCAATGTATAGGTCTTTGGAACATGATTTTTTTTAATGAGATAATCAGGGAATTTAATATGGATTAGAAATTTGATATTAAAGAACTACTGTTAATTTTTTCAGGCATAATACTTTGCTTATAAAATGTCATTTTTTTTGAGATATATACTGAAATATACATAGATGAAATAGAATGATGTCTCAAGTTTGCTTCAAAATAATCTGGTGCAGTAGTGGGGTAAGATATAAAACTAGTTTGGCCATTAGTTGTTAACTGTTGATGCTACCTGACTTTTAGGTGTTCATTATGCTATTCTTTCTATGTTTGAATGTATATGAAATTTTTTATAATAAGGAGTTAAAGAGCACATGTGTGTATGTGCATACACATGCACGTGCACACACACACACACACACACACACACACAGAAATTGATAATAGTAAGTACAGATAATTCTTTTGAGGAGCCATGCTTTAACAGAAAGGAAATAATGGGTCTGTAGCTGATACCACTTTTAAAACAGAGCTCAGGTTCATTCATTATTAAACATCTATTTTGTGTGAAGCCATATCACAAAATGTAGCAATTGTTGAATCTAGTGAGAATGTTTAATATTTGCTGCATTATATATTTAAATTTTCTATAAGTTAGAAATTTTTCATAATACGAAGTTGTGAAGTGCTTACTCATTGCCAAGTTAAAAAATTATCTCAATAATTCTTCCCTGTTTATATTTTCAAATGCAATTTTATCAATACTCAAAATCCACTGGTATTTTGATTGGGATTGTATCTGAATTAAATTTGAAATACTTGCAATTTTTATAATATTCAGTTTCTTTATTCAGAAACATGATATATTGTTAATTTACACAAATAATCACTCTCATTCTGAATATTTTCATGGTTTTCTTTATATCGGTTTTCCATTTTTCTTCTTAGGGTTATTCCTAAGTATTTTGTGTTTTCTGGTACTATCATGAGTAAAATTTTTTAAAGAATTATATCATCAAATTAGTTTTAATAATTTATAGAAATAGTATGAATGTTTTGCATATTTACCATGTATCTGATTAGTATAATCAGTTCTTTAAAAGCTGATGCCCTTACTCTACGGCCATGCCACCCTGAATGTGCCTGATCTCATCTGATCTTGGAAGCTAAGCAGTGTCACACCTGGTTAGTACTTAGATGGGAGACTAGGAATAGTACTAGGAATACCAGGTCTATAGGCATTTAAAAAAAAGTTTTTTTAAAATTTTTAAAACAAGTTGATGCTCTTGAATTTTTTAGATCAAAAAATTAAATTGCAAACGATGATTCTGTAATTATATCTCTTCTTCATGTTTTATATATTACTGCATTATATGGAATCTTCATAGTAACTGTATAATAATGGTTACAGCATGATTGCCTTTCTCCTGATTTAATGTGGAATGCCCATGGTATTCCACATTAAATATAATGCTGGTGGGTGTTTGGTTTAAGATAGCTATTCTTCATTTTGTAAAGAACTTATCTTTCTACTCCGACATCACAGAGTAATAAATCTCATAAGTAAATGCTGAATGTTAACAAATACCTTTCAGCATCTAGTGAGATTATCATGTTTTCTTATTGAATCAGTTTAATATTATATATTACAACAACAGAATGTCTAATAAAGGTTAAATCACATTCGGTCACAGTAGACGATTCTCTTATTGTAATATTCAATTGTAAAATTCAAATGTAAGATGGATACATAGGTCTTTTTTGTATGTTATAATTCTTCGGTTCTACTCATTCATTTTTAAAATCCCCTCTTATAGGAGATTAGAAAAATCTTGTCCTCAATAGGTGTTAAAAAGTTCTTGAATGTTAATGCTATTTATTATGAAACAGGAAAAGGCAAGAGGCCACAGCATGCAAGCACAAAGGTGAGATAATGGCTTCCACATCACTTAACTGTCAGCCTTACTTAGTGTGAAGTGTATCTAGAGACACCCAACCAAGCAACCATTTAGAAATATATAGAATATTAAAGTAATTGACAAACACAAGCACTGCCAACTTTTAAAAGAGAATTTAAAAACCACATATGCTGTTTTTATTTTGGATTTTCTTTTTCTTTTTCTTTTTGGAATGTCAATAGAAATAAGAAAGCCAGGTTAGAAAAAAAACAATATACATTTCAAATAGTAGCACCAGAATCCTGAGAAGTTAGTCTCTACTTTGGTAAATGTTATTGAACATTCCATAGCTCACTGGAGTCCTTAGATTAGTACTAGTTTGCAACAGATCTAAGAGCGTAATAGAACCTATACAGTGACCTGGAAAAAGGAAATGCTTTAGTCTTTGGGATAGATTCTTGATTTTATAAGATTTACTGAATCCCTAAGTAATGAAACTTCAATTGTAAGATTACAAAGAAATTAAATAGAGACAGAAACTTAAGTCACCCTACCATATGAGAGACAATATCAGCTTACTGAGGTAGGTGCTCTTCTCTCACTCTTTCTGTAGAGATCAGATCCAGAGAAGCCTGAGTTTGAGATCTCTGCAGGTTTACTAGTAAGGTCTCTAACAGAGAAGAGACTGGTCCACAAACTTTATTTGTGAAAGAATGAAGAAGCTAGAAAAAAAGAGATGGAGAGGAAGCAAAGTTGTGGCCATATTTAGCAAGGACCAAGACTGGACACACATAGCCAATCTCAGACTCAGTTAAGGAACAGCCTATGGCCATCACTGCTTCAATGTTTTTCTTACCCAGTTTTTTACAACATGTTTGAAAAAGAGAAACAGCATTGGCAAACTTCAGCTTACTTTAATATACACAAAATGTCCAACTTGGTGTTAAACTTGTGTAATACTGAACATGATGCTCTAAAATATTGGTAAAGAAAAAGGAAGAAATGAAAAATTCAAATATATCTATCATTACAGTATGGCTTTCAAAGTCTAAAATATTTACTATCTTGTTCTTTAGAGAAAAAGCTTCTTGACTCCTGATACTGGAAAAAATCAGGGACAAATTATTCACTTATAAGATATGTTTTTTCACATACATACAGACATATACATTTTTGCTGAAAGATTTGAGTAAATTGCACAAATTAATACCAGTTAAAGGAAAATGAGTAGGTGTATATTTCTCCAGCTAAGTACAACCAAAAACCCTAGACATTCTACACAAAACAAACATAATAAGACTCTGAAAGGTGGAGAAAAAAATTTCTGTCTTGTAAGGCTGCCCCTTTCCTATTCCTCAGGTTTTTTTTTTTTTTTTTTTTTTTTTTTTTTTGGTCTTTGTCCATTGGCCTTTCCAAGTGGCTGGCTTCTTCAACTCCAATGCTGAGATATTTGAGGCAAAAAGAAAACCCAAGGATTTCATGCTTCTTGTGTCATTCCTTGTGTCCTGAAAGTCCTAGCAAAGGAATAGGAAAAGGGCAACCTCACAAGATATAAACCTTTTTAAAAAAATTAGCTGCTTTACTCTAGCAAGCAAAAAAACTGTGGCTCTATCACAACCCAGGCTAGCAAAGGCTATGTGGAGCCTAGACTTCTACCCTCGTGAGGCTGTAACAAGATGCCCAACAGCCCTACTTGGGTAGTGTCAAAGAAGCCAAAGTGGGGAGTGAGGACCTTAATTCCTGCCAGATGTCAATAAGAACCACCCCCAAAACACATACACAATGTTAATGCAGAACAAATAGGAAGCTTGGACTTCCACCTTAACCTGGCAGTAAAGAGGTATCCCTGCTCCTCCCAACTCAGGTGCTGTCAGAGGAAGCCTAGGGGAAAGCCAGGGCTTTTGTAATCATCCAGTAGTAATGGGGCCATCTACTGCACTGTCAGTGGAGACCAGATAAAGATCTGGAACTCCCATCTCTGCCCTTTGGCAAGCTAACCTTGGGTGGCAACACTGGCCAAGCAAGACTTCTACCTCCATCTGGCAGAAGCCAGGAAGAACATCCCATCTCCCCTGCCATCTTGGTGTCCAACAAAGCCAGTTTGAAAAAAAGGTTTAAATCCTAGAAAAAAGCCCAGGTTTCAGCTAAAAATCATTTGACATACCAAGGACCAGGAAGATAACGATGAAAAAAAGACAATCGATAGACACCAACACCAAGAAGATAAAGATGTTAAAATTATTTGACAAAGGTTTTTAAAATGTCATGATAAAAATGTTTCAAAGAGCAATTATAAACCTCCTAGAAACAAATGAAAAAATAGAAAGCTTCAGCAAAGAAACAGAAACTCTTAGAAAAGAAGAAGAAGATATAACGAAAAATCAAATGGAAATTTTGGAACTTAAAAATACAATGAACAAAATTAAAAGTTCAGTGGATGGGTTCAAGTAGCAGAATGGAGGGAGAACGGAACATCAGTAAACTGTAAGAGAACAACAGAAATTACCAAATCTGAACAACATGGAGAAAATAGACTTAAAAATTAACAGAATGTCAGAGATCTGTGGGATTATTTTTAAAAGTCTAATATTGGGGTCATAATGGGCCTGGAAGGAGAGGAAAAGAGGTTAGGGCTGAAAAAGCATTTGAGAAAATAATGGATAAAAACTCTTTCAGGAAACATAAATCTACACATTAAAGAAGCTGCATGAACCCCAAATAGGATACTCCCAAAGAAACACATGAAAAGACATATAATTAAACTTCTGCAAACTAACAAAGAAAAATTCTTCAAGGCAGCCTAAGAAAAATGACACTTCAGCTACAGGAGAAAAACATTTCAAAAAGCATGGAACCTAGAAGAAAGTGATGCAATATTTTTTTCAGTATTGAAAGAAAAAAATTGCCAATCCTGAATCGTTTATCCAGAGAAAATATCTTTTAGAATGAAGGGAAAATCAAGACATTCTCAGATCAAGAAAAAGAGAATTTGTTGCCAGACAACTTATTCTAAAAGACTGTCTAAAGGAAGTTCTCCTAACAAAAAGAAAATAAAAGAAGGAACTTTGGAACATTATAAAGAACATGTAAACAAAAATATGAGTAAATAGGCTTTCCTTCTCCTCTTGAGTTTTCTAAATTATGTTAAGAGATGAAGCAAAAATTCTAAATATCACTGATGTGGTTCTAAATATTTACAAATCTTTAAGATAATTACATTATGAATAGGAAGGGCAAAAGGAGGAAAGGCTTCACTCAAATTAATAAAATGACGACACCAGTAGACTGTAAGTTATGTAGAATATAACACACCCAGAGCAAACAACTAATAAAGCCATATAAAGTAATATAATAAAAAATACTATAAATGTATCAAAATAGAATTTTATAAAATGTTGTAGGAACCCACAGAAAGGCAAAGAAAACAAAGAAACAAAAAATATAAACAGAAAAAGTTTTTAAATGGCAGACTTAACTCCTAACATGTAATTACGTATAGTCAATGTAAATGGTCTACAAATACCAAATAAAAGTCAAAAAAGCTGAGAGAATTAAAAACAAGACTCAACTATATGCTGTCTATAAGAAAGTCATTTCGAATATCATAATATACAGAGGTTGAAAGTAAAACATTGGAAAAAGAGATTCAAATCAATGAAAATAAGAAAATTCCAAAAGGTAATGATAAATGGCTCATTAACATTTTATTAATGTTCAATCTCATAAGTAATTAAGTTAAAACTATTTTCCCCCAAATAAAACTTCTTTGTTCTTATTCCCTTTTTTTTTTTTTTTTTGGTAACATACATAAGAAAATTTGCTATTTCAACCATATATTCTTACATTTTAAAAAACAAAAGTATAATTGAAATATGACATTAGTTTCAGGTATAAAACTTGATTCAAAATATGTATATATTGTGAAATAACCACGTGGTTATAAATATTTTTTATTTTGATGAGAACTCATAAGATCTACCCTCTTAGCAACTTTTTTTTAGTAACTTTTAAGTACACAACAAATACAGTATTATTAATTATAGTCACCATGTTATATGTTACACCATGTATGTTACATCCTCAGAATTTATATATAACAGGAAGTTTGTACCTTTGAGCAGCTTAACCCATTTCTCCCACCTCCCATTCTGCTGCCTCTGTTCTCTGTATCTATGAGTTTTGTTTTTTTTTTTCAAAGATTCCATTTATAAATAAGATCACATAGTATTTGTCTCTGACTTATTTTGCTTGGTGTAATGCCCCTAAAATCTACCCATGTTGTTGTGAGTGGCAGGATTTCTTTCTTTTTTATGGCTGAATATTCTATTTACATACACATACCGCATTTTCTTTGTTCTTCCATTGATGGACATTTAGGTTGTTTCCATGTCTTGGCTATTGTAAATAATGCTGCATTGAATGTGGGGATGCAAACATCTTTTCGAGTTAGTGTTTTTATTTCCTACAGATAAATATCTAAAGGTGGAATTGTTGGATTATGTGGTAGTTCCATATTCAATTTTTTCAGGAACTTCCAACTGTTTTCTATAGTGGTTGAAACAATTTACATTCCACAATTCCAATTTACAATGTGCAAGGGTTCCCTTTCCACCACATCCTTGCCAACACTTATTTCTTTTCTTTTTGATGTCATTCTTACAGATAGAAGGTGGTGTTTCATTGTAGTTTCAATGTGCATTTCCCTGATGATTAGTGAGGTTGAGCACCTGTTCATGTACCTGTTGGCCATTTATATGTCTTCTGTAAAAAAATATCTCTTAAGATCCTCTGCCTATTTTTTCATGGAATTGTTTTTTATTGAGTTGTATAAGTTCTTTATATATTTTGGACACTAATTCCTTGTTAGATATATAATTTGCAAACATTTTCTCCCATTTCATAGGTTACCTTTTCATCTTGTTAATGGTTTCTTTTGCTTTATGGAAGCTTTTTAGTATGATGTAGTCCCACTTGTTTATTTTTGCTTGTGTTACCTTTATTTTGGTATCAAATCTGAAATACCCCAGCTTTCTGCCTATATATTCTTCTAGGAGCATTATGGTTTCAGGGCTTGCATTCAAGATTTTAATCCATTTTGATTTGATTTTTATGTGGGGTGTAAGATAGTCATCCAGTGCTCCCAATGCCATTTATTAGAGAGATTATCCTTTCTCCATTATATATTCTTTGTTTGTTTGTTGTAAATTAATTGATTGTATATGTGTGTTGTACTTCTGGGCTCTCTATTCTATTCCATTTATCTACTTTTATGCTAATACTATAGTTTTGATTATTATAGCTTTGTAATATAGTTTGAAATCAGGAACTGTACTACCTCCAGCTTTGTTCTTCTTCTTTAACATTGCTTTGGTTATTTGAGGTCTTTTGTGGTTCCACACAAATTTTAGGATTGTTTATTCTATTTTAGTGAAAAATGTCATTGGAATTTTGATAGGATTGCATTGGGTCTGTAGATTACTTGGGTAGTAGGCATACTTTTGTTTTCATTAAACTGGTCTTTCATCCCCCTGGTTAAATTTATATCTAGATATTTCATTCTTTTTAATGAAATTGTAAATGGAATTGTTTCCTTAATTTCTTTTTCTGATATTTCATTATTAGTGTATAGAAACACAAGGATTTTTGTAAAATGCCTTTGTATTCTGCAATATTCTGCAACTTTACTGAATTCGTCTGGTAGTTCTAACATTATTTTGGCAGAGTCTAGAGTTTTCTACACATAACATCATGTCATTTGAATATAATGACAGTTTTACTTCTTTCTTGGTTTGATTGCCTTTTATTTCTTTGTCTTGACTAACTGCGCTGGCTAAGACTTCCAATACTACGTTGAATAAAAGTGGTAAGAGTAGACATCCTTGTCTTGTTCCTGATATTGAAGGAAAATCAGCTTTTCACTATTGGATATGATATTAGCTGTGGCCTTTATTATGTTATAGTATTTTCCCTCTATGCCCACTTTGTTGAGAATTTTTATTATAAATGGATGGTGAATTCTGTTCAATGCTTTTTTTGCATCTAAGATCATATAATCTTTATCCTTCATTTTGTTAACATGGTGTACCCCATTGACTGATTTGCTGATGTTAAACCATCCTAGCATCCCTGGAATAAATCCCACTTGATCATGGTATATGATCTTTTTGATGTATTGTTGAATTTGGTTTGCTGATATTTTACTGAGGATTTTTGCGCCTATGTTCATCAGAGATATTGGCCTGTAAGTTTCTTTTCTTGTAGTGTCCTTGTCTGGTTTTAGTATCAAGGTAATGCTGGCCTTGTAAAATTAATTAGAAAGTGTTCCTTCTTCTATTTTTTAGAAGAGTTTGAGAAGAATTGGTATTAATTCTTCTTTAAATGTTGGGAAACATAATATATATGAATTATATTTATTCTTAATTAGTATGGTAAAAAATTAGAAACCAAAAAGGTTAATAGAAGACTAGACAAATAAATGATTCAGAGACTAGAACTATTCAAATATCTACGTTTTGAAGAATATTTAATGATTTGAAGGAAACCTGCAGATAATATTAGAAACTGAGAAGTTACGAAGAATTATATCTGTAGAACAAAATTAGCTTTTAATTTTTATTCTTTATAGTTTTATGTAGTTTCAAATGTTTTTAGGAAGATCATATACATATAAGCAGGACAAACTTTTAAATAAAACATCAATAAGTGACAATAAATTCAACCAATTTCTGTTTCTCCCTTTCCTTTCCAAACTGAACCAGTACTAAAGTCTTCCCACTTTACTCTTTTTTTTTTTTTTCTTTTCTCTCCATCACCAAAAGGGTGAAGTATAAGAATTCTGTAGGTTTTTCCTCTGGTGTCAGCACAGTCATGGCTTTTCATGAGTCTGGTTTTCTAGCCACACTCAACTTAACTTTTATTAAAAACCTCACAAATGAAACTAGGCTCCTCCTAAGTTTTTCTGTGATCATTTGGTTTAAAGAAATTAAAGATCGGAGGAAAACAAAGTCCAGGTTTTGGGGTAAACCACGTGGGTGGAAAACTGGGCTGGTGCAAAGCCGTTTTCAAAGTGCTATGCCCCGCAGCAGGGTAGTTTTCAATAAACATAAGTAGGGAATATTTAAATAGCACCCAATTTACTTTTTATTTTCATAAAAAAGGGAGGGATGAAAGAGTGGAGGTGCAGATATGGCTCCATTAAAAGCCACAGCTGAGCCAACACCACGGAGGAAACCCACGGAGGTTACCTGAAGTACATATTATACAGCTTGTAATAATAAAAAAAAATTCACGACTTTTCCTCTTGTTGGCCATGCCTAGATGTATGATATAATCTGGGACCCTACTGAAGGATGTTGCTTACCGAGGCCAGGAAATCCTTAGATTTCTACAGTAGTTACTTTTGCGCCCACCAGAAATTAAGATCTGATGGGCTCACGTTAAGAGCGCTCTGCCCCAGAGCAAAGCAAAATCTAAGATAAAAGTTTTAAGTATTATTTTTATGGAGAGGGCAAATATTTTTCACTTAACTAAAGCATTCATACACCTTGGAAAAAATGAAAATGTTTAACAAAATCCTTTAATGAAGCAGGAAAAGATTGGGCAATGCAGAGAATCACTCACACAGTGACATGTAATACCCAATTTGGAGTTCTAGGTACTGACAAAGATTCTAAGTAAATGAGATCATGATTTGATCCAATAACTGATGAAGTATGAAATTAAGTGCACATTTGAAAAGCACACATCTCAATCCTCCAAGGTTGCTCAAAATAGTAATTATTGATGTCCCAAAGCATTTGTCCTATGTTTTACAAAGAAATAGTCCAAAACAAGCCTGCAGTATTTTGTACTTACTCCCAATTCCACTGAAAAAGGTTCTTTTAAATAACAGCAGAAAAGTGTGTCTTGGTTATTCCTTGGTCAGTGATTTGTCTCCTGGAAGCCTGGAATTATGCTTAAAGCTCTCAACATCTCTGCCAACATGAGAGTGTGGGTGGGGAGGTGGAGTGGGAGTAAGGACATCAAGCCCACCCAACTCCTGGAAATTTTAAAGAAATGACAAAACTTTCCAAAAGAAATAGTCATTTTGGTAAATGAAACCATTTGTAACTTTAGAGGAGTTTTTTTTCTTTCCCTCCAACATATCATAAAAAAATCCACAGTGTGCTCTAATAAGCTATAAAGCTTTGGTTTAAAGAAGGGTCAACAAGAGCTATAACCACTAATGTCATATTAGAAGAAAGAAGAGTGGAGGACAGTGACGCCCCAACACTTTCATGATCCCAGTGAAAAAAGTCTCACCCAGGCTAAAAACTGCCAAATTTATGCCAGGAGGAAGTTTTATAGCCGAGCTAAAATCTTCTGTGCATATAAGGAGTGTTATAAAAATAATGACATATTTAGCATCCTTGGGACACTCTTTCACTTACAGATATAAAAGAGAACTGTCAAAATAGGATGCTAGAAGCTAGGAGGCAGACAATGTTAGATCAAGACAAAGTCAAAAATAAATGTAAACAGCCAGACTAACATGCTCAGGAGAATGATGCTCCTGTGGCAAACCAAATGGCTCCATTTCTTCTTCTTTTGTAGGCTGATGAAGCTATACTTACATGCAAAAACAAATCTGACTAAAGTCAAATCCATTTGGGAAGAACGATTTTGAGGTTCTTTTTTAAAAGAGTTTAAGCTTGAGGAGTTAATTCCTGTTCTGTAATCTCCACCCAAAACCCCATGAAAGGTTAAATTTCAGTTCAGTATAGAAGTCCTATTTCTCAGTAAGCCACAGTGATGACTACTTTTCCCTTAAAAGACTTTCAGAGCTGCCTCAGAATACTATGAATGTATCCAAACAGTACAGAATCACAGATTTTAGATTCAACGGGTTCTTTGAACATCCAATATATCATACTTATCGTAGAAATCAACTGAGGATCAGGAATTGTCAACTGTTAAAAACAAAAAATGGAAGAATTGAATGGTAGAGAAGGAAGGGGTGGGATAATAATTGCTAAGATTTAGATCATTCCCTGAAATATCAGAATCTAATCTATTGGAATACATCCTCAAAGAGAATCACATATTAGTTAAGAATACAAGATCTAGAGTTAGATTGCCTGGTCTCCAAGCGGGGACCTACCACTTCTCTAAGTCTGTTTCTTCAGTTATAAACGAGGACAATAGTATGACCATTCTCAGTAGGGTGGTCATAAGGAATAAACATAACATACATAAAGAGCAAAACAAAAACTTTGGGATAGAGTAAAAGCTATTATTATTATTTTGAAATAAAGTAACAAAAAGAGAACTAACATTTAACGAGTCCTTGTTATGTACCTGAACTGCAGCTAGAAGCTACATAAATGTCCTGTCTATTAATTTTCACAACATAGGAGACAGGTGCTTTTTATACTCTTTTTAAAGACAAAGAGACTCAAGGTCACATACCTGGTCAGCTACGGAAATAGAAATCAACCTTCATTTGACCATAGAGTCTTTGTACTTCTACTAAACACCTGTCGATTCTAAAAATGCATTTATCAAAAATATTTTTAATAAAGATCTATATAAAAATGTTCATGACAAAGAAATTCAGATGGCCCTGTCAAAGCGGGAAGTGTACATAATTTCTCTGAGCCATAGCTTCTTATTCTGAAAAAAGGTAATTAGAACAATACCTTGACCTCATAGAATTTTTGTAACGACTGAAGAGGGTAATGCATGGGAAATGCTTAGTACAATGTATTAAGAAATGAAATGTTACTAAAACCCACTAATATTCATTCTATATAAAATTTAATATGCAGCACAAAAACTGTATGGGCTGCATATAACACAAGACTTATATGCAGAGATGTTAAATATCCTTTTTATTTCCTTTTAATTCTATGACTTTTCCAGAATACACAGTGTAGTTGTTTCCTTCATAAGGAAGCACATAGTTCAAAATTATATTGACTTAATTTTCATGACTACAACCTCAAAACAATTCTGTCAGCTAAGAATATCTAATTTACATGTAACTATTTTTTTGTCAATGTTAATGGTACTGTATTCATTGAGGTTCTTTAGAATTTTTTTTATTCCTAAAACTATTTTTTAAAAATAAACCAAAATTAACCCCAGTATTCGTTCTTGAAACCAGTGTTAAAACAAACTACGGTGAAAATTCTACCATCACTAGCAGGAGCTGACAGAAGTATCACCTCAGAGCCTTTAATTTATTAATATTTTGATCATAGCAACCAAATAGAAGGTAAAATTTGGTTACCATTTTGCAGATGAAAAAACAGAGGAATAAAACAGACTACTTAAAGACCCCATAGGCCCTGAGCACTAATGGATGAAAAAAACTAAGCAAAAACATTTATCGCTCAGGTACACTTTCATATCTGAGCTTTTCTTTCTAAGTTTATTGAAAACCCAAATATTATTCAAAATTTGAGGTGAGGAGGTATTTCTGAGTAAACTATACAAAAAAAAAAAAGGAAAAAAGGCAGAATAATTTTAACATGTGAAAACACAAGTCCAGTGAATGGGATTTGAACAGTTCCTACAAGTTTTAAAGCAGCTAAGAACTCTTAGATCTTTATAGTGATAAATATTGTAGTGTGCAAAGGTCCATTGGGAATCCCCACTCATATGTTATGCCATGATAGAAGATCATGGTGTCAGGTCCATTTAGTATCAGGGCATTTTTGGCTTCTTTTATGTTTTAATCCATACTGTGAAAAAGCAATTAACAATATTTCTAAGAGAAATATAATCACTTTGCCTCCCTCTCTCAGCCACCAAATATAAACTAAATTGTGAGTTTCAAACACTAGTATTCCTTTAGTTTGCATTTTCCCACAAGTAGATGAAAAAGAAATGTGACCTTGGGCAATCACCATTCTTTAGTGAATGCCTTTTTCAGCTTGGGAAAACACTAGCTGATTAATAGTGGCTTTTCTAGCTGAAAATAAATGTTTACTGCTTAAAGGTAAGAAAGAGTCACTCTGCAAGCTACAGGAAGACCTAGGTGAGCCATGAATACAACAGTTTTCAATCATTAACACCTCATCAACGAGGTTTTGCCAGTGGCCCCTTAAAATAGAGGTGCCACTTGAGTTGAGGTGCTATTTTGTGACTTCTATGATGTACTGTTTATGATAGCATATGATATAAAAAATAAATAAGGATAGTTCCTAGGTCAGATACACATCCTGCTACCTGCTTATTACAGGAACAAAATAAAGGTAGGCTATTGTGGCCAAGATGCTGTTCGACATCCTGGAAAAAGTGAAGGTTTTACAGATTCACATCTTTGCTGACCACCTACTAGCTATGTGACAATAAACAAGTTATTTAATATCCCTTAACCTCAGTTTCTACATTTGTATAAACAAACAAACAAGCAATAATAACCTGCAATGGTAAGCTGTCAAATTAGGAAAAAATTTGTTAGGTGTCAAAAGCAGCGGTTCATTTATGTTTCTTTATATTTCATGTGAATAATACATGCACGTGTTCTAAAAGCCTGCAGTGAAAACAGTCTCCTTCTCACTTCTTTTCCCAAGTCACTGAGTTCCCTTCCTAGGAGGCAACTACTGTGCCTGGCCAAATGCAAGAAATTCGGTTTCAATATTCCATGCTGAAATGTTGAATTCATTAACATTTATTGAGTGCCCATTACCTGTCAGAACCATTCAGGGTGCTGTGCAGAGTACAAAGATGAGTTCACGGTCTAGAATGGGAAATGGTTCCCAACTAACTTTAATATGAGGTGATAAACACAACAGTAAAAGTTTAAGAACAGAGAGTAAAGTAATTAATTTAATCAATGGGGGTGTATTGGAATAAAAAGTAAAATTAAGAACAGGTTTCAAGGCAAATGAAAAGTTTCAGGCTCCATACCAAAATTTGACTAAGGTCTCTCTTAGGCCCTCTGATTCAGGATTTGGGACCCTACCATGGCTATAAAAACTCAAATTAGAGATATTCACTCAGAGCTAAAATTTTCTGACATTGGAAAAGTCAGCTTGATAGGAGAATGTTAAAGGGATTATTGTGGAAGCTCTAAGTGTCCTCTTTAGGTACAGAGATAGAGAAGGGTTAGTCTTTACTCTTTCCAATGCAAACATTCTTGATTTGGAAACTATATCATCGAAGACGGGATTACTAACTGAAGAGTTCAATTAAAGTTTCAAGTACAACTTTTTTTTTTTTCCTACAATCTTAATACTGAGCATTTATAGAATAACTGTAGTCTTTCCAATACTCTTAGAATACCAAAATAAGATAGGTTTAAGTTTCAAGATACCACGTCTCACAGGGCTGCCTAGAGCAGAGGTACAAGTCACCGAACTGCAATGGCATTACCTAAATGGTGGCAATGCTTCAACAAAACTTTTTGGCTTAATAGAACTTTGATCAGATCCCTATGTACCAATATCTGGGGCTCATGTATAAGATGGGCTAGCTTAAAAGACAGCCCCCCAAAATCCATATAGTGATATGTCTGAACGTTAGCTTAGTATGATCAGAAGACAAAATCAAGTCCACACCCTTCAGTGGAAGTTTGCCAGGCTTGACAACAGGTCCCAGAAAGAAGAAATTTGCTGCAATTAATACTTTATAAAGATAACTTTAAAACACAAATTTACATGCTTGCCTAATAAGACAAAAGACAATTGAGTTGAGGATCACAATTCCTTATTTTTATTACCTGGTTATGTAAAAGCTATCAAAGATGAGAAACATACTACCTAAACACAATACTGCTTGAAAAAAAAATGACATAAAGATCATTTGAAATGCTCTGCAAAATATTTCAACTCACCTCACAGTTTACCAAGGGCTTAAGCAAATAATCATCATAAGCAGAACAACCCTAATAAAGGATTCTAGGTCAAGATTATGTTTTCCAGGTTTACATGAGGTAATAGAGATATAAAGATGCAGCATTATTAAACTTTAATCATGGTATATTTAAAGCCTTATTTTTATCATAAATCAACAATGCAGCAAATATTATCTGCTCTGTGGCAGATACCAGTACCAGGCATGTAGCAGTACAAGGACAGCCCCATTCTCAAAGAGCCCTTTGGTGCAAGGCATTACTTTTACTCTCTTTTTCAAGGCATCCTACTCATAGAGTAATCCAATAATAATACCATCCAGAGGTATCTTAAGCCAAATGATAGAGCAATCAGGATCCACATCTACTGTTAAATCATTTTACGCCTGCATTTTTACTATTTTCAGGTGGCAAATTAATCTCAATCACAATATATTTAAATGCTCTGCTACATATAGTGACTTAGGAATTGCTACCAGTGTCATCTCCTACTCACTACTGCCCATGGATCATGGATGCCATTAATATATGCTAATCTAATTTCTTTATTCAGCATACATTTAGCTTCAGGAAAAGATCAAACTTTAATGTGTTATTATTTAAAGCTGCACTTAAATCCAGGTATTTGGAACAATGAAAAAAAAACTGTATTTTGATATTTCAAAAAATCCCAATCACAAGGTGCATAACATTAAAGTCACAACTTTTGTGGGGTATCAGGATAGTATCAGAGGTGAGATTTAAACTTCAGCACCCAAAATCCTAAAGATGCAACCTTCTAATCCTATACAAATACCCTGTTCTGTGATTATAATGACAGTCTTTTAAATACTGTTAAGTATGGAAAGAGGGACAAAGCCTCTATTTTTCCCTTCTCCATTCACAACTTAGCCCCAAAGTTCTGAATATAAGCATTTTCTGTAACAAGCTACCTTTATAATGTCCAGATAATTATAGGTTCAGGTCAAGAACTCTAGACCATATTGATTACATCTCTATGCAAAAAGGACCCTCCAGCGCTGTCTGTATCCACTATAACAGGGACAGCTTTTAAGTATCTATGACACTAAGAATTTTCTGTCCTATCAATGCCAGAAATGGAAAGCCAATGACCAGTCAGGCCTGTCAGTTGTTGCCTGAAGCAATAAGGACAAGCTGGGAATTCATCACACTGGAACTTCATCTGCCAGCTGCATTCACACATTTTCACCACCTGAATAGTTGATTCTCATCAACTCCCACATGGCTCATTTCAGCATACAGTGTTTTGAAATGAATATTTGATCAGGCAGGGTAAAAAGAGGTTTGGACTTATCTGAGGTGTCACCATAATGCACTTTAAGTAGTTCTAAGTATCAGGAGCTAGGTGTTTTAGGTCCCACTCTTTGCGTATTTCTGAAATGGACCTGTGATCCTAATTAAAAATGATTAAATGAGATGAGCAATGTGAAAACACCTAGCACAGTATTGGGCACATAGTTGTTCATCAACAAATACTTGTTCCCATATCTTTCACCTTTAAAACACACACACACACACACACACACACACACCCCTGAAGGTTTTTCATAGACCATTGGGAGATAGGGATCTCATACTGCTAAAGAAACTTAAAAAAATAATAATAACCTTAATTTTATCAAAACTCTAAACCCTAACCCAAATATGAACCTAGGAAATAAAGAAACATAGTAGGCTTACTAAAATTACTTCATGATTTTTAGATTTTAACAGCTTGACTCTTCTGATATGTCTAGCTATAGTCTTCATTTTATCCTACTTGGGGTACAATGAGTTCTTTGAAACTGTGAGTTGATATCTTCCAATTAATTCTGGAAAATTCTCAGCCCTTCATTTATTTCTTTTGCCCTATTCTCTCCTTCTTGTGATCCACGTATAACAATTACACATAAATTAGACAGTTTAATATTACCCCCACACTTCTCACATTGAGTTCTGTTTTATTTCATTATTTTCTTCACTCTCCTTCAGTTTTGCTAATTTTTGACTTGTTTTGTGTATCTGATCCTTTCCTCTACTGCATTCAGTCAGTTGTTAAGCCTATTTAATAAATTATTTAAGATACTATATTTTTCAGTTTTAGAATGTCAGTTTGGTTCTTTCATGGATATTGTCCATCTTTTCCTCATTCAATATAAGGAAGTAAGCATTCTAATATAATAACGATACAACATACAAATGTAGGTTTTCACTGAAAAAAAGTATATCTAACATTATATTTAATAATGAAATATTAAACACTTCCCTCTGAGATCAAGAAGACAAGAATGTTCAATATCATCATTTCTATTCAACATTGTATTGGAGGTCTAACAAGTATAACAAGGTGAAAAAGAAAGTAAAGGTATGAAGATTGGAAAGAAATAAAACCATCTTTATTTGCAGATAACATGATTGCAGAATAGAAATACAAAGAAATCTACTAGAATTAATACATGAATTTAGAAAGGTTTTGGGACACAAGTTTAACAAACAAAAAATTATTGTATTCTATGTACTATAAAAATTGAAAAATGAAATAAAATACACTATATTAGCATCACAACAGCAAAAAATTTAAATAAATTTTACAAAATATGTGTAATACTTCTACATTGAAACCTAACAAATATGAGGAGAAATTAAAGAAGTCTAAATAAATGGATAGCTATAAAAGGCTCACATATTGGAAGAGTCAATATTTATAAGATGTCAATTCTCCCAAATTTGATCAACAGATTCAATGAAATCACATTCAAATCTCATCTAAAATTAGAGATGAATATATGTTTAATGTATCTGTGTATGTGCGTGAGGGCATATACATCAGTGGTTTCAAACATTTTTTTGAATCAGGACCCCTATGTGCTCTTAAAAACTGAGCACTCCAAAGAGCTTTGGTTTATGTGCTCTTATCTATCAACACTGAAAACATTTATCTATTAACTCATTAAAAAACAACAATAAGAAACTCTTCATGTATTGAAATAAATGACATTTTTATTTAAAAGTTCCAAACTAAAATATAACGAGAAGAGTGATTTTTTTTACTTTTGGGATGACAAACTTTATAATAGACAACACGTAGATTCTCATCTCAGCTTATGCATTCCATTTGTTGTGATTTGTTGTTTTACTTAAAGTACGTAAAGACAAGTTGGCCTCACTCACAAAATGTAATTGGAAAAGGATGGAGCATATTCAGATTCTGAGCCTTTTTTGATTCTGGGGGTATTCTTTGATATGACACTTGACAAGTTAGTTGCAGTCATATCTAAAGCCACGTCAATTAACTTTGTACCCTGTTGTATTAAAATCCTTTTTTCTACCTTACCCTTAGAACGAGTCTATTGCCCATACAGAGTTTTGCAATATCAAAAAAATTGTCATTTGGAAAATACTGCAGCTTTTCCAAATTTTGATTTATTTTATCATACAATATAAAAACATCACACTAGTTAATATCACCACATATCTCATCAAAATATCTTTAAATATTGGGAGCCTATAGATACATGTGAATACAAGGTTTCCAAATTTCTAGTTTTCGATTGAAGATTAGAATTTTCTCACTGGTAATATTTGAAGGGACAGGCTTACTTTTATTATTTGTGAGAAAATTTCAGCCAAATACCTATGTCTGAATAAACATAATTTGTCAGTTGTTCTTTGAAGTAAAATAATATTCCAGGAAAACAGTTGCTAGGTCAATTCGCAACAATCATACAAGTACATTTCCTCAGGACAGCTATCATGCATTAATTCCATGGTGATACAAAGAATGTTTGAAAGAAGTACACAATCATCAAAATTTAATAAAGGTAATTTGTTAAATTTCAATTTTTAAAAAATTTTATAATTTAGTAAAATTACTGATTTTTACTGTATCAAAGACATTCTTAAGAACTATAGCTTTTTTAAAAAAAACTGTGAGTGAGTAGCATTGGCTGCAAGCATAGTTTGGTGCCTCTGTTTTTACTATGCTAAGGTGTCATCAGTTTTATCTACCATTGCTTTTATACCATCTGTATTAAATGTGAACACAGTATTTTTAAAAAGGCAAATAATGGCTTCATATTATTATAAAAATAATTTTCATTCACAGAGACCTTGAAAGTACCTTGGGGACTTCCAGAGGTTCGTGGACCACACCGAGAACCACTTGTTTGTCTATACAGATATATGTGCGTGGAGATGTAAAGAGCCTAGAATAGCCAAGATACACATGATAAACAAAAGTAGAGACAGTAAACTGTTAGACATCGAAACTTACTAAACTTACAAAACATATATCAATGAAACAGAACAGAGAATCCCAGGAAAATATATTTTTTAAAGGCATCAATGAAATTCATTGGGGGAAAGGCATATCTTTCTGATAAACAGTGCTGGAGCAACTGGATATCTATCTGTATGGAAGAAACTCAACACTGATCCTTACTTTCTATCATACATAATAAAAAAACATTTGAAAAGGATCACAGACCTAAATGCAAAGGCCAAAACTATACAATTACTAGAGAAAAGCATCACTTCAAGACAGGGAAAAAGGGACATTTTATTTGTGCTAAACATAAAAGGAAAAACAATGGAGAAACTGGACTTCTGCTGTCAAAAACACCAATAAGTAAGTGAAAATGCGATAAACTGAAAGGAAATATTTGCAAAATATCTGACAAAGACCTACATCCATAATACTTTAAATGCCTCTGAAATTCAATAAAGACAATAGACCTGATAAAAAATGGTCAAAGACTTCATAAATTCATTACAAAAGACATCCGAATGACCAGTAAGTATATCAAGGTGCTCAATATTGGTATTCATCAGAGATAGTTCATAATCACTAGAATGGCTCATAAATTGCTGTTAAGAATGAAAAATAGTATAGTCATTTTGGAATTCTTTCTTGACAGCTCCTAATAAAATTAAATACGTGCCTACCTTGTGAGGCAATTGTTCCAATCCTAGGTATATGCCCAAAAGATATAAATGTATTACATCAAAAAAAAAAAAAAAAAAAAAGAAAGAAGAAAAAAAGAAAGAAAGAAAAGAAAAAAGAAAAAGAAAAAAGACTTGTACAGGAAATTTTAAAAGTTTAAAGCAGCTTTATTCATAATAAGCCCAAAACTGAAAACAACAGTATAATGGACACATAAACTGTGTTATATTTGTACTGTACTGCAATGCTAAAAAAAAAAAAAAAAAAAAAGAACTAGTGATAGTGACACATGTAACACTTGGATGAAGCTCAAAAACATTAAGTTGAGTAAAAAAAAGCCAGACACACACACACAAAAAGAATAGGTAGAGAATGATTCCATTTACATGAAGTTTAATACAGATAAAGCTAATGTATAATGATAAAAGTCAGGGTGGTAATCTCTAGGTCAAAGGTAGTACTGACTGGAAGAGGGCATAGAGAACTTTCTGGAATGATGGAGATATTCTAATTTTGATCTGAGTGGTGATTATGTGGGTGTAAAACTTCATCAAGCTGTATGATTAAGATACACGCATTTTTGCTACATGTAAATTATACTCCATTTAAAAAAATTCTTTAAAGGTGACCTGAAGTACAAATTTATAAAGTTTTCAAGTTGGAAGGGAATTTGGAAATAACCTACTTCAATTCCCTCATTTTATGGAAGAAAGCCTTGGGTTTTGAAGCAATTTGCCAAGCAGGTAGTTTAAGGCAGAGCTGATACTAGAATCAAAGATTCAAAGGTTACTGGTCACTATTCTTTCCACTACACTCAGCTTCCAAAACAAGGCTTTTCCTGGGTATAATTATTTTCACTTTGATTATTTGCTTTAGCTTTTCTCTGACAGTTTTCAACAATATCCAGGGGAATATTGTGAGCTCTGGTTCTGACTAGTTGCCCGGGTGAGGTCTCAGGCTGCTTTTTAATTGCTCACTGGGCTTCCATATTCAATGGAGAGAGGCTCTTTTGTTTGTTTCCAAGTTTATAGATGACACCTATAAGCATAAGCCTCTCAGGCTCTTGGACACAATTTAAAATAGTGTGGCACTAACAGTTTGACACTAATGTCACTAAGACAAATGGAATTCCCGGTTCAGACTTAAACAAATGCTAATACTGCCCCTAATATTGTCCCTCTGCCACCACAGTCTCAGGCAACAGACTACATAAACAGTCCAGCCTTGTATTAAAAATGTAGTAATAAAGGTACAAAAAAGAAAAGTTGGGTCTTTTGCCCAAAAAGTCCCATGTAAATATGTGGTGTATCAACAGTGGGGAGAATTCCGTCAATTCCTCCTCAAAATGCTTAGGAAAGACTTAAAGTCATGTCAAGGACTTGGTGCTTGCAATAGAGAAAGCAAAGGCAAGGTTTTAGTTGACACAAAGATTTATTCAAAGAAGCAATGTGTCATCAGAAAAAACTTTCCCAACAGCTTCTTCTACTTCTGTTTACAGTTTCTTCATCTTCAAGTGGGGCAATCATTTGTTTCTTAATTGTGCTGAGCTAAATTTTTCCACATTGTTAACTTGAATTTCATCTTCTAACATCCTATAAATATTAGAAACAAGAATGAGAGGAATATTTAAATCAGGAGAGAGATGTGGCCAGCACTTTCCTGATGGGCAAATCAGGTCTTTTCCTTATGTTTTTAATGGCTAAAACTTATTTTTAATTCTATATAGACAGTAGGTGTTTATTAGATGAGAGATGAAATAGTCAATCAACTTTCTCATTTCTAACAAAAAAAGCCAAGCTTAATATGAGTTTGATTATTTACTGTTTCAAGTATAAATAGTGTCAAAATAAAATTACTGACCTCCTTTTTCCCCCTCTGAGGGACTGTTCACAGGTCAGGACTAAGCCTTCTTTTAATTTCACCCTCATCCATAATCCTCTTACTGATCCCACATAGGCTTTGAATACCCAAGGTACAAGAATGCCTGCAGTTTTCGACACCTTATAATCACAAAGACTATCTGGAACTCTATTAAATGAAAACCACATAATTTATTCAAAGAAATATTTCAATATTTCTAAAGAACTTTATATCCTTTATATTTGAGAATTACTTTAGGCAATAATTTGAACGCATCCCTGCCCAAAAAGGTGAAACAAATTTTTGCATAGGAAATCTTAAATTCTTTTAACAAATGCAGAAGAATGAATAGGTAGTTAAACATGACCTTTTCAGCAAAGTTCAAGACCATGATTATAATGTCATGGTTTCTGTTACTCAGCTATAGATTTAGAATCACGGAGCAAAGTGACCTCATCATGATAGACTGAACGATGTTTCTTACAAATCTCTTTGCCGCTTACCACTAGCATCTCTTGTGTCTCTGATGGCTTTAAGATACTGTGATGAAATTTGTACAGCAAAAATAATATTTCTCTTGAGTCAAGAACAGCAACAAATACCAGTTCTGCAACTCTGTCCCTATTTATTGAAATGTTTGCTGTAACACACTAAATACATTATGTACCAAAGCCTACTCTAAAGGATAGAAACTCATTTTACTTAATTGTCACAATTTTCCTTCTCCTACTGTTACCTTCCTTAGGAATGTACATAAATGCTGCTCCCACCACTTCTAACACTTTTCTCTAAAAAATGTTTACTTTAGTAGAGTTTGACAAAGATGTCTGCTCTTCATATGAGCCAGTCATAAGTTTGTCTTTAAATCTCAGTTGTTTTGAGTTCTTTCTTGGTAAACATCAATTTCTCTAGTCAAACTACAAACCAATACAAACAAATTTAGGATAAACCAGATCTTTCTAGGTTCTTTGTGTGGGTGACTCAAAAGCAACTAGAGTTGTTATTGTGTTATCCAACAGGCACAGCCTTCAAGTCTTGGAACAAGAACATCAGTCACCAATGTGGGAAACAAAGTTAGAAAAGACATTGACAGCTATCTTCAGAAGTTCTACACCTTTATCAAAAGAGGGATACGTGTTATAAGGGACAAACGATGGGAAGAAATTCTTAGATACCTAATCAAAAAGCATGTATAGAGGAAAAAAAAAGATAAGTAATCCATGCAGTGCTTTGGACAGAAATACTGTCTATAATTCAGAGACATTGATGTTAATTAGTTGAACACAGGAAAAATGGAGCAGTTCCTTCAAATCCCATTTTTTTCTGGGTTGCTTGTGTGTAAGGGTAAAAATCCGATAAAGTCCATATTTCCATTATGGTCTTCTCCTTAGTCGACAAAGGAACACCTCGCAATTACCTAATTCGAAATCTTAAGTAGGATAATGTCTTTTGAATAACCAAAGATCAGATGAAACATGTTATGGGAATAACACCTACTGATAAAGCAGTTATACATCTTCTGAGTCTCAAATACCCTTATTTATATAGAGATGCAAAAAGCTGGTTCATAGGTATCGAAAGGTATAAAATTTATGCCGTACCTAAATCACCTAAGTCAATAAATAAAAAACACACATTTTA
Organism: Eidolon dupreanum; assembly: GCA_028627145.1. Lineage (NCBI taxonomy): Eukaryota > Metazoa > Chordata > Mammalia > Chiroptera > Pteropodidae > Eidolon > Eidolon dupreanum. The sequence goes on along the minus strand of CM053506.1, from coordinate 82,096,937 downwards.
GGAAATGTGTTCTATATGAAGGAATGAAGCACAGATACACTAAATGATCAAGAAATTGTGAAAAAAATTCTTAGAAAAAGCAGCACAACTCTCTACTGATCTTTTAGTTTCAACAGAACAACATTGCCAGATTAACACATAGATATCAAAACATAACATGCACACCCAAGGTTTAAATAAAATATTTTCACTTTGAAAACTGTTACAGTTGTCAAAAGATTTAATCATACCACAATAAATTTTTAGATTCTATGGCTCTGAAAAGTAATTGCATGAAAAAGAATTGTATCACCACTAGTTTAGAAAGACAGAGCAGGAGTTGTCACTAAAATAGAGAGACAACTATGAAATGTGCCACAGGAACAATGAAAAAAGTGTTATATTTAGTCATATAAATTGCTTTAAGGTAAGACAAAGCAATGAAGCCCCCATCAGAGGAGGTCCCACGTTGGTCAGATCTCTAAGCAAAAGCAATCAAAACTCCAAATAAGCATATTCACAACATGCAATTGACTCCAATGCCTGGGCCATAATCAGAGAAGCACTTCCTGGTTCAGGAGCAATTACAACATTTATTAGACTCTTTTTAATAGAAGAATCCAAAAACAGAATTTTCCCATAAATTTCTTTACCATTTAGCCTCCATCATGTTATATATCAATAGAAAAGTAAGCCTGTTACATCAGTGGTCCTATCAGATAAAACAAATGACGTTTCCCCAACAAAACATTTTTCACTCAAAAAAATATGTGGAATAAGAGGGGTCCAAATCATTTGAGAAGTAGAGAAATATTCTTAAAAATCCAATTCTTCAACTATGGGGTTTCTTTAGCTCAAATTTAGAGAAAGCAGCACACACATTTCATTGTTCTGGCTGTCTTTCAGAAGGAACTACGGGATTTTTGGAATGAAAATAGTCCTAGAAAAATAACAATTTAGTCACCAAGAAGTTCTTTCTCTACTCAAAAGATTGGTACTTTCAGGCAGAGGCTCAGAGCAGAAGGACAGTATCCTAGAAATTCCTATGATCTGTCTCTGATGGAAATGAAAGCAAGTCAAAGGCAAAGATTTAATTCCTTATTCAAACACCAACTTTAAAACTCTTCTGCAACAGAGTTAAACAAAACTATGGTCGTAATAGTTCACTGATATTCCTCTCTGTAGCGAGACAACTTTGCAGAGTACTAAAACTGAGACAGTGCTACATGATAAACATAGAGCATTACCGCAGACTACAGCATTGAATATGGCAATTTTTAATAACATATATGGTAACTGCTTTAGTGACATGCGTTTCAGTTGACTGGTAGCTAGTCACTTGACTCTAAAATATTAATAATATGGTAGTTTAAGAATGTTAAAACAACAACGACAACAAAGCCTACTACTATAATCTTGAATGAAATACTTTAAATTAAAATACATCATTTCCAGGATTCTCAACTGTAAATGATAATTCCAGATGAGCGGGATCTGTTGGCATTCTCAGAGTGAAACTATCAAGAAGATTTATTGTTTAAGTCACCTATCTCAATATCTCATTCAATGCAGGGAAGCAAGGATAGAGACTTGGCACATTTCTGTGCTTGTTTCCAGGGAACAACCATGCGTTGCCAAGTTAAAGCAGAGAGACAAGTATGAGTCCTCTCAAGTAAGAGTCTACATTAAAAATGAAGGCACAGCCCTGGATGTGGACAGCTCAATCAGACACAAGATGCAATCCACAGACGGAGGAGGAGGAGGAGGAGGAGGAGGAGGAGGAGGAGGAGGAGGAGGAGGAGAAGAAGAAGAAAGCTAAGAAAATGTACAAAGACCATTAACTTTAAACTTCAAAATCCAGCTAGAGACAGAATCAGAAACAGAAGCTTTGGTCTTTTAAAAGTGACCTTCACAAATCAGTTTTGTGTTTGTTTCCATTTTCTTTCACAGTTTAAGCCTCAATCAAATCAGCAGTCTCTAGGGATTTTGAAATTGCTATAGATTAAAATCCTCTCTGACTCAACTGTTTGACTAATGCCAAGTATTTAATAATTCTACTTGTAAGAGACTTTTTTTTATGAAACCCTGCTCTATGCTATCTTCAGATGCTCCACAGCTGTGTCATAATATAAAGCATCACTGTCCTCATATTCGTTATCATTGTATTTAGAGATGAGAAAATTATTACAAACAGTTCTATTATTTGACAGGCCTGGCAGAAAACCGTTTTTACAATACTAATGTAGAAACTATCACCTACAAAGACAGAGATCTACCTTGAGGCACTAATGATACATATTCATGGCTTGGTTCCAAGAATGGGAAGTTAATAACTGTGATAGATAGACTAGAGTTAAGTTAATGAATTTCTAAACTTTATGATTTCAATAATAAAACCATTTAAGCCATAGCATTTGGACTCTCTACTTCCACAGATCAGGCACTTTGATACTCAACAGGTTGAGAAAATTGAATCCATATATTGTATTTACGTTCTCTGTCAAGGTTGCTTCTCCACATTTGAGAGATCAAAGGCAAAGCAGTCATCAACGCTGTAGCCTTCAATACTGTGTTCATTACACTTAATCAAGTGCCAACTCCACAGCATCATTTACCAACCTTAACAATATTTAAATGCATGGCATTGTTTAGCAACAAATGTAGGCACAGTACTGTTTACACACATACACATACACATACACAATCCACAAATAAAACAAAACTAAACAAACAAAAGGTGGCAGAAAAATATGTAATTTTTTACATTGTGCAAGAAAAAAAATTAAAAATGCACAAAACTACCCAATAAGCATTTTGGAGGTGTTTTTCTACCTGAGGCAGCATCAATCACGGTAGAAAGTCCCCTTCGATCAGAGACTGGACGGGATGACCCTGGCATGCTGACTGGGTCAGAGCGGACCGGCTGGATCCTGCAATGCAATTTAATTTAATTCACATATGTTACTGGCATCAAAACTGTCGCTTGCTACAACAGACCTTAAATCAGGAATGCTGGAGTAGCTCAATCCATCAAAGAACCATTCATTCTAAAATAAGACAAACAGGAGAACTGCAGTCCCTAATTCTTACAGAAGTCTAAAAGCACAGCAAACATTCTCTACACTCCAACCCCTTCTTCTCTTTGTATGTTATTCAATAGATTTTAAGTAACGGATTGAAAAATTGATATTAATTTAAAAGAAATAAATTAAGAAGAATGAGAAAGAAACAAAATACCTTATACTGAAACCTTTGGCATTCACAAGAAACAAACATGAAGAATTTTGAAAATCCTCTAATTCATGATAGTGCCATACCTAGCAACACCTTCCATAAATAGAGGCAGCAATACAAGATACAAAATTTTTAGTAACGCCCTTAAAATCCTCAACGATAGTTACTTTATATATGATAACAAGCATAGGATAACGAAGCTGTGCTGAGATGTGACTGCCAGGGGTTTAGCTAAGATCGCTACTATCTAATTGAGTTACCTCCATAAAATGACCAATTAGCATGTAAAAATCTAGAGTCTCAGTAAAACTGAAATTTACTATATACAATTTCAAGTTGCTTATGAATGGTAAATCTACAAATGCCAAGAGTCTATTTCCAGCTGTATTAGATTAATATTACTCACATTAAAATATCTGCAGGACTAAAAGATCTGAGAGTCCCAAGGAGCATAGAGAAATAAAACCTTGTTATAACAACATATGCATGAATTTTGATAATTTGTTTATTCAACAAGTATTTGCTGAATATTAATCATGCGTCAGTATTATTCTAGCAACAAGCAGAAACAAAAGATGAAATACAAGGTCTATGTGCAGATATGTAATATAGCACATTAATATTCATGACGAATGCAAAAGAAAACTAACATGTGAACATGAATGAAGTAAGTAATAAAAGCTCCGAATGAGGAAACGTAGGAATGAATGAATGGTCTACAACAGATTGAGAAGATTTTGTGGAACTGTAACAGGAATTGCATGTGTGTACAATAATTGGATATGTTTTATATGCAGAGGAGCAAGAAGTGCACTTTCAGCACTGAACAAGCAAACCCTTGAATTTGCGACTGAACGTGACAAGTGCAGTGTGCCTTGAGGAGCATGATTTGGCTGAAGCATAGAGTTCATTGCAGACCCTGGTGGAAGATAAGACGTTGATAAGCATCATGGAACAGATTATGGAAGCCTGAAATGTCAAGTATGGATAGTAGAAAAGACTAGTTATTGAAAGCACAGTGTTAAGTGTATGTGTATTTTTTATACGAAAGAAAGAAATGGGAGGGAGGTGAAGGACAATGCATTTGATCTAGTGCTAGAAGTTGGAAATGTTGATATACAAATACCAATCACTGCTATAGTGGACAATATGGTTTGCCACCCAATATTTGTTCACCCCCACTTATTTTTCTAAATCAGTCATGGAAATCCCATCATCTCATGGCAGAGATTACTTAGCTCTGGGATGGGCAGGCCTAAGGCAATTTGGGCCAATGAGAAAAGAGAAGTGGTTTATTTTAATTTATGCAAAAGATGATTTTCTGCTTCTTAAGAGAAACAAGAAGCTAGTCTGTTAGATATGGTCAGTTAGCCAAGGTAAAATCCCTCTTTGTCTAAACAGATTATATGGGTCAATAAATTTCCTATTATTAATTCAATTTATATTGGAGTTTCCGAATAATTCAGTTTTAGGTGAGGTGTATATAGGGCTACAGATGAAACAAGACTGGCCAAAAATTGTTAAAGATGGGTGACAGATACATGGAGGTTTATTCTATTATTCTCTTTAACTTTACATATGTTTTTATGCTTGAAATTTTTCCATAAAAAAAAAAAGACAAAAATAAAACAAACTGGTAGGGGTGATGGAAGTATTCTGGAATTATATGGTGGGGACGCTGAATGTGTTAAAAACAACTGAATTATACAGGGAAGTTTATGTGAATTAAGTATCAATTAAAATAACATGAACAAGGTCTGAGGATATAATATTTAAGTTGGTGACTATAGTTGTTAACACTGTATTATATAACTGAAATTTGCTAAAAGAGATCTTAAGTGTTTTTACCAAAAAAACAAAAAATCACATGTGTGTATGTGTCTGTGTGTGTGTGTGAGAGAGAGGGGGGGGTGGGGTGAGAAGAGAGAGGTTGAGAGAAGTAACAATGGACTAGCTTAAAAAATTAAACGTAACCAATGTCTCAGAAGCTAATCTTGAGGGCAAAACTAGACTTCGTATTACATTATGAAGACTTATTTTACATTATCTATTTCTCAGGTCATTGACCTTTTTACATTAGGGAGCTACAATAAGGTTAAGCCATGCCTGGTTCCCTGATGGATATGAGAGTCAACACCACGCCTGCCTGTTCCCTATTTTAGCTAGCATACAGGGAGGCAGACTATCATAGCAACAAATAATTCGTAGTAATATCTTATGGGGTACAGGACAGGGTCCTGGGTCAGTTCAACCAAAAAAACTCTAAACAAATCCTTCACAATTTATACAAGGAAGTCAGGCTAACAACCATATTGACATTCTGCATAAGCTTAAAGAAATGTTGAAGAAACAGAGGTGAGGAGCTGGGACAGAGTGACAGCAACAGGAATGAAGAAAATATAAATATTTGGATTTCTAATCGGATGCTGGGCTGGAAATGGTACTATACAGGACATTTATAAATGAAATGACGTAAGACAAACCGATATTCCCATCAAAACTGTGTTCCAATGGGGGTTGAGGTCTTAATCAAGGGCTTATATGCTCAAATTTTAAATATAAATTATAATAATTGGATAAAGAATATGTGGGACATATATAAAATGACATATTTATATTACTTGACTATAAAAAAGAATGAAACCTTACCATTTGTGACAACACAACAGACCTGGAAGGTCTTATGTTAAGTGAAATAAGTCAAATACCATATGACCTCATTTATATGTGGAATCTACAGAACAAAATAAACGAACAAACAAAACAGTAACTGACTCATAGATACAGAGGACAAACTGATGGTTGCTAGATGAGATGGTGGTTCAGGGGATGGGTGAAAAAGATGAAAGAATTAAGAAGTACAAATTGGTAGGTACGAAATAGTCTTGGGAATGTAAAGTACAGTATAGGGAATATAGTCAATAATATTGCAATAACTGTGTATAATGCCAGGTGGGTACTAGACTAATCAGATGGATCACTTCATAAATTATATAAATGTGTAACCACTATGCTGCACACCTGAAACTAATCAAAATAATACTAAATGTCAACTCTAATTGAATAAATAAATTAATTTAGAAAAAGGAAATTAGGGACTCAAAAATATTATATAAATTACAAATGCAATGAAAAGAAATTTATAAATCTGTGACCCAATATGAAGGTTTACAAAGTTTATATGTGTCCGATAAACATGACAATATTCTAATCAAACATAAAGAATTTAAAGTCATTTAAACAACAGTGAGAGCTGTCTAGTGTAAGAAAAATGAAAATCCCTGAAGAAAATTCTGGAAGGATTTCAGGCATATAGCATTGTTCAAAGAAGTAAGTTAGAGAGCTCTTAGATAAGGACTATGTCTGAAGTAACTAAGAAAGCCAGGGGTGGTCACAATACCAAGGAACAGAGCTGTATATATGGGAGTTAGAGATATTCTTCAAAAAAAAAGGGACAGAGTCTTATCATGGCAGTGGGTAAGTCATCAGAAACAAACAAACAAAATTAGTGTTTTGTGAGCAGGTCAGAAAAGAGAATAAACACAGACTTATGGGCCACCTATTTTAAATGCCTTACTATTAACATCCAAGTAACCAAACGTGTTATAAATGACTATGCACTGAATCACTAAGTTGAGGACTGACTAAACTTGACTTCCTAAAAATAGACTGACTGTCTAAGCTAGATCATATTTTATAACTGGTACCAGTGAAAATTGGTCTAGCACTCACTGTGTGTCATCCTGGGGAAATTTCTAGAAAGGGGAAGAAAATATGCTAGGCAAAAAAAAAAGGCAACATGTATGAAAGAAATAAAAGATAAAAGATAAAGCCAACTAAGCAAAAAATTAAAACTCTAAAAAAGGTGTTAAAGGAGACATGTTCAATTATAGGAATTATTGTTAAAGAAGAAAACTGTTGGCCTAATCCACCTCTGCAACAGCTGCTTTGTTACAAAGATTTATTATCAATGTTGACAAAGAGGTAGATAAAAACGTATTTCCAACATCTGTTCAGAATACATTTTTCCACATTTTTAACAAAAGATGCAAGAAAAAGGTCAGAGGGCTATTTTAGATTCAAATAAAGATACATTATAGAACTTTTTCTAAAGAGAAGACAAGGACAGAAGGAAATTTAAATTTAGGTGGTGAACACATAACGCAATATACATATGATGTATTACTGAATTGTACACTTGAAACCTATATAATTTTATTAACCAATGTCAACCCAATAAGTTTAATAAAAAAAATAAAATGAAGACATGGAAAGGGAAATTATATTACATTAGACTGAGCCCTTCATTGTCTCTTGTACCTAAATGTGTCAGCCTTGGTTTAACAAATTAAACTGCTAAGCAAACTGAACTGCAAAAGTCAAAAAGTTCTCAGCTGCATTAAAAAAAAAAAAAGCCAATAATAAAAGCATAATGTGTAAACTTTGTATAATGACTCTTACAAGTGAAGAATATCTTTGATAAACAAAAGTATATATAGATGATAAACTATAAGTAAATTTATATCAATACTTTCTCATCCCAAAACTTTTTAAAGCCTAAAGAATTAATATGCAGGATTAAGACAGATGTAGTTTAGCTGAAAGATGAAATATCAGAAAGATCAGGAAAGGAGAATATCATAAGACTTTTAAACAGTTAGAAATATGAGTAAGGCATCACAAAATGAGATGGCTTTAAGAAGTGTACTGAATATTAGATACAAAGAAATACGATCTGAAACACAAATATTTATGTGTGCAAGGAGATCTCACATAAGATCCCCAGCAATAATAATGACTTACAACTTACAGTGCATATATTCAGCAACATGATACTGTGCCGAAAATGTAAATATTACCTTAGATGCTCATTACAAATGAACATATTAATCCAGCCAAATGACTCTCTAGTTCTTATTTCTTACCTGAGACTATTGAGATCAAGATCATCTGTATCAAAATCCAAAAGGGGCTGTGGAGTATCACTTGGACCATGAGACTGCAACACAGATGAACTGGATGATATGACTGTGGTTTGGCCTGAGGGATGGATGGTTTTGAACTGGAACTGTGGACCCATCCACAGACGCCTGTGAGGTCCAGTGTGCGTTACAATTTCTACCTGAAACAGATTAGAAACCATGATTTAAATGTGTTATGATCTCCTTTTGAGAGTCTTTCATGATCCCCCATCCTGTCTCTGAACACCCACATTCTCCAAGACACCCATCTTAACCAAGTGGGGAGAATAACGGGGCATCCACAATCAAAAGGCAATATCACAGCCTAATAGACATTCACCTTATCCCTCCTACAGGTTTTCAAAAAAATAAACAAAAAATTCATTTTAAGTGTGTATGTATGCATGTGTGTGTGTAAATACACACATGCAACCCACACACATACAATATAAAAATCACATAAGAATAAAAAGACCAGTTTCCTGCCTCATATGACTAGTGTCAGCTCCCTAGGGACTATGTTTTTCCTTCATTCTAGACAGTACTTACCACTCTGTGGGCATGCACTGAATACTACACCTATAAATCCACAAATTAAAAGTAATTCCTTCACTGAGAATCAAGTTCACGACAAACATGAAGTTATTCTTGAACCATTCAAGTAAAAGAAACCATCTGAAATAATTTTAAACACTCAAAGCCCAGTTTCTTTCTACAATTAAATATTATAATATTCACTATATTGCCCTCATATTCCCCTAAAATCCACTTTCAAATGAAGAGAGTACTGTGTATTTTCTCTCAAACCACATATATCTTCAAAATACTATTACTTATTTAAAGTGTATTCTCAACTACCATGAACATTGACACAGGTATTTTAAGGGCTGCAGAACAGTAAGTCCAAATGCTTTATGAATTTGATGTTCTATGGAGGGGGGAGGGAATACTATACTGAACACTTTAAAGACAAAGTAGAGAGTAAAACACACTGGGTAAAACTTGAAAACAAACATATTATATGATTTTACATATGAGCAACGTGAATGAGTGATTAAATATGGGAACCTCTGGTGAAAGTCTATTTCTCAATGTCTTGTAACTGCTACATCCACGTCTGTGTACGTACTTTATGGAACTGACTTCCCATGTGCCTTCTTTTTGCCCTGAGTTCTTTTATATTTAATCACATTTCTCTGATTGCGGTGATTAATTCTGAACAAAGCATAACTGAAAAGGTTCACAGAGTGCAGCTCTGTGTTTGCAAGTCCTAATGGGCAAAAAAAGCATCGTGGTCTTGGAACAATATTCACATTCCCACTAATCACAGAAAGAAAACCACTCAGATTTAGGACAGTGATTTCTGATTCAAGTCGTTGTATTCAGTAATGTAAATTAGGCCACAGTTAAAGCATTCTGGGTATTTTAAGCTCAAAACCATCAGTGTCGCAGAGCCGAGAGGTAAACAGATGCCTGTGCAATTTCACTGAGGCGATGGCCAGATGTTCCTACTCACTCTCCTGTTGTGTGCAGTACAAACATATTGTATATACTTTCACACTGACAGCACACATTACCCCTTTTTCTAATTGAAAAGTTGAAGTGAAGGACAGTGGTTTCTTTGCCAACCTTTTTTTTTTCCTTTATTGTGGTATCCTCAAGAAAGGATGTCCCTCCATGCGCCAGGACCTGAAGCACTGACTCTCCTTCGAGGAGCTTCCTGTGAGTATTTTAGGTGTGATGAAATGTGTCACCCAGAAATAATTTGGTTCTCCAGTATCCACACTCCCTTTAGTTTTTCGGGCTACCCTCCCTGAGAAAGCAATGAAACTGCACCCAGCCTCCACTGAGGCACCTGTCTGATGAAAAGCCACTGGATTGGTAATCTGAGACAGGTCATTAACTTCACCAAATGATGTAAGACTTGAAGTAGACATAACAGCATTTGTAATGAAGTCATTTATAATCTCATCATTTTGAAATCTGCCCAAGTAACTTTTATTTCAAAGCCCTTGAGATGAAGACAGCTTCACCTGGCAAGGGGAGGAAGGGTCAGTTGAAGCTGCTCCAGGACTGGTTCAGGAATAACTGGAAGTAGCATTACATAAGCTTAGGAAAAGACACCCAGTCAGGCACAACCAAGACTTGTGCAGATTAGAAAGCTGAACTTTCCTAATCAAAGTATGGGCTCAATCTTCGGAAAATGTTGCCTCCATAAAACAAATCCCAAAGATTATTGAATGGCTTCACTGTTTTAATAATGTCAATTCTTATTTTAACCCAATGCGTCTATCTAAAATCCAAGGTCCTAAAGGATATAAATGGATTGTTGCAAAGACAGGCATATTTTATGCCCTCTGTATGAAAGTTAATGTACACACGTGTATGTATGCAATATGGGTGTATGTATCCCTACAGCAGGATCTATGAGAAATTCTTCATATGGAAAGACAATTGATCAATTATTAGCAATTCTAAAAAGAGTTCCCTATTCTGTCCATTTTCTTCTAAGGAAAACAATTTTTAAAATTCAGGAATAGAAACAGATGATGGATTTCTGTTTTCTTGCACTCTAACAGGCCAAACATTTTGGAGTTTTACCTGAGAAAGCCATTCTTCATCTTCCTGTCCACTGTGGTCAGAAGCTAAACTGTCATAGGACCCATGCCGAGTAATGGGGCCAGGACTTCCAGGGGGGACCACTACAGGAAAAAAAAAAAAATTAAAAAACTTTAATCTATGCGGTGGGAAAAATGAATGTGGGCAAAACCATCCTGGATCCTGTGATAATTTACAAGATAAAACATGACATTTAATGCACAAAGATGATTCAAATAATTAATAAACAAGAAAGACTGAATTTCTTAGCAATAAGAAATATTTCCAATTAAGAGCACACTATAAAAAAATATCTATAGGAATTTAGTTATGACATACATTGCTGAAAAAGAAACAACTTACTACATCTAAGCAGCACAAATATATTAAGGAGCAGAGACAAATCCATTACACATGTACCAATACACTTCCCAGCGTTTAGGATTTAGCACATTTAAATCACCTCCAATTAACAACAATAACAACATTTAATATGATGCAGTTCCTATAATTCAGGAAGGAATTTTTAAAACAAATGTCAAATAAGATTTTTAAGAATCTGTCATGTAAATGGAAGGTATAAAAAAGCATTTTTAATTTAAAAATACTTAATTCCTGAAACATTTCATTTATCCAAAAAAATTTTATTTTCTTAGATACTTCAGTTGTTTCCCTGATTCTAATGTGGTAGGAGATAGACTTAAAATACAAAGAGCCTACCTTCTCATACAAAGAGGAACCTGTGCTTAGTCAAAGCAATAAAATGATTTGACAAATATTTATTGAGTTCCTATTATGAACCAAATGTTATCCCCATAAAAACTTAGCCTCTTCTTTAAAGTCTCATACTATTTTTTTGCTTATTTTTATTACAAAATAGACTTTATTTTTAAGAACAATTTTAGCATTACAACAAAATTAAGAAGATACAGAGATTTCCCATAAACTCTCTGTCTCCATATATCATTTTAATACTAAAGGAAATAATGCAACAAAGTACTGGGAAGAAAGAGAGGAAAGAAAAAGAAGCGGGGAAAAGAGGAAGAAAAGTAGATGAGCACTGAAGAAATGTGGTAAGAATGAGAAACAAAATAATTTCATAATTTCCACCGCCCAGAGATAAGTGTATATGCTTCTACACGCGCATTTTCCTTAGGCTACATTCCTAAAAATGAAGTCAAAGGATATGAACATATTTAAATTTCTTAATGCATATTAAGAGCAGTGACTATGAGCGCTAATATCACTGCTCTTGTGCCAGGATTAGGAATTCTGAAGAACTAAATCATAGTGAAACAGAAATGAAGTAGACAAAGTAGAACCTAGGGCAAGATTTTAAAGGACACATACAAACACCTTATGTTAACTCACTGGCAGAGAAGAAATGGTACCTATAAGCCAGGCAGTTACTCATCATATGGGGATAAATAGTATTAAAGTGTAAGATTTGCAGTGGTGAAAACTATTACCTCTTAGTTCTTCAGAGTCATAGTTCTACAGCTGAGAGGCACAAAACATAAGTAATCACCAAAGCATAACACCTAACTTCTTGTGATTTTTTTTTGAATGATATCATGAAGTAAAGAATACCATAATTATCTAATTAACATTTAAGCATCCTCTTGGAAATAATTTTGGTGTATTTTGTAGGACTGATAAGTAAATTTATGTTTGCAAAGGCTGAGTTGTTCCAAAACCGTATCATCTTTTTAATAACGTTGGTATCAAAATCTTAATACGGAACAGAGCAAGAGGATCCCTCAGACTTCTGCCCCCTAAATATTAGTCAAGAAGATGACTAAGGACAAATATCTAGAAGTCAGGACAAACTATGGAAAGTAGCTGAGGGCAGAGAGGATTTTAAAGAGGTGAGGGAACAGATCATGCAGACGTCTGAGGGAAAAGTGTTACCACCACAGTATCAGGCACAAAGATTTTGGAGTGGGAACAAGGAGGAAGTGTTTCAGCACTATCAGGAGGCCGATGTGGCTGGCTGTGGAGAGGCAGGTTGAGAATGGAAGATGGGTCAGTAAGGAAAGGGGGCAGGAATGGAATAGCAGCAGATAGTTTAGGGCTTTTATTTTTATTTTCATTTATTTTTTTTTATAAATAAAGCTAGGGTAATGTGATGGAAAGATATTGGAAAGTTTTAAAGAGAACTGAGAAATTATACTACTGTGTAACTAACTAGTACCTATGGGAATTTTTCCAAGAGTTTAATGTTGCTTTCTGTGTATGCTGAGCCTAAGCTGGTCGCTGTTGCAGAATAAGCACTATATAAGATTTAAATGAATGGATGGGGTTTTGGATTCTGGATTAAGTAATGGCACCAGAATGGTTAGAATCTTATTTATCGATCATCCAAATAGGATAAACTTAAAAATCATCTAATGGCAGGGATAGGGTGAAGAGTTTTATGAAACAAGATTAGTCATGAGTTACTGAAGCTGGATGATAGGCACATGGAGAGTCATTATACTACTCTTTTGAAATTTTGTATATGTTTGGAATTTTCCATAGTGAAAAGTTAAAAAAGAAGAGAATATTCCTCCTCCTCCTCCTCTCAACCATCCTCTGCTTTCCAAAGAAAGTGGTAAAAATACCAAATACATAGCTATGAAACATTAAATTTGAATCAAATTCTAAATAGAGATTGTAAGAAGCATTCCATACCTTTTCCAGTTTTCCAGTTAAGAATGCTTTGAAACATTTGCAAGTATCACAATATAAAAATACATGTCTGGTGGGATATTTTTCAACATGTAATAAATATCCTTCCCTCTCTCTCACATTTCTTTACAATTAAAATTTTCCCCAATCTAGGCAGAAAGATTTTATCTTTACTACCTTGGAAAAGCAATGACATACTAGGTCACAATGAAAAAAGGATTCAAAATCTTGATCTAGGATAAAAAAACAAGATTGCATGTATGATAATTAAGAGCAAAACTTTCATGATCTCTGACCAGTCAATTATTAGGAAAGATATTCTTAAATTGGAACAAGAGTACCCTCAACAGAAAGGGGGAGGGGAGAGAAGGATCCTCAAGGAAGGGTAGGAATTGACAGAATCCCAGAAATTTTACTGATGAACAGCTGTGAAAAATCATGTCTTTATTCTTGGGCAGAGTTCAAGGAAGTAGCAAGATATCCCACACTATGCGAGAGTAGAAAGAGGTATATATGTAGTATATCTGCACAGCCAAGTCTGTGACAACCTCCCCAAGCTCCCTGTGGATCAGACGATAATCATATTACTATGTGTCCAAGTGTAATGTGAACAAGGTCCAAAGAACTTATAGGCTTTGAAATAGAAATAAGGATGAGTGCTGCAGAGACCTATATGAACCAATAACCAATGAACCCGTAGGGAATTGAGACATTTCAATGGTTACAATAAAGACAGAATGTCCCCCCAACTATCCCATCTCATATCTTTGCACTATGTAAGCCTTATGAAATTTGGATGCAATTTTGGAGGGGGTAATAATTGATTCAGATTAATTTTTCCATATTTGTTAGAATGGAGGCAAAAAAGAGGACTTAAAAGAGTTTATTTGTAGAAAAAGTTAAACATCATGCAAATCTCAGTTTAATGGAGCAACATGCATACCTTCTACCTTAAGAAAAACATTTAGAAAGTTTTACATTTCCCAGCTGTTCTTAGATAATAAACTTGGGACAGGGAAAAAATACGGAATTTTGAAAAAAAAAATCCATGTTCTATCCTTACATTTATCCCTACTAGTAAAATAATTTAAAACAAGACTATCCATCTAACTAAAAAGGATACACTGTCAATTTGCTTTAGAGAATGCAACTTTCAAAGTACTGCCTAAACACACAGGCATTTGATAAGTATAGATCAACAAGCAAGGGCAGGATGAGCAGACCATTATGAGGTAACTGTGAGCCAGACGTTGTTTATATTGTGTCCTCAGGAAAGCAGATCGGGCTTCTAGTGAGTAAATAAAAGCTAAAAAAAAATCACTATGTATTTTGCTGTCTTAAGTGATATGTGGGGGCGTATGTATACGTCTGTGTCAGGGTGTGTGTGTGTGTGTGCATGTGTGTGTGTGTGTTTATGGGCAAACAAAAACAAATCAGCTTCAGTGTGGACCTTTGCAAATTAGTCATGTTAATCTAAACACAAAAAACTTTCAAGTCAAAGAACAACACAGTAAAATAACGAACAAAAAGATTAACTGGTCCTTTGAAAGTACTTCTAAGTCTGAATTCCACATACCAAAATTCTCAATCTTTGAAAATGGAAAATGTCAATCAATTCATAATATAACTTCTCAAGTCCATAAACAGTTTGCACAAGTTCTCTGCTTTTGTATTTTTAGATGTCTTCTGTGCTATAATATAAGGATCAATGGCTACAGAATTTATACAAATTACCAACATAAAATATATTGAGAAAAAGTTAAAAAAGTATTGATTTAAATGTTGTTAGACTATCACTACAAAGTATTAAGCTATTGAAATAATAACTGCTAAATTAAAGAATTATAAACATAGAATAGATATAGAATGTGACACTCTTAAGTCTCCTTTTTAACACTGGTTAATGGAATGAATATAGATTAATACTTGTAGGTTAGGATATGTAAGTTTGAACCAAGGTTTTAAGGATGAGTTCTTACTAGTCTTAGAGAAATTTTAACCTGTTGACATATTTCAAGGTGTTTTCTCCAAAACAAAAATAGTATATCCTCAATTCAAAGGAATCAAATTCTTTCAAAAATACCCAAAATGTAGTAGCTAGATCTCAGTAATCTAAGTTTCTCTGCAACAAATCTAGTCTTCTTGGTAGAAGACAAAAGATAAGTTTTTATCATCAGTATACTGAATATACCTTGTATTAGGGCAGGTAATTACTTTTCTTGCTGTATTCAGCATGGTTTAAGTATTCAGAAAAATAACAGATCTGACTATGGAGTATACGATAGAATACATAGATAGGGTCTAGGTGTTCCATTAAGATGAAAGAATAAAAAAATAATAATTATTTGCTCCCAGCACTATTTGCTTTTCAAGCAATGAAAAAATAAAAAGATTCGATAATGCATATCGAAGTTAAAAGACTAACCACATATGGGTTACAAGCATCCTTTTTTACATAAACTAATACAAAGCATAATGTTGAACACGGGGCAGTGCTTATTTATGAAACCAAGGAAGGGAAAATCCATTTGGTTCTGTTCAGTTCTTATTCTATTCTTCCCTGCATTTCTTAAACTCTCAGCAATAAATTCTCTTAGCTGGAGCTCTGGAAGCTTCAGAAGACATAGCTAATGAACTACAGGTTCTGCCGCTAGCAAACTCCACGCTCCCAACTTTCAGAGATGTTAAGGAGCTATTCTACTCCCTGAAATGAATCTCAATGCTATCAAATCAGGGAAATCTGTTTCTCAAATAAGAAGGGAAATGCCATTCCAAATGGTATCTAGTTTTTTATGTGAGACAGAGCTCTCTGTTTTAGCTTCTGTTGAAACCCCTAAAATATGTTCATATGCTGAATATACAGATCTAGAAAAAAAAAACTCAGAGAGTTTTTTTAATACGAAGGAACAAAGGTGGATCTAAAGATTTTTATTTGGAAGAGTGAGTGTGAGTTCGGTCATACTGGCAGCTGAGTGGGCAGTGGAAAAAGTATACTTCAGATTTAGGATCAGACGCAGCTTTTGTTTTCCCCTACTCTCCATGTATCCCCACCAATCCTCCACAAACAATAAAACTCTTACCATGCTGAAGTCTTTAGTGGAGACCTGAGAGGTGAATAATGTTGTGCCAGCATTATTCGGTCCTTTAGGTTATTTAGGGGAATATGTTGCCTTTTTCTAGCAACAGAGAAATTTGTGAGTTAAATGACATCATGCTGCCTTGAATGAAACAGCTCAGGCTCAAAGTTCACCCAAAGGCCAACAGTGATAAACTCTCATCCAAGGACAAACTTCAATATATTTTTGGTACTTATTAAAAACAGCATTTATATAGCAGCCATACAATAAGAGAGGGCTCTTTACCAAACTCTGTTTCTGATCAGAAAGCACTCAGGATCTGAGGAAGAAATTCTGCTTGGGAATGCAGTTTCTTAATACAGAAACTAAAATTTGCCTTTGAAAAAGAAAGGCTCAAAAGACAATACAAAAGAAAAATAGTCTAAGGTATTTCCCAATGAACAAGCAATTTACAAAAGAGGAAATACAGCAGCCAAAAAATACGTAAATAGTAGTAATCAGAGACTTGCGAATTTAAACAGTTATGCTCTCACACTATCAAATTGGCAAAAATTAAACCCTGGTCTTTTAAAAAGTAATTTTTGAAAAAGAGAGAAGGCTCTTAGGTAAAAAATAACACACTTAAATACCTTAAGAAATGGGGAGCATTCTTATTCTTATTAAGGAGCAACTCTATGTCTACTGAAGTCTAGAAAAGATATTCTCTCTCTGATTTATAAATGTTTCAATTTAAATGTAAAGGCATTCACTGGCTTTCATATAGAGTAGTTGAGCCATAGCACTGTATGTTACCGGCTATTCGGCTTATTAGGAGCCATCTCTTCTACAAGTGCAAAAACAGTTGAAGTGTTACAACACATAAAAGAGAACAAGCTTTACCTATGTTATATATTAAACGGATCAATGATCTTCCTTGCACCCTGACCCTGTGGTACCATAGATGTTCTCTAATTAATTATTAAAGTTTTCTAACAGTCAGTCATTGTACATCTCTGGTTTCACTTTCCTTTTATTCTACATTCCCAGAAGAACAGTCGCAGGCAATATATAATTAGAAAAATGACATATCCTCATTGCCTATGAGATAATAGATTTCAATGGATAAACGACAACACTGGGTACATCTCCTCCCCGTTCTGCTCCATCCCCTTTTCCCTACCCCAAAGTAGCATATAATATTCCCACAGAAGACATAAACTAAGGAGCTTTCATTTGTTATTCCTGCTGCCATAACCATCATTTGACAATTAACATCTGGACAAGTTACACCTGGAGATAGTTGGAAGGTTTCACAATTTAGTTTTGTTCCTCATTATAACCTTAAATATCACAAAATAGAAAGACTAAAGCACAATGGCTTCATGCTATCAGCAAGATCAGCTACTCAACTGAAAATTTCAAATTGTTCCAATATACTTCTAAGAACTGAACAGACTCCAATGATCCCTTCAAAACACTTTCAATTAAGAGAAAGGTGTACACAATGCCTATTTAATGTGTATTATGGCAACTCAATTCATACTACATTATATATACATTAAAATAACAGCAGGATAACTAGAAAAGTCCACCTTTACTATTTCAAAGGATCATATTATGACTGTATACCTTCTTTCTAGATTATGGATAACAATTTTGCCTTACCACAGGTTATATAATGTACCCAGACATATAAGTCTAAATAAGAACAAACCTATTCTTATCAAAGCTCTACTAGAGTCACAATAGTTGCCTCCTAGAAGGGGTGAGGACGGCTGAGGACAGGGATGACTTATTTTCCACTAAATATTCCATGGCTCCATTTAAATTGTGTATGTCATGTACCTGTCTAAAATTTAATATTTATAAAAAGTTGTGAAATAAGCACACTACAACTGATATGGTTAGTGCAATCAATCCACAAATAAAAAACAAAGAAATCAAATGTATATCAATAAATGATGAAAACCAGTGCATAAACAAAAGTTGAGCTTACTGCACATTGAGTCATATACATGCCTCCCCAACATTTTCTTAGGTTTGCTGATATTTTCTTTAAAAAGGAATGTTGAAATGCTTATTTATACTATCACTCACTCACTCCATGTATATCCATTTATCATTATCTCTGTATTTAAACACATGCATAACAAATACAGGGCCAGCTTTCAGCAACTAACTGCTCAGGTATACATGGTAGTGTCTGTTTTTGTTGAAGGAAATGACTATTTACTAAAAGCTAGAAGCTCTCCTGGTGCTGATTCTATGTAGAAATATGAGCTATAATCCTTCAATAGAGGCAACTGTACTCTCACAGCTAACCTTGTAAGTTAGATGCATTTCTTTTAGGAATAATCAATTATCCATTCTAAATTCAAAGAACATGCCAAAATATAACGTCCTCTATGAGAGACTAAGATGAGTAGAGGATATGTAGAAACAATTGCAAATTGATGTCTGGAAGGTAAGAAATCACTTTTTTGGATCATTAAACTGCATTCAGTGATCAATGTACCAATTTGTACAAGTAGGTCAGTTACTGTAAACTTTTTGTTCTTGATCCCATCTACAATGACATAGTTGGACAGCAAAAAGTCTAATGTACTCAGTCCAGCCTCCAAAATAAAGTCTGGCAAACAAAAATAAAGGGGAGGGAATTGTTTCTAAATGTAAAAATGGCAAAAATCATTTCTTTTGCACAGAGTTAATGCAGCTTCGTCCATGCTTCACTTATTTATTATCTAGTTATATACTAGATAAGTCCAGATCATAATACTGCAGGGAGAATTAAGTATAGGTTTTCTCTTGCCTAAGCAAAAGAGGCAAGGTTCTCTTGGCATGGAGAGTTAAAAGCTTTTAGATGTGGAAGACATCAAAATGTTCTACCTATACTTAAGAACATAATTTAAAGTCTTTCTAAATAATCGTTAAGGATCCATGATGTGTTCCATATCATAAAGAAAACTAATTTTCAAGATTTTACCTCTAAATAAATCAGAAAATTCATAGAACCAAGAGGATAGGGGAAAGAATGAAACAGATAATATTAGCCCACAACTACTGAAGGATTTTCTCTCTTCCCAAATGCAAGGTGACATTTTGCAAGGCTTGCTTCCCTCTCTTTTGCTCCACAGTGTAAAACTACTGGAGAGTTATTGTCACAAGTCATTGTTGCTGCATCACCTATGTGTTATGTAATGGTATAGCAGTTATTTTTTTTTAAACTCCTTACCATTAGATGCATACTAAAGTATCCACAGGTAAAAAGATACAATAGTAAGTGGCTTTCTCATAATATTTTACCTGCCATATGGGAGACGGCGGGGGCGGGAGGAGGGAGGAAGGAAGAAGGAAGGGAGGAAGAGAGGGAGGAAGAGAGGGAGAAAGAGAGAAGAGAGATTTTGAGATTGAGATTGATTTTAAGGGAACAGAAGAAACAAGACTGGCAGAATGTTGTTAATTGTTGAAGTTGGGTATTAGGTAGATTTGTTAATGTTATACTATTCACTGAAATTCTGTGTATGATTGAACATTTCCATAGAAGATCTGTTGTGTGAATGTTTGAAAAAAGTGAGCAAATACATCTTGGTCTGCAGACTGACAGAGTCACCTCGATTCTTTCCTTAGCTAGGGTGTGAGATACGTGGAGCATTCGCTATGTGTGTGAGAATCATCCATTTTAATATGTTTACCTCTGGTTCACTTTTTAACATCTAGTTTCTACCCTCTACCACAAATTGAAATAATCCATCTTCTTTCTTCTCTTTTTTGCCTGCCTTCTTTCTTTTTCTTTCTTCTTCCCCCTCCATTCTTTCCAAAAATTTTTTGAGTCTACGGCCATGCCACCTTGAATGTGCCTGATCTCATCTGATCTTGGAAGCTAAGCAGGGTTGGGCCTGGTTAGTGCTTGAATGGGAGACCACCTAGGAATACCAAGTGCTGTAGGTGTAAAAAAGAAAAAAAAATTTTTTTGAAAAACACCATATCAATTATATGAATATATGTTTATTGTAAACTCGAAGAATTTGAAGTAAAAATGAAAGGTTCACTGTAGCACTGAATAATGATACCAATGATAATCTCAGAAAATCAAATGTTCTGGCATTTCAGAAGTCCTATGATTGAGAATCTTACCTTTTTAGGTTAAAGTTTCAGAGTCTTAAGGCAATTATCAAAAGAACTTCCAGAGTGAAGCTTTTCAGAATGCAGAGGACACCAAGAAAAATATCTCTTTTTAAATTACTAAGGGAATGATGATGATCAAAACAAATAAATCTAACAAAATATCAATGTGCATCAATAAATTAGAAATACAAAGTAAAATCTATTTTCTATGGCTTTGAAAATGCACACATTAGGATAGAGCCATACTTGTCCAAATAACCACTTAAGAACAGAAGAGATATGCTCTATCTCCACGTTTTCTCTTTATTGTTGTTGACCACCAAGTATCTTTAGCTGTGCTACCTGGTTACCGCTCAGTCATAATGCATTTGCAACTGAGAGAGGCCAGAAAGACCTCAAAGGATAACAGGGATACCGTTTCTATCAACGCCACTTACAATCAACAACTATCTCTAGTGAGTTTCTATTCTATCCAAGATAGTATGTGAAGCTTTTTGGATGAATAATCTCATTTAATCTAAACAATCCTGTAAGAAGAATATTATTAATTCCCACTTTAAAGACAGGTAAACTAAAGCATAGAGAGCTTACTTGCCCAAAGTCATCCACCTAGCAAATAAGAGAAATAGAATTTAGAACTGCACACTCCAAGACCGTGTTCTTAATGTGAAGAATAAATGGCCTCAATTCATGTCTTTACCTAGTAAGCTCAGTATTTTCAATTAATATTTTCATATATAGTATGCAAGAGATGTTATCCCCAGATAGCAACTATATCACTTATTTAAAGTCACCACGATTTCTTTATCCCATGTCTCCTTAATATAATCATTTTTGTATCTTAAAAAATATATATGTATCCTAATCAGAAATAACATATAAAGCTATGGAGAAAAATTAGTTTGACCAAAAATCATAACACAAGGAAGGTAAAGACATTCAAGGAAGCTTTATATCTAGTGACAGAAACAAAGGACTATGTGGGAACACAACTTCACATTCTCTACAATACTCCTGAGGAATCAGAAGATTTCATTTTAGAAAATATTGGTTTGGTTTCATATTTAAAGATACATATGACATAATCACGGGAGGACCACTGGCACCTGAAAAACGGCCTTGGAAGTCCAGCAGAGTGCCCAAGAGAAGGAAAAAACACGAGCCTTAAATTAATATTCTTTATAAATCCCAGCTCTGACCCAGACTTGACATCATGTAAGGGTGGTTCTGATGCTCTTCATGTGGTCACAAAATACAAAGAAAGCATAGTAGAAAAAGCAAGAAACTGATGGTATACAGGCAATGAAGGCAATTCAGTGTTTTTTGTCTCTCCACCAAGTTCCAGAAAATCACATGGCGAAAAGCCTCCTGTCATATGACATCAATAAAGAGAACAGCTTCAAACTGTAGAAAGACAATCTATGGTATTCACCCACCTCCCTTATGCCTCAGTCACTGGGCTGGTTACCTTCAGTAAGAAAGATCATGAGAAAAAATTAAAAAATTAAAAAAAAATAAAGGAGAAATTCAGTGGTAACAAAAAATTATACACCATCGAAAGTAAAACTTTTGCCTTAAATAATATTAGAATGTGAGTACAATACAGATAAGCAGAGGTGCTACTGAAAATTCAGCAGTAAAGCTGAACTACAGAGTTTCCCTAGTATTTTCTACTTTTCTGAAATAATAACTAAATATTATGATGCACTCAGGAGAACCTGAAACATATAACACAGTAGAAGTTTTTTTTTTTTTATTATTTAAAAGACAGTGGCTAAGAGCAACCCTTCTATTAATAGCAAAGAGGTACAGATACACATATAAGCAACACTACTAAAGAGATTTTTCTTCTAACAAAATCCATATTTATATGATTATATTTCCTATGGTAAAGAGCAGTTATAATTAATGGATTTCCCTCCTTCTCCTAATGCAGCCATTTGTCAATTCAAATACAGAATGTCCAATCAATTTTGATGTATTTAGTAAGCAATTTGTCAAATGGTGCTATAATCCAGTTAATATATTAATTCCTGTCATGGAGAGAGTTCTGACAACTATATGGTTTTCTATAACTGGTTTGAAGAGAAAAATCAGTGCTGGGACTCATTCTTCAGAGATAACGCCTCTGTGTCTTATTATCTGAGAACATGCCACCGCACATCACTGAATGAGAAAAATATTTCTCTGTAATAAAGACATCTGGGTTCTACTGGACAGTGTGGCTACTAATTGATTATAATAATCTGGGTTTCTCTGAATCTCTTAAGTCTCACGTATTTTTAATAAAGTGAGCAAGCCAATGTCTGTGACTCTAAATGCAAAATAAGTAAGCTTCTAAGAGAGGAATAGGGGTTCAATAATAAAATGTATGGACGCTATAAACATTTCCTCCTATTTTCAAAGTTTCTTCATATGAATTGCTAGAGAAGTGGCTCTCGATCTTTTACTTTTCACATCGCAATGTACTTCAGGTAAATGACTCTTATCAGCACTTCACACAGGCACCGTACGGAGGCCACACAGTAAGCTCCTAGTAGTCAAGACTCTTGGAAGGCTGGTCTTCAGTTTACACAGTGTGGAGCTCTGTACATGGCACTTTTTTTACTTTGTAAATACATTTCATTCGCTATGCTATCTCCATGTTTTCTCCAGTGTATCTACACATTGGGAGCTGGAGATAGAATCACGAGATGTGCTGAGATTTCTGATAGGTAATCCAAATTTATTTCACAGAAGAAGTATAGACTATGGTAACCAAGGAGGGGTCGAATCCTTTTCAAAAAATTTTCAGTTGGATATTTAATTCCTATCAGTTTGGGAAGACCTGAGGACTAGAAGACAGGTTTTTAACATGTCACTGATAACCTCCAGAGTCACCGTGGACATATTTGGCAAACACTTTCCAAAGGTGATAGCTCTCTCCATTCACTATATTCAAAGCTTTCAGTATTTCTCTATCAGGAAATGCAAATGCAGAGATGAAGGCAAATCCTTTCTAGAGAACAAAACTGAAAAACGTGGCAAAAAATCTTTGAGTTAGAAGAAAATGCAAGAAAGAAGAGAAAAGGGAACACTATATTCATCTTCCAGACAGCAGGCTCCCTCAAGCCCATTTATGAACCAGGCAAGAGCAAAGAAAAAAAATTGCCAGAGTGATATGGCACAAGCCTATGTGTTTAAAACCTGCAGTGTGTATTAGTCCTCCAGACTACCAGACGTCCCATTGTTTCATGTGTCTGCTGAGAAGGTGCCCTATGTGTCAGAAAAGCACACTGAAAAATTTTCAATGACCTAGAGGGCAGAGGTCACTTATTATAAATGGATAATGAGACCTAATGCAGTGCTCTGAGTATGGACAAAGAAAGGGTCTATCCGTAGCCCCTGGTGGATTGGTCATTCAGGCTTTTATTTCCTCTGCACACTTAATGGAGTCAAACAATTGACAGAAATCCTATAGAGAAGGCTGAAACTGAGAGGAACAACTGTATTCTAACTCTGATAGGCAGACACAAATAGTGACCCTGAAATGGCGCCAGAACTTCTGTTACCACTGAGATAGCAGACAGCTCTAGCAGTCCCCCTAAACTCCCATTTAGTGATTTGTTAGCAATTAACCTTACTGATAGAAGTGATGGCACATCAAACCACAAGCTCCTGCCAATATCAACCCATTACATTATCACAGGTAAGCAGACACAGATCATTCTGTTTTAGTTCCTTATTTTTGGTGAAAAGGGCAGATATCCCCACACCCTCCTTACCACATCCCAACTACTCAACTGACAAAATGCACATTCAGGGATAGCAGTATCTTTATATAAGAACCTTAAACTCAGGTCGGATAGGGTAAATGGTATGAGAACCAGAGGTACTCATGGACTAGAGCAGTCCCTTTTTGGCACCTGGGACCACTGCTCCTATGAGAATGTAATGCCTGATGATCTGAGGTGGAGCTGAGGCAGTGATGCTAGTGCTAGGGAGTGGCTGCAAATACAGATGAAGCTTTGCTTGCTGGCCCACCGCTCACCTCCTGCTCTGTGAACTGGCTCCTAACAGGCCATGGACCGGTACCAGTCCACAGACCCAGGGTTGGGGACCCCTGGACTAGAGGCTTTATGACCAATAGGTTGTTTTTCTTTAATCTATCAGAATCAATGTCCTATCTGCCAAACTAACGGCAATAAATATTAATAGTATCAATGGAAAAGAATGTATACTTTCAATTGTACCTGGAAAAAAGCAGGTGATAAAACAACCTAAAGGAACATTAAGGTGCTAATATCACTTAAAATTTTGTAAACTAAAGTAAGAAAAGATATTTAAGAGTACAAAACAACCCATTGTAACAACTGAGCTTTTGTTTCATTTTAATTTTAAGAGCAATTATGCCAAGGTGGTTTGACATGTAAAAAAATTTTTTCCAAAAAAATTATAGTAATACTTCAGCAAATAGTAAAGAAAATGACAGAAAAGCAAAAATTTACTTCAAAATGGAGCATAGGTCATTATGTTGTAAGAGAAAGGATTTTTGATGTTGAAACATCTCAATAATAAATCAGCAATGACAGAAAAACCCAATGGACTATTCCATAGGTGTGAAGATCTATGTAAAGATCTAGGTATCAATAAGAAGCACACATCCCATAAACACAAAGGAAGAGAAGAAGGAAAAAAAGTAATCTAATCCAAACTTTTCAATCCATCATTTATAAAGCTTGCAGATTGCTCATCATACTTTCATTTAACTATCTGACATCTTTTCATTGAAGAAGAAAACATATTTAACTTCATTACAGTCCCTGAGTTATACAACATATACATGGCGAAATTCAGGGTCAATGTGTCTCAAGCTTTTAGTCTCTTAAACGAAAATAGCATTCATTTCACTAAAATCATTTCTCTTTGGAAGGACATGTGTCACTTGATAAAATTAAATATAAATAAGAGAAACCATCAAATATAATTCAATCTAAAGTGGTTTCTTAAATACCTCAGATATTTGGACGTGGATAGAGCAGTATGACACACCCAATGGCCAACAATGGACTATAAATACTCTTTAAATAAGTCCTACATTACAAGCTTCCTCTACAAGAGAAAAACATTTTTTTCTTCCCCTTCCACCCTACCCACTCTTGGGCAAATATTTATTATGGACAATGCAAGGAAATATTGTTGAGTACCTCCATCATACTTGGTACATACCACGACAGCGATGCAATCCAGGATGTTAGGTTAAATCTAATGTGACACTCGAAAGAGAGTAGCTCAGAAAACTGCTGCGTATTTAATTGCTTTTCCAGGGTACTGACAATGACCATGGCAGAGAATACCAAGAAATTTTTTTCCTTTTTGTATCAATATGTTTGTTCCAAATAAATCACCATTGTGTTGTAAAACCAATAAAAAAGGATAGTAAAATATTCTAAAATGGCTCTGTTCTAAGCCCAAAAGTTTGACTTTATTATATTACAAGGGAAAATATTTGTGATTTCTATTCTCATGGTTGTAGAAATCAAGAGTTCTAGAATCTAACCTTAACCATACTGCTGACTTGTGATTTTTGGACTTAATGTGTGTAACAAATCTCAATACCAGCTTTAGGTACACTCTACTTCATTAAGTATTAAGACTAAAATAAAAGTGCTAGTGAAGCCCAAAAGATTAATAAAGCAGTAAAATTTTTAAAAAGCAGGTATGTCAATAGACAGCCCAGCTATTCCAAAGGAAACCAAAACCGACTTAGCTCTTGTTAGTATAATAAAAACTAAGATTTTTGTCAAAGCAACACTAATACTTCAAAGGAAAGTTCCAGTTGGAGCTTTCAGAATTATTAATAGTCTTCTTAGATGCCATACTGTCTAGAGTATCATAATGGAAACTTGTCTTTTCTCTCTACATTCTCTCTGGGATAAAATTATTTCATAGAAAGCTTATATCAATTACCAATTATATACTATGCCACCCCTCAAAAAAATCTCATAAGGAAGCTCACATCTGTAAATACCCATATGGAAGTTTTGGGGTTATTTACATGAGCCTGCTGAACATTACTACCAGGATATATACTACATGCACCAAAACATATGCGACACGGCCATCACCAATTCTCTCTCCTATCCCAGGTCACATACTTCTTTTGATGTTTCAGTAAACAGCATAACCTATTACCTTAGCCAGTCATTCTTTCCTCCTCACTTTTCTTCAGTCACTTATAGTCCCAAATCATATAGATGCAACCTCTTCAATTTCTCCAAAATTCAGCTACTTCTCTCCATCCCCACTGAAATTATCCCCGCTAATAATTAACTTCTTCCTTCTTTGAATTTCTATATTAATTAACTAATGCTATTAACAGAGCACTTACCATAGTGTATTATAGAAACTCATATATATGTTTCTTAATTGTTATTTGTTAGAGTAATAAGTCAAAACTAAAGTCAGCACGACTAGTATAATGTAAGATCAAGATAACACACTGGACTTAATTAAGCATTTCGAGTTTAAAAAATATTTATGATCACACACTTCTACTACTGGCCACATAAGAAGGATGAGATTTACATATCTCCTAAAATAACTAAATTAGCCACAGGAAAAGTCTGTTATGAACCCTCCATAACAAAGCTTTAAAAAAGGATAAAAATAATCAAATTTATTCCAATTAACTTGAGTGCATCTTAGGAATACAAAACAATTCACTGCTCAACAACAAGAAATTGAAAATGCCCAGCATCCTTTCAACAATCATTAGGCACATAAAGAAGCACAAAAACACAATCCATACCATGGAGAACAATCAATCAATAGAAAAAAACTCCCAAGAAATATCAGGACAAAAAGAATTAGCATACAGGGACTCTAAAAAAGGCTATTATAAAATAAATGTTCCATATGCTCAAACACATACATGAGAAGAAAATAAATGAAAGACAGAAAAAAAGATCCAAATGGAACTTACTAGAGATAAAAAATATGACATCTGAAGTGGGAAAATGTTGAATAAAATTAATAAAAGCAGATTAGACAGAGCAGAATATAAGGCTTAATATATTTAAATATGAAGAAATGTAAACTGTACAAAATCAAACACAGAGAGGAAAAATTAATTTAAAAAAATGAACAAAAAATCAGTGAGCATGGAAAGTATCAAGTGGTCAACATA
The DNA here is from genome assembly GCA_028627145.1 of Eidolon dupreanum. NCBI lineage: Eukaryota > Metazoa > Chordata > Mammalia > Chiroptera > Pteropodidae > Eidolon > Eidolon dupreanum. The sequence continues at coordinate 82,069,146 of CM053506.1, read as the reverse complement.
CATATAATTGATGTCACGAAAGGAGAGAAAGGGACTGACAGAAAAAATATTTCAAGAAATAAATGCATAAAAAATTTTTAAATTTTTAAATTTAAAATTTTAAACTATAAATCTACTGATCCAGTAATCTCACAAACCTTAAGCAGAAGAAAACCACAAGACACCATTATGATTTAATTGATTTTTTCTATTACTCTATATGATTTCTATTTTTCTATTGTTTTTATGTTTTCTATTTCACTGACTTCCACTCTGACCTTTATTATTTCTTGAACTTTTTCTAGTTTCTAAATTGGAAGCTGAGGTAATTGATTTCAGAACTTTCTCTTTTATAACATAGGCATTCAGTCCTATAAATTTCCCCTTGAGACTAATTTAGGAACCATCCATTAATTTTTCTATTTTTCTCTAAACTTTTAAATTTTGAAATGATTATAGATTCCTAAGAAGTTGTAAAATGGTACAGAGAAGTCTTGTATACCCTTACCTAGTTTCAAAACCCGGAAATGGCCATCAAAACAATCACAGACCTTATTCCGGTTTCAGCACTTTTACAAATACTATTTTACTATATACACTCACTGTATGTGTGTGTATGTATGTGTGTATATAGTTCTATTCAATTTTATCATGGGTTAACCTGTGTAACCTCTGCTATGATCAAGATACACAACTATACCTCAAAGATCTACTTCGTCCTTTACACACATTCAACATCCTTCCTCCTGCTTTGTCCCTAAGACCCAATTGATGCTAATCTCTATAATTTTGTCATTTTGAGAATGTTATATAAATAGGATCTTTTTTCTCTTGGTGCTTGTAAGATTATTTCACATGAAAAATTTGAAATTGGCTTTTTTTCACTTAGCATAATGTCCACGAGATTCATCTAACTTGTTGCATGCATTTATACATCAATTTTTTTTTTTTGGCTGAAGAGTATTTTGAGATATGAATGTGTTCTTTTTATTTTCATTCAGTTCAAAATAATTTTTAATTTCCCTTTTGATTTCTTCTGTGACCCATGTATTATTTAAAAGTGTGTTGTTTCGTTTCTAAATATTTATAGATTTTCCAAAGATCTGTTATTCATATCTTATTTAATTTCTTTGTGGTCAAAGAATATGCTTTGTATGACTTGAAAGCTTTTAAATTTATTGAGACTTGTTTTCTGGTCCAGGAGATGGTTTATATTGATCAGTGTTCCCTGTGTACTTGAAAATAATGTGTTTTCTACCGTTGTTGGGTGGAATGTTCTCTTTAGTCAGATATGAATGTAGCAACTCAGGGTGTAAAGTGAGTTTCTCCTAAGCGGCATATACTTGGAGCTTATATTTTATCCAATTTGACAATATCTGAATTTTTATTAGGATGTAAAGACATTGATATGCTTAGGGTTACATCATCTTGCTTATTTGTTTCCATTTTATTTCCTTCCTTGGTGTAGATTGCTTTTGACATCACAGTTTACCTTCATGTGATGTTATACCACTCACATATACTACAAAAAGCTTACAATAGTAGAGTTCCATTTCCCACAGTCCTGGCCTTTATGCCACTATTGTCATTGTGTGTGTGTTTGTGTGTATCACACATCCATACACATATATACACGTGTTTTAAAGTTAAATACATTGGTGTGTGTGTATATATATTTTAATATATACAAAGACCACAATACCTTGATATTATTTTTGTGTTCACAGTAAATTATATTTCAAGAAACCTGAATAATTACCTCCAAGAAACATATATGTGCTAAACATTTTCAGAATACTTCATTCCTTTCCACCTGGTGTCATTTTTCTTCTGTTTAAAGGACTTCCTTTAATACTTCATATGCAGCATGTCTACTGCTGATAAATTCTTTAATCTTTTGTATACATGAAAAAATATTTTATTTTGCTCTTGTTTTGAAAGATATGTTTTGAATTCTATGTCAGCAGTTGCAGCAGTTGTTTCCTTTTAGTACTTAAATAAATCTACTGTTATTCGTGTTGTTGGTCTCCAGTATGTAACATCTTTTTTTTCCTCTGGCAGCTTTTAAGATTTTTCTTTTTCTAAATGATTTTGAGCAATTTGTAATTAATGTACTTTGGTATGGTTTTCTTTGTGTTTCTTGTGCTTGGGCTTTATTGATCTTCTTGGATCTGTGGGTTTATAGTTTATATCAGATTTGGAAATTTTTTGGCTATTTCTTTTGTCCTACCACCCATCCTGATTCAGGGACGCTGATTTCAAGAATATGCTACCCCACAGCTCAGTAAAACTGTTTCTAATTTTTTTTTCTTTTTGTGTTTCATTTTGGATAATTTCTGTTAGTCTAACTTCAACTTCACTAATATTTTCTTTTGCAATTTCTAACTTATCCTCAATCTTATCCTCCAGAGCTTTCACATCTAGTTTTTAACATCTAGAATTTTTGAGTCTTTTTTAATATTTCCCACATCTCTAACTCTTTGAACATATGGAATACAGTTATAATAACTGTTTTCGAGTCACTATTCCTGACCTTGTGTGAGCTCCAGGCACCGTGCCCTCTAAGATTCCCTGATAGTTATTTCCTCGGCTTTGGGTAGTTTCTCACACCCATCAGTATTATGTTGAACACTAGAGGAAGACCCTCTGCAGATCTTCAGAGTTCTCGTTCTGTGCTGATCTAGTCTCTCTGATAACCTGTCCAGCTAATAATAGGTCAGGATACCAAACAGTAAATATTTACGGCTTTGTGGGTCATATGGTTGCTGCACTATTACTCAACTCTGTGGTTATTATCTTAAAGTGGCCATAGACAATATATAAATAGAAGGGTGTGGCTGTGTTTCTGTAAAACTTTTTTTACAATACTAGTACATGGTAGTTTGCCAATAGGTACTTTTCCTTGGTCCTACTGGACTCTGAGCACTGTCTACCCTGCATTCCACTTGGATTCCCCATCGCTGCAACAGAGTATATAAAATCTTTCAGGGCAATAAACTGGCAATTTTAGGTATCATCTCATTAGTTTCCTATTTCTCAATGATCAGTGTCCTTTATTCCCTGGTGTCCAGTGACTTGGAAACAACTGTTTCACATATTCTGGTTTTTGCCGTTGTTGCTGTTGTTGTTTCAGGCAGGACTGTAAATTTGATCCCTGTTATTCAATCTTGGTGGGGAGCTACTATTGAAATAGAACCTCAAGAAATCAAATGAAACCAAATGAAACCAAAGCACAGTATTCTCTCTCTCTTTCTCTCTCTCTCTCTCTCTCTCTCTCTCTCTCTCTCTCTCTCTCTCTCTCACACACACACACACACACACACACACACGCACGCAGAGCTCGAATTGAAACATATTTGTTTGAAGCATATAGTATATAACCATTTTTAATGTTTTGCATTCCTTTCGATCCGGTGTCAAAAGCTCTCCCCATCTTTCCTATAATGCCTTTAAAGGTAGAGGAAAACAGTTATTTTCCCAATAAAACACAGGAAGGCTCTATGGACCTCAGTCACCTTTCTGTTGTGTATCCAAGTTATATTTCTATTGAATGGTCTTTTGTTACTATTCAACAAAGAAAACTCTGTAAACTTAGGGAGGAACTTCTCACATACCCATGGATTATTTCAGAAAAAAGTTCAAAGTCTGACCTCCCCGCAACAAGGCTAGTTAATGTCAGCAACTTAAAAATACTGTTGCTGCCCAATTACCTGAAAGAAAAGGAGGAAACATTATTTTTCCTTTAAATAAAACTTTCCCAAGTCAATTCAGTAAGCCCTGTTTTTAATTTACAATTTGAGAAGCTCTGAAACTAAAAAAAAGTTATTGTCAAAGCCGGTTGATATCTGTTAGTCTCTTCTAATGTTTACCTTTGTTTTTGGCAAAGGAATACACTGAAATAAAATGCTTATTTTAGAAAAGGTAATTATGGCATATAATTTTTTAAAGAAAAAAATCACTAATCTCCTCTGCTATATCCTTTTTATAAACTACTCCTAAGGTTTCTTATGACCAAGGCAAACTTCTTTTGACATTCCATTCTTGACTTTTACCTTTACTGTGTTATATAGCAAGATTAGATTACCACCTGCACAAGCATTTTACACATATAAATTAATCAACTATTCAATTTGCTGATATTTGACTTTTTTTTTTTTAAATTCAAAATGGCAATTTCTATGGCTCAACCCAATAACAAAGAAGTCCTCTCTGCTTCCAGGAGCACTTTAGTGTGATTCAATAATATACCAAAATTCCTCGACTTTGTATCATTCCATTCAATTAATATAGGTAGGAAATATGACTATGGTTACGAATGCAAAATTTGGAGCTTTCACTTACTTCACTTTAAAGTTAGGTAAGAAGACTTTAGTGTTTCAGGCAGGTTTCCCCTTGTGTCCACCCCAGCAGTCACCCTTTTGCCACAAATGCAGAACTTTGTTTATCAACTAGTAGTGTATCTATTATGATTACAGGGCTGGAAGGAGAGTAGGGATTCCTTGCTAAACATCCTGCTCTCCTACTCTCTTCTCCCTCACACAAAGTCTCTTTCCCATTTCCATTTACATCATTCTTTGTCTACTATTATTATAATTTCCGGAGTTTGCACAAGTCTGCTTCATTTGATCTACAGATCCAAATAGGACCAAAGAAAATGCTTGAAACACTTGTGAAATTTGCATTAGCATTTTACTCCAAATGGTTATGTTTGAAAATATTTTTGGTAACATATTTCAATAGTCTTCAAGTTAGAAATAAGAGGTGATTTTAAATATGGTTAAGTAAAAAAACTCACTGGCATCAAATATGGTACACCTGTGTTTTTAAGCGCTCACTGCTTTTCAAATGGCTTTACTAAGGGGAATTGGAGAGAAAGCAAGAGAGTAATAAGAAAGTCTTCTTAATGAGGTTCTAACTTGCATAAAGGGCTCAACACATGGACAGGTAAAAGTATTGTCTCTAAACTGGCTCCGGGATTGCTTTTACTAATTGTATTTCAGGCTTTTATTCCTCTGATGCAGATGTCCATGTTTTGCATATTTAATTACTTCAATCATGTAATATACTGGCATATCCAGGACTCTCAATCAAGTAGTCTTTAAGTAAGAAAATGTGACTTCAATATCCAGACTAATTCTGTGTCTCTACTCTCAACATAAAGAATATAATCATTATTACAGAATTACCTGTCTCTTAGGTATTGTTTTTTTATCTATTAGATTATATCTATAGTACCATTTCACAAGAGAAGAAAAATCATCCTAATTACAGTCTGTCACTTGGATAACATATATTAAGACATGGACAAAATCAGGTAGCCAGAATAGGTATTTCACTAATAAGTCCCTGAAGTCTACTATTTGAAAATATTCACTTCTGAGACAAGAAACAAAAGTACAGAATAATGTTTAAATGTATATACTGTTTCACAGTTTTTAAAGGGCTTTAGCCTTACACCTCATTGACCATAATAACATCTTTACATGAGCAGGCATTATTACCAATATTTTATATTTATCAAGTTATGGAGAAATGGTTTGGAACAGGAACTCAGGCCTTTTTATTCTCATCCCATTGTTAGCCCATCTGGCATTCAAAAGGTCCAACGTGAAATGCATCATATTACATATTTTAATTAGAAACCACAGAATCATCAGTGACTATGCTCTTTCAAACTGTCTCTCATTCCTTTCTATTTCAACTCTGCGACATCTTACAGGCTTGTCCTGTCTTCTCTGTCATAAAGCCTTAATTAAAGCCCTCTCTTCTTACTCCAGGATCATGGAGTCTCCACTCCCCTTCCCTCCTCTAAACCTCCTATGACAACATTGCCAGAGTGGTCTTTCTAAAATGCAATTCTGATGGTGTCATTCCAATGCCTGAAAACATCTGAGGGCTTGCTATCGCCTGTGGTGGTGGTTCTTAAATCATGCACCTGGGATTTCTATAGTTCTAAGAACTGGACAGAGCTGCTAAAAATCAAGTAATGTCAAGCAGCTTAATTTGCTGGAACAAAAAAACTAAGGGATAGAGATAACTGCATTTGGTTTTTTGCCCCCTTTTCTTACATATCTAGGACTTGCTGCTATTGGTCTACTGACCAGATCTATCAAAATAATAAAACAAATAAATTAATATTAATTCTGAAACAGTCAACTATATTCAATTTAATAACTAGTTTTTTTCACTCTTGATGGGAGGCAGAGGAAAGGTTCTCATGATTTTAATTAAAGATTATATAAATGTCATGTTTTTTTTTCCAATTCACGTGAGATGCTTAGATAACCTAGGGCCTAATGACTTTCATGCACTCTACTTCTTGAACCAGAAAACCACTTACATACTACCCCTCTCTGTAAAGGTTTCAGCAACTTAAGTCTTTACTCTCATAGTTCAATGTATAACCCAATTCTTCACTGATGCACCCATCTCGTTTTATTTTACTTTCTCATTAAATGCCTGTCTTCCAAAACAGTGAATTCATTCAGGACAGAAGCAACATACTATTCACGTTTAAATCACAAGTGCCTGACACATAGAAGTCACTGAGTAAATACATGCTGGAAGAATCTGTGAATTCAATTATATAAGAAAGCAAGACTGCCAACTATTTGTTACAATTATGGAGTTGCATAACTTTAGAGCAAAGTCAATAAATTTTCTGTTTTCAGTATAATATATAACACATTATAAACATAAAAAAATAGTTTTAGAAATATTTTACTTCATGCCATATAATACAGCCAAGCAAGATAATAAGTTCAATACAACAAACTCTATTAAAAACATGTCAATGTTGATTTTTAGGAAGTTTCTTAAAAACATGCACTGCTCAGAGCCATCAGATTAAATTAAGGATCCAGTCAATTTTACAGAATTGAATTATAATTGTAAAGAAGTTTTAATTCTATGACCATAAACTGGATATTAAATATTAAATTGTCTTGCCATGCCCCTCCTACAAGCAAGGCTGTATCTAGCTCAATATACACTTCTCCTTAAGGAAAACAAACAAACAAACAAACAAACAGATCAACGTCTACAAATGTGAGAGCTTAGATACGAAAGTAAACAACCCAATGGCATTGTAATCGTTACTTCATTATTGCAAGTAAAATTCCTCAAAAAGAAAAACCTACTGATAAGAGTTTTCATAATAAAAAGGTGTTTTATTTTTTTAACTCAGAAGTAGCAAGTTTTATTAAAGTTTATTCTATCCTAATACCGTCTTTTTTAAAAAGTACTTTTGAGCCCACCAGATATTCCCTATCAATTTACATGATTGTAGGGGTCTAGCTAATGGCCCAGGAGTGTGAACAGCTAGAGGCACACTTAGTGTGTGCTAAGGCTTATGGTTTACACTTATAGTGAATTTCTTATTTGCCTCAGTCTGGTTGTTTATGGCCTAAGAACGATGGATCACTAGTAATATGCATGGTTGCATTAAAAGTTAGCATTTCAAGAAGAAATCTCAAAATACTGTAGGAAGGGAAAAAAAACAATGAGAACTACTTACGGCCAGCAAGCAGGAACTGATAATACTGTACAGCATCTGCAGCGAGGAGCAGAGGGTGGTTTGCATTAAATGGTGGCTGCAATTCATTCCATTGAGGAGTTCTAAGGAAACAGCAGAAGAATATTAATATTTAAGCTTAATAGATAGGACGTAAATCACCATCACTGTCACCACTTATAGACATTGATTTAAAATCACACTATCTTTGTAATCATTAAAATGAACTTGTTAGAGTGCTGAAACCTGAAACACAGGGCCATCTGCTTAAAAAGAGTAAAAAGGTGGTGGTGAGTCATACAAATTACATAGAGCCAGTATTAGTCTAAAGCAGAAGACCCTCTAACAGGATAGACAAGACATTCAGAATACTAGAAAGAGAGGAAGTGTAGAATTCAAATGTCACGACTAGGTACTTCTAATTTGACCTAATTTCTGACAATTAGGTTAGAGCCCTCTATTCTCAGAATATGTGTGTATTTTAAAATAAAATAAAGCAGGTAAAAATAGTTCAAAGAAACAGTTATGTTAATGATTGACTTATTATAGACCTAAGTAACATCTGAGTTCCAAAATAAGACACTTATTTTAATAATGATGATGCCATAATTTTAATTAGATCTGCCTACTCATAGATAGCTTGATAAATAAGGTATTGATCAGATTACAGTGCAGTAAAGCAGTAGTAAAGAATGCTGGGGCCTTCAAAAATCAATATAAGAATATTTTAAAATGTCAAAAAATACATTTTAGTGACAGGGATCATTTTCGTATCCATCTTTCTCTGTTTTATGCCATACACGTCAGGACTAATTTTTTCTGTCTCTCCTGGACTACTGCACACTACACTGAATGGGTTTTACTCTAGATTTTATTTCTTAAGCTTTATATTGGCTTATAAAGATTCTAACAATTATGTACTTTTGAGAAGGACTCTGATTCTTAATAAACATTTTTACAGTGCTTAACCATTATATCTTGGAGAATCACTTTAAAGGAAACTTCCCAACCTATTTATATTGGTTTCTATTCCCTTCAATAGCTGTTTCAGTGTACTCTCTATTTTCGGTGAGCATGAGACTGGAAATAGAGGAAGCACTAAAGCTTTACATGTGGAATTAAAAAAAAACTCCAAGTCCTAGAAGAGGTCACATAAAGATGCAAGAAGAGTTTCAAAGGAGGTATTCTCTAAGGCACATACCAAAGACAACTGGAAACATACGACCATGCAAAAATCTGTACACAAATGTTCTTAATGGCGTAATTCAGGACAGCTAAAAAGTGGACATGTCTCTCAACTGATGAAGGGATAAACAAAATGTGGTATATCCATGCAATGGAATATTATTTGGCCATAAAAAGGAATGAAGTTCTGATACATGGCACAACATAGATGGAGCTTGAAAACATTATGCTAAGTGAAGGAAGTCAGATGTCAAAGGTCATATTTTGTACGATTTAATTTATGTGAAATGTCCTGAAAAGGCAAATCTATAGAAATAGAAATTAAACTGGTGGTCACCTAGGGCTGAAGGGTTGGGGGAAAATGAAGACTGACTGCAAATGGGCATGGGGTTTCTTTTGAGGATGATGAAAATTGATTGTGGTGATGGGTGCAAAACCTAGTAAAAATTCACTCTAAATGTGTGAACTGTATTATATGCAAATTATCTCTCAATTTAAAAAGAAGTGAATTATTGATACATGCAACAAGAGGGATGACTCAAAAAACTTTTGCTGGGTAAAAGTAACAAGACAAAAAAAGAGTACATGATACCATTTATACAAAATTTTAGAAACTGCAAACTAATCTATAGTGACAGAGAGCAGATCAGTGGTTGCCTGGGGCTCAGTGAGTGAGGTAGGGATAAAGAGGAGCAGGAAGGAGATATTAAAAAGAGGCACTAAACAGCATTTGGGGGTGATGCATATATTTGTAACATTAATTATGGTGATGGTTTCCAAAGCTGTATACATATGTCAAATCTTATCAAATGGTATACTTTTAATATTTTATACCTCAGTAAGCTGTTAAGAAAAAAAATGAATAGAGGTACTACCTAACCAGAGTCCAGCTGGCTCGAGGTGATGTCATCATTTCCAGTGGGGTGTCATCGCTAATCTTAGGGGCAGTACTGAGAGGCCGTGGCTCCATCATGTGCTCCACTAAGGTCCCATAGCAGCTAATAATGTAGAGAGATTCAACCACAACTTGTTTAGACTGATCTACAAACAGAAGAACAGAACATGGATATGTGATAATGGCATAAAAGGAGCACAGCATAATTTTTACAAGTTTATGACCTTGCAGTCTGTTCCTGAGGCTGCTGAGAAAAAATAAAAAGGGAGGAATTCTTTCACATCATGCCTGTTCCTTACTTGAATGCTGACTCTTCGAAGCGTATGCTAATGAATAAGAAACTCTCTATGCTGTCAAAATATTTTTGATTATTAAACAACGTATTTCAAAAATGATATAAACATACTCAAATTCTAATATAGTGAAACAATATGTTTCAGTCTTTTGTATTTGTCTGCAATGCAGTTTGTCCCACATTATGAAAAATGAATAGTATCAGGTGGGAAAGGGAAGGACTGACTGACAGACACTGTACGGACTACGCTTTAGTTACACAGGATGCACCAACTAAAGTGCATGAGAGGCTCTTTGTATGCCTGTATCGGCCTAACTTCTCATCTACTTTCTCTTTTAAATTTATGGATTCAAACAAATGAAAAAAACACACCTCCTCCTCACCCAAACCTCTTCTTCTTTTCTCTCAGTGGAATCACTGGCCTCCATGGTAAATGAAGACCAGTCATACTTTGAGGTCAGGTGCTGAATATGGATCTAATCAAATGACTTTATAAGGAGTACACATGTCCTCACCACCAAAACAGGTTTTGTCCTCTATCTCGGGTTTTATAGTAAACCTAGGAGCATATAAAATCACTCATGAATGCTAGGTGGGTCACCTTATCTCTATGCCAGAGGAATCAATTACAGCTGATTTGAGAAAATGGCTAATGACCAGTCAGTGGGATATAAAGGAGTAGCAAGTTAAAAGGGTAATTAGAACAGAAGGGAGAAGCATTTGAAATCGAGCTTCACAGAGGGTTTTAACTAGCAACAAAAAGTCATTTTGATAGCATCATTAAAGCTAAGGAGGTAACAAAAAAATAAAGATGGGATAAGAAAATGGAAGGCTTGCATACTTTACTGTATCCTCTCCCACTTAGGTAAGGAACCTGCTGTGCCTGAGATCCTATTTCCAAGGAAAGGGTCACTGAAAGGAGATAAGGGAAAGGGCTGATGTCTGACTGCCAGTATTAAGCGTAAAGGAGAGCCATTTTGCCAAGAACAATACAGCCTGTGGAACTCTTCAAAGAAGTGCCTTGCTAACAGCTCAGTTTGTGACCTACTTTAATTGTACTAAAATAAGGGGAAAATCTTATTCAAAATTAAATACTTGGCCTGTGAACGCAGGCATTCTCTTCTACACAGAAACAGTAAGCAATTGCATACTAAACAGTAATTATGTAAACGTTTTTGGTATTGATCCTGATGAGCAAAACAGTGGTTAAAATATATATATAAATTCGAAGGAGCAATAATTACCATAAAAGATGACCCTTACTTCTGAAAGGGAGCCTGTTTTTATGTTTTAGTTTATAACATGGCAGAATTGTTATTGATTTTTTTTTTTTTAAGTCAAGATTTAGCATTAGAAAACCTGGGATCAAACTCTGATACCATCGCTTACTTCACTAACTAGTGCTTTTAGCTAAGATATTTAACCTCACTAATCTCGAGTTCATCATCTCCAAAATAGGAATAACAAGGTTTTCCTCTCCACATCTCAGAGATCAAGGTGTAAAATTAGTTTGTCATATTATGGCATGGAGTTGACAGAGTTGAGAACACCTGTAGATTGTCACCAAAGAACAAAACAAAATCCCTCAATGGGCAAGGTATTTAACATTATAGTAAAAGGATAGCCTTTCTTCTTGACTAGGCTTGAGTGCTTAAGGAGACATGCTAAGGAATGGAAGAATTAATTTCGAGATTATTGAGTTTGAGATTATTCAAGAACCATTATGAATTTTCCTCAAGGAACAAAAATTGCAAATGGCAAGTTTGAGCCTCGGTAAAAATACGTACCTTTTTCTCTTTTCAGACCTGCATTATTTGCAAACCATGATCTGGATGTCCCAAACATTGCAGCCACACAAAATTCTCCTCCCATTGATTTGCTGGGTGAAATTTGTGGAGGTGGTTTAACTTTGCTTGAAAAATAAAATGATAGTAAAAAAAATAACCATGATGAACTCATAATTCCTGAGATAATGACATATTTTCCTTAAAATTCCACCCTCCAATGTGAGCATGCATTTTGCCTTAAGTAATAACTGGTGGTGTGAGACTTCTGTCTCCAGTAAAAGTAAAATTAGTTCAAAGTTCCAGAGCACTGTCAGAACAGCAATTGATAAGACCAATAAAAATTAACTCCTTTTTGAAGCATGTGCTGGTGAAATCCAAGTCACTTCTTTTCAAAGGGATAACATTTACCTGGAGATTTCAAAGTGGAACAACAAAACCAGAAAAAACATCTCAGGATAATAAAATAGTTTACCATTTTCATTTTGAGATATAAGACGCAGGATTGACAATACAGTTAAATGAAGACGACATAAATGAAATAACGAGATGATACCAAATGAAACCCTGAAAATGCTCTCAGCCACAATGCTATGTAGAGTAAGACAATGTATGGAGAGAAGTAACAGTGTAATTATATTCACTGATCTTCTGATTTGTTGTTTATTTTTTCTTACTAGATCTGTGAAAATAAGGTGGCTATTTTTATTGTCTTCCATATGTTTGAGGACACATTAAATAACTGCTGCTATTTCATATAGTTACCATTAAAAAGCACTTGTTTTTTTTTTTCACTGTTTCCCCAAATCAGCTTTCATACTATCAATTTCTAACATCAACCTTTGGTCTTCTTTCAAATTCTTTATTTCTCTTTTTTGATTTGTCAAAGGCTTCCCCCCAAAGCTCATTAGCAATTCTACCAACCACCTTAAATGGCAGTGTAATTTTCTCTAATTCATAAACCAGGAAATAGCTTCACTGTACACTGGTTAAGATCACAGCCCAGTTGGGCACAGGAATAACAGAGCCCTGATGTTCCTACTCTGCTAGTCTGTCTTCAATGTTAACTGACGTTATTTCTACCTTCTTTTGCTCACTATTCTTCATCTCTTTATCTTTCAATGAAGTATGGCTGGATGGAGAAAGATTGGTTTTTAGAGTCAGGAAGAAACCTGAATATGAATCCCAATGCTACCACTTATTAGCTTTGCAATTTTGGTTAAGTTGTTTAACGTCCTGGGGCTCAAACTACTAATATATAAAATTAAAAAAGCAATCCCTACCTCATAGGGTTATTTTAAGGATTATTACATTTGTTCTCAAAGTGTGGTCCCTAGCTAGCAGTACCACCTGGGAACTTCTTACCATGTGAATATTCATCAGGCCACACTCCAGACCTACTGAATGAGAAAATTCTAGGGGTGGAGCCTAACAATTTGTGTTTTTTTTAAGGTGCCCTCCCGGGGATTCTGGTGCGTGCTCAGGTTTAAGAAACACCATATTAGGTAAAGCACATAAAGCTCTAAGGGCAGTGCCTTCCTATATCAAGTACCTAACTAACATTACCTCTCTTCTATATAGCACACCTAATTTTTTAAAAAAGGAGAATCTCAGTTTCTAGGTCCATTTGAAATACGTGAGAGACTATTTTATTTCATGAGCCTTCTGTTTTTACATCCTTCTGCTAGAGAAAGCAAAAAGTCTGGATCAGGAGCCACTGTGATTGGACTTTTTGGTCTCTCCCTTTGTACCAAATCCACAGAAATGCTCATTGCCATATATGAAAAGGCCTCTTCTTTTAGTACATTATTTCATTAACATTTCTTAAAACACTTTACATCATTACTCATGAAGATCACATCCATGCCAAAAATATCAACACTAGTCACAGTGAGACTTCCACTGACTGACAGGAAATAAAGACATAGTTTTTAAAAAAGTTTCTGTGAGGCAATGAACCTGGTTCCACAAAGTTTCATATCTTCCTTCTTGCATCTGCCGCAAGTGCAATAACCTTTGCCACAACTGCCATAATCTACCAACAGAAAAGAAGATTCCTGTTCACCTACACCTGAACATCCTTGCACTATCCCTTGGTATCTGGGGAACCAGGATCAGAATTGCTTTTTCTGGTTATGATACTCTCTGTTGTACTGCCTTAGAATGTAAACTCTCGTCCAAAGCCTTTATCTCCATAACCGACCTACTACCATTGAGCTGTTAAGTTCCTGGAACTAGCATCTTTTAAGTTCCACCGGTTGTTTTTAACACTTAGGATTTTAGGAGGTTGAAGGGCTGAAGAGAGAAGTAAAAGAAAACATTCCGGAATTTTTTGAAATGTGTTTCTAATTGTGTGACTAAGTGTTCTTACTAGAATCACCATCGGGGAACAATGGGACGATAATGTACAAATAAACTTCACAAAGGCAAATTCAAAGCTCTTTGCAAATTATTTGTTTTTGTTTTTGTTTTTTAAATCATGTCATAAGCAACAAGATAGGAAAGAAGTGAGCAAGCCACTTCTTAAGAGAGACAGCGTTGCATCTAAACTGTGTATCCTAAACAGACTTAAAAATAGTTGTTAGTAGGCCAGATAGCTAACTCCATAAACTAACAACGAAGAATAGAAATATGATAGAACATCAATTTATTCTTCGGCCATAAAAACATATTCTGTATGTTTATTAGCTTACAGTCTAATCAGGTGATGTCAAAAGTTAAAATCTCTTAACACTTCGTTAATGCTACATATAACTCAGCTTCTGAACACAAAACTAAAAAGCATCAACACAGTATCATTTTATATAAACTCATTATTGCCTATAGAGAATAAGTATCTTATGGTAAAAGTATGCTTAACATTATGTAAAGAATGATCTATTTTATACTTAGACTTCATTATTTCTTCCTTTCCTCTAATACAGCCCTTAATAAATCACATTAGGAAAAAATTGTGCTTAATAAGTAATCAAAAGAGTTTTCATCCCTGAAAATAATCTGCTACCTCCTACGTGACATAGTGCTATGTGTTGGGTATCAAGTTGTTTCTACCATCAGTCTACACTTGGAATGATTTTGGTATTTAAGCAAAATAAAACATAAAAATATGTCCATGTGTAGACTTTCAGAAAACTAAAAAAAGAATATAAAGATTACTATTAATAAAGTATTTTCTATGTGATATACCCAATTGGGAGAAATTTTAACTTTGACTCAATTTGCCCTTCGTTCTACATCTTTTTTAAAATACCAAGAAGACTGGGAATGTTGGGTAAAAGCAGAAATGAACTTTTCCACAATGACCCAGAATATTTCTATTGCAAAATAACCTTTTGTTGGCAGAAAGATAAAACACTGAAAAATGATACATACGTGAAAAGAATAAAAGTGAAAAGAGCTAGCCTTGTAAATTGTGTTCTCTTATACATTGGTGACCTAACCATTTTAGGAAAGCATTGCAGTTCTAGCCCTTTTTTTTCTTTCTTCCTCTCAACATCTTCCTTTATTCTCTGAAAGGGACTTGACAAATCTCATCACAACACATTTGCAAGTTTAAATAGAATAATTAACTCTGGATGTTTGCAGGCCTTCTCTCATTTATAAATTGATTTATTAATAATACAACATAAAAAATATAATTGCAGTGTACATGAGTGTCCAGAAATTCAATTGTGTTATGGTTATAAATGAGAACAAAACATACTGATTGTGCTGATGGACTCTTTTCTACTGACAACTCCTGCTCTTCACTCCCCTGAGCCCAACATAAATGAGTCCAAGTTCAAAAATAAAAAGAAATGTTTGGCTTAATTTTTGAGCAAAATGTAAAAGAAAAATGGAATGAATTTAACTTTGATATCAGGCAAAATAATAATTATAAAAAACATTTACTAAACTTGACACAAGATAACATAATCAAAAGTAATAAACATACAATGAAACGAACAAAAAAAAAGACGAACAAATAAGGTGCTAAATTAAAACTCTGGAATTTAACTTTTTGTCATTTCTTCTAGAAGATTTAACTATCTAACCACAGAATAAGAATCATTTTTACTCCTACTAGAAGTTCTGGGGACACTAACATTACAACATCTTTAAGACTATTTATAAAGACTGCTGCAGTTACCCATTGGCTTTTACTGTATTATGTAATCTACTAAGATTAACATATTGCATTTCTCTTGCCTGTCTTTTTTCTCCACACTCTACTGCAAAGTTAAAAAAAAAAAGCAAAACTCTAATGATATCTGCTTTAAAATTACAGAAAAATGATGCCCATCTGGGTAATTTTACTATGTGCTTTAAAATAGGATATAAATGATTTATCTATGGATGGCGTCAAAAGCAGCAATGAGGTCTGGTGTCTTCTTCAGAAGGACGCAAGCGTGAAAAGGGCCAAACTGAGATAGAAGCACTGTTTCTTTCCTTTTCTAAAACATAAGGCTACAGTCAACGTTTCAGTTTAAATGCTAGACGCAACATTGATATAAGAATTACGAGTGATACAATGTCTCTGCGTGAAAGAAATAATTTTCTTTGTACTACTCACTGTGATTGTTTTTAAAAGGAATTTAGAGGTTTTCTCTCACTTTGGATTTTATTTTTCTAAAATAAGAATTAAGAAGGAAACCGAAAGTATTTTATTTTAAATAGATACTAATAATATATCTAAAATTATTCTATCACGAATTGTTCTTTAGGATCTAAGATTTATGTAATCTTTGCAAATAAGATTCATCTCCATATAAATCTTTCCTTCCAAAAATAAAATTATAATATTTTTAACATTCTCAAAAGAATAAGATTAGTTTAAATTAACGATTTATATAAAGATTGAATACTCTCAGAGAGTGCTAATTAGAAGTTTAAATATAATTTGATATGTAAATCTTAATTCTTCTTTAAAATTCACCTTATATAATACAAAGACAGGTTATGAGTAAGGAAATATTCAAATGGACTCTCTTTTGTCCACACTGTTATGTATATATTTTTTCTTTTGACTAGCAATTAAAAAATAACAGTAGCTTAAACACAATACTACAGCACAGTAAGAGCTCAATAAATACTTGTTACTTATTTGTAATACTGAAAGCAAAATTCATTTTAAAAAATTCACAATGGTTATTTCTCTTAAAATTTCTGAATTAAAAAAGTATATCATATGTTTGTTTCTTTTACTTTATTTTATATAATCTTTCAAACTCAAATATCCTGGAGGATACATAATCTCTGGAATGCATAAAGTAGCTAAAATGTCAAAGATGGCCTGCCTGCATAGTTAACTTTCCAACAAGCTTATTTTGTTATCAAAGGGAAAGACATTATTTTAAACTGACTCATCTGAAACTGCATTAATTTAAACAATTAAACCAGTTTATGAAAGAATGAAGAATTGGTAGAAATTGTGATCAAAAGAAAATCTTAGTTAAATATAAATGCTGCAACTTGAAAATAATAAAGATTTTGTATAAAATTTACATAACATTTTAAGAAGAACTGTAAAAGTCCATTTTCTTCCAAAAAATAAATATTACCCTACAAGTGGAAGTACTATAAACGTATTTATTTAACATAATGTTTGATTTCAGAACAGTAAAAATATTCTCAAGCTGAATGCTAAATATCATGGAAAAATAGCAAAAACTGTTACAACAAAGAAGTTCTTATAAACAACATGGCAGAAGTTGTCAAATTTATATTCATTTTGCTGCCTTAATTTGAGGTTTCATTAAGATCTTAATGGGAAAAACATGCACCACTAGCAAAGGAACGTATTTTAAAGGAGGATCTTTCAGGCTAGCATAAGTGACTAAAAACGAGTTTCTTGTGAGCTAACGATGGCATCAAACAAACCACAAAGCAGTCTTCTAAAAGACAGGCAATGATTTAAAAGTCTACTATATTTCATATATCCCTTTCTTTAATCTGGCTCTTTTAATCTTGTTTCAACCTCAAATCATTTCGGGTTGACAAGTGCTTTTGCTTAAATTTGAGGAGCACATAAGCTGTTGAAGAAATGAACTTTTCTTATTTAACATACAACATTTGTTACTTCATCTTTACTTCTATGTGAAAACTTCAATCTTTATTAACATACTAAAACTCTTTTCTTTGTACTTAGAATGAGACATTTATCCTAAGATGGAATTTAATTCTAAGTTTAGTCCACAAAGAAATTTTGTCACATGTTGAATCTGGCATTTAAAAATAGACTACTCACTATAAGCTCCTAAGTAAGATTCGTGCATCTTATTTGTTTTTTTAAAAGAAATCTGGTTAACAAAAAGAATAAAGATAGACTTTCATGAATTTTTTATTCATTTATACCCTGAACTTGTTTAAAATAGGTTTACAACCTGTGTCCTAATTTTGATGGAATTGCATAGTGTAAACAATTTCAGTAGCAGTACTGAGAACTACACATATGATATGCAGAACTCTTTTAAGTATTCTGACTAAAATTTTAAAACTGACATAACTTATATTGTCCAAAACTTCTTTTTGGCTCATTTATTCTTAAAAGCCAAAAAACATAATCTAAGATAAAGAAGTATCTTTTCAAAAATGGTATTTTTCTCTTAAATAAGAAAGGAAATAGTAATAGTAGCAGCTAACATTTATTGAGCTCTTACTATGCGCCAGGCAGTGTTCTAAGCAGTTTATATTGTCAGTTCATTTAATCCTCACAATGAACCTATTAGGTAGGTGCTACTGGTAACTAACTCCGTTTAACAGATAAGGAAACCAAGAAGGAGAAAGGTTTTAGAAAAATCACCCAAAATCATATAGGTAGGAAGTGCATGAACTGGGATTCAAGACCTAGGTATTCTGATTCTGGAGCCCTGACTCTTAATCATTATGTTAAACACAGTATACCAGGTTCTAAACACGTTCTGCTTTACGTTATTACATAAAAGTATTAAATATACTGTTTCTTTTCAATGTTCATCGTGTCTAAGACAAAGTTGTATTTCATGCATTGTCACATAAGAATTTTCTGGAATAATTAAGTTAAGGTATATAGGTGCTATTAACTCAAAATAATAAATTATTTAGGAGTTTTTATGTGAAACACAAATTTTCTCATCTTGTAGCTCCTTAAACACCGAAATTATTCAAAACAGAAGTGACTCTTGTTCCTTTGGTACCAAAATAAAACACCGTAAAAATTTATAGGGTATTTTTAGTATACCTTAAATATATTTATATTTCAAAATAAATCATGTCTTCCAGTGTTCAGGATGATATGTAGGGAGCTTCTGTTACTATAACACTCATAGTCTTAAACTTGGATGTTAGCTTTGTCTTATACACTAGCATTATGAGAGAACTCTTCTAATTTCTTTTTCTTTAATAATAATCTCTGGTTTTTCTTTTTTTAATTTGACTTTTAAAGAACTGAAATAAAACCAAGAAAACTGCTCTTTTAAAGCTTAAATATCAACATTCATGTCCCATCTACAAATTATTCAGCAATCTGGCGCATCTATCTGTGATCAGGCCATGCAACTGAAAACAGTACAAAACAGTTATTTTCTGAGAGTACAACAAATGAATTAGGCATGCGGGACTGAACTGGGACTCACCATGGAGCTTTTATGGAAAAACACCCCGCTCCAAACAGATAAGGCCTTCATGGAAAAGGGGGGAAAATGCACAAAAAATTAGAGGAAAACTCATTTAACATTAACGAATACATGTAAATCATACTATTATAGAGTATGGATAAAATAACTGAAAAAATTAGTAATCATTTGTAATTCTGCAGTAGATACTAATGAGTCTGATATAACCAATAAAAATGATGTGTAGTACAAGTCCCTTAATTTTCATAGGGTCGGGATTTCAAAATGTTCTATTTCTCCCCCTTTTCTGGAGCACCCCTGCAGGGTTCCTAATGTAAAATAAAAAATGCATTTCACTTCTGAGGCCCTTTAAAACAAAGTACAAGTTAAATGGAATAATCAGATGGAGAAAAGAGTGGGATCGGTAGCAACAGAGGTGTGGTTGTGTAACACAAAATGTTTAAAACTAGCTGAAGATAACAAAAAATTTGATAAGCATATTCTGCTGTTTACCAGTGGCAGACTCAGAGCCATGGAAGGAAGCACATATTTCTAAGCTGCTAATTTCCAGTAAGTTGAACTGCATATTGCTGGCCAAAGGAACAAAAGCTAAACACAAGTAGTATGATTTATTTTCATTTAGGGTCAAATTCCAGGAAACTGGCATTTCTCTTAATAGTGATACAATAGATTAGTTTCCTCTACCTGGCCTGCATTGGGCTAGGTTGGACTCAGTCAGCTACAGCCACAATTGCCTGTTTTTGAAAACAACTAGAGATATAAAGTTAGACTTCAGTGTTACACATATTTCTTCTTAATACTCCTCAGTTCACAGTATTTAAGACATGCTATGCATATTTGCACACAAAGACGACTGGCTGATTTAATTATATCCAGAACAAAACGTTGCTGTAACTCTGACATTTGGAAGGAAGACGTAACAAATCGAGAAGGAAAACATATTGGCAAAACTTGGATATTTTCTTCTTCAACTTTGGTGCTAAGGACATTAAAAAAAAATCCTGCTAATTAGCATTAATCTCCCAGTGAATTCAGTATATTTGACCGCGAACTGAAACTTGAGGTTTATGTTTTCACAACACCAAGTACAATTCTGAGTACTCAAGCACAGAAAATAGAAAGAAGGGAACAGAAGAGTAAGAGATACTGAAAGACTAAGCTGGAAGAACTGAGATATTAGAGAGGGGAAAAAAGAAAAAAAAAATCCTTACAGATGGTGCCAATGCAAAGCAAGGAACTCTTCACACAGTTAATGGAAAGAGCAGAACCAGAGATATGGTGTCATCATTCACATTTAAAACACTGGATTTCAAACATTTATTGACTGTGACCCATAGAAATATATTTTAGGATGCAAGCTGATATGTACGTGAACACATACAAATTGAAACAACATAAATTGGAACAATTTAATGTGTTTTTTGTTTGTAATCAACTTTACTATTTTCTATTTCAATGTTTTGTAAACATTCAAGTTGGGATTTAGTGATAATGAAAGTTAATGCATATTCTAACAGGGGGTAGGTCTAGGGGGGGCCTGAGACTATAGTTCTAACAAGCTCCTAAGAAAATGCCAAAGCTGTGTTTGCAAAAACAGTAGCAAAATTGCATTTTATTCTATTCTATTTCACTAATGGAAAAATGTCACAGTCCCCTTTTCCCGATTTCACAATTCGCTAATTATTTCCAAAACAAAATTTACTAATTACATCAGAAACTAATACAGCTCACCCTGCACTTTGACAAATACCGATTTAAACAACTGAGACCATGCATGAAGATCCCAATCTCTCCATAGCATAGTGATGCCATGCGGAAATGACCAGAAAATGGAAGGTTCAATACATTACCATGTGCCCACAAATACCTCACAAATGAGGAGGTTATTGTTGGTACACAGCACCTAACTTCCTTTAGTTTTCTTCATGTGGAAAACCACCTGAAATAATCAAATAGTTCAAGTGGTTCTGACAGGAATGCTTGTGATCAGGTGCTCTTAGTGTATATTATATTGATGCTGGACAGTCTCTAATCTCATTCCAAATATCAGAATACAGCAGATTCATTGTAAAGAATTTGAAAGTTTTATCTAAGTCCTTTTATGACTTAAAAGGCTTCTCAACCACCAAACAAAAATGAAACGAAAGCTTAAAGTTTCTACATTTCAATAGACCAGCTGATGTCTCCCACCTATAGAGCCAGTAAACACTTTCTCCAGGTTTAGGTTTACACACACACACACACACATATGTATGTATGTATATATACACACATGTATATGAAATATGTATACATATTAAACATGTATACATATATAAAAACATGTATGTGTGTATATATATATATGTATATATATATAAAACATGTATTCACCTAACACTTTAAAAAAAAATCTCCTAGATTTTCCTTTCCAGGCAATAGCAGCACATTACCAAAAACAAAATTTCTACAGCCATGTCCTTTCCCACAATCCCAAAATGCACTGTTAACTATCCAGACACTGTAGTAAACACACCTGTACTAAACTGCAGCATTGTCAAGTTTAAAGGCAATATAGTTTTTCACTGCTCACAACATAACCCAGTTGTGTAAGGTTACAGTTATACTTCTTCAATTAAATAAGGATCTGCTGGCTACACAGCTCAAGGAGAAATCAGAGCACTGGGGAAACAGGGTGAGAACCTGCTTTAGAATGTAAACTTGGCATGTCTCCCATCTACATTCACCCACTTCTTACCCACTCCTACAAACTGGACCTCTGCCACATACATGTAAAAGAAGAGCCACAAACTCCAAGGAATTAGAGTGACTGATGTAATTACTAACTTTGCATGGGTAGTGTCAGCTGTTCTTTTGAAATGTGCCTGCTTCATCTTTTCTCAATAGCAAAAGGATGAATATATAAAGTCACAAAGGACAAGCCTATAATCCAGCTGTCTTCACCTATGATTTTCCCCTCCCCCTCCACAACCCATAGTTTTATATGGGGGTGGTTATAAAAAGAAAGAGAGTATGTGAGTGGGAATATATGTTGAATTAAAATTGTATTAACATATGCGACTCGAATGATCACAGACATTAAGAATCTGTGTGTTGCGTGTTCGAAGAACTACTAAGTTTCAGCAGATACAATAATCCTGCCACATAAAACCTATTCACTCTGCCATGACTATGTCCTTTTTAAGCTGAATTCTGACTGAAAAACATCAGGACTGGCCAAGAGACTAAAAATCCAGAAATATTTATTATAGACTTATTTATAGTCCAGCGTGAAATGACTTGGCCATTGGTTCTCAAAGGGTTTTTTCTGGAGATTCTCAGAAGACAGGAAGGAATTGTGTTTTATAGTATTAATGCTATGTAAGCCTTTAAACTCTGATTCATTTTGTTGAATGCCACATAGCATCACAAAAGCTTTGGTCTTACTAGCTAAAAATAAGGCAAATGTGAAGATTTCTTAAATATGATTAAAAAATAAAACTAGATTTGATTTGAACATGGTGAAATCCTCTATAACCTGACTCTGGTGCTAAAAAGGTAGTAATACAATTAGGTTCAACATCAGCAGAGTTAAAGAATTTTAGGAGTTTAAGAGAAAATCTATAAATATACTGTGAAAGTCCTGTTTTTCAATTGGTCATGTCCTATGAGAACCTAGGCACTGTTAACCTAACAGACGTCGCAGTGAGCACAAATATTAAATGTAATGAACAGAGAAAAAGTAGAAGCCTACAAAATGTGATGTGTAAAATTGTAAAGTAGAGCTGTCTTCTCTAACAATATATTTTAGAAGCTCTAATGACTGCTACATTCTGTATGCTCCCTAAGGAGCAACTAAAACAGACTCACATGCATATATGAGCAAATTAGTCCTCACGTCATTTTCCACTGTTACTTTTCATTTTTCATTAATTTAATTTAAGCTGCCCCCGCCCTACTAAAGATACCTATGGCACTGTTGGCCCTCAAATTATTGATCTGTAAAGCAAATTGAAGCTGAAACAGGTAAATTGTCTAATATGAGATATATTCAACATGCAAATTTAAATTACATACTCAAGATATTCATTAGAAAAACATTTGATAATGTTCAAATTCTGTCAGATGTGGCAGAAAAGAGACTAGAGTAGCCTAAATAGATTGCCAAATTTTTGTAGAAAGTTACTTCTGACTTTTAATATCCTATATAGTAGGCTTTATCCAAAAAAAAAATAAACCCACAGATTTATGGTAAAATGGAACAAACTATAGTGTGGTTTTAAGTACTCTACTGATTTAGCACAAAAATTGGAAACTCAAACTATGGTAAGTATATTGCACATGTAGACATATCCACATATACTCTGATGAAAGAGAATATACTGTCCATTATTTTACATCTGAAACCAAAAATTTATAGCTTAGCTATCATGAACTAATACCTAGACAAGACAGGGCTGTAAGGTGAATAATTACCATGTATTACTGTATCTATTGAGTCTTTCTCCAAACATTCCCCATTTAATTCTCAGAACTTCATCTGTTAGGTTTGAGGTTCGGGCCAAACTGTCTAGATGAGCCAAGTCAGACC
Organism: Eidolon dupreanum; assembly: GCA_028627145.1. Lineage (NCBI taxonomy): Eukaryota > Metazoa > Chordata > Mammalia > Chiroptera > Pteropodidae > Eidolon > Eidolon dupreanum. The sequence goes on along the minus strand of CM053506.1, from coordinate 82,045,333 downwards.
TAATGGAATCAGAAGTAGGCATAGACCTTCTTTGAGGCCTACTACATGCCAATGTCATTTACTCACCTTAGCAAGCTCTGATGGCACATTTAGTCCACAAATTTCAACAACAGATAATCAAATAAATCCCGTTATATGTTGCCATCTCCACATAAGAACCACCACTCGTAGTTTCTAAATGGAGCTCTTGTCAGTACTGGCTCAGGGCTCAACAGTGAATCAGGCATAGAAATTAAGTAATGGAGTCAAAGACGTGGTAGGAACTTACATGCTATAAGGCTAAAAAAGTATAAACTATCCCTACGAACTTTTATTTTTCAGATGAAGAAACTTACCTATGACACACTGGTAATAGATGACAGAACCAAGATGAGAAGGCAAGGCTTCAGACTCCTAAGTCAGTTTTCTTCTACTATATTACATAACCTACTTTTATAGGTTGGGCCCAAGGTTCCTAATACCTAACTCAAATTGCTCACAAAGAAATTAATAAATATAAAAATGAGGCTGGGGAAAGAAGCAGGAAGCTGCTCCATACAAGGAAAAGGAAACCTGTGAAAGAGAATAACTCATTTCATGTTCACTTCACTAAAAATGGTCAGCTACTTAAGAGCAAGGAAGTAACTTCATTTCCAATTTCTATCTTTTCTGTTCCTATGAAATTACTCTTACCTCTTTGAAATTTACTATTCTCTGCTCGTTCCCACAAAATGATGTGTATATATTAATAATTTTAGATTTAATGCACATAAAATTAAGCATACTGTTAAAAAATTATTTAGTAAATTTTTACATTGGAAACAGTAAAAAAAACTTTATCATTTACTTGATTCGTTAACTCAAACACCTATCCATAAAATTGCTGTTTAATAAATCCCTACTACAAAACTTAACTCTTCCAAACAAGGAGTCACACCTGTTTTCACTTTTAATAGATGAAGACAACTATTCTTTTTTATTCTTATGATAAAAATGTGATGGAGGTCTTCCTAAGCTTTCAGTCTTATACTGGAAGAAAACTGATCCTGTTTGAATAGGTGATTGTTGAACCAAATGATTTCTAGCACTTCCTTGCCTTCATCAGCGTATACCACAGCAGGGTTAAGCAACAGCTGTTCCAAAATAGGCCTTATTTCCTCCAAGTGCTGCTTCAAGGTATAGAACATGAAGGTGTAAATACATCTGTCTTCTGCCATTTGAGTTCTACTGGCCTCATGCATGTCTTGGAGTAAGACAGATGGTCCCTGACACTGCGCAGGCTTCCAGGGATATATATTTCCGAAAATAAGAGGGCAGATGTGAAATATGGTAAGTACGTGTTTTATTCCCTGAAGGTTTGAGTTGAGGCTGCCATCTCAATTTGGTTATTTAAACATAGGATCCTAGGCAATCCTTAGAAATCTCTGGGCTAAAAATAAAACTTTTAATGCTTATTTTATGACTTTATGCCAAATATCTAGAACATGGAACAGATAAATGTTGATCTAACCTAAGTATATAATTTTACTATGGGTATACAAGAATTCCTTTTACTGGTCTTGTAACTTTATTTTAAGTCTGAATCTATGTCAAAATTTTAGAAATTTAAAAACAAGTACTCATTCTGGGAGAAATATTAATTATTCTTCCTAAATAATTCAATACAGGACATCTTAAAAAGAATTAAAAATTTGGCAAAAAAAAAAGGCTTGAGAATTGAGATAAAAAGCATAGTAAATATGATACATGTATCTTGAATGAATATTCATTTCAAAGCATATAACTCAAATTCATATTTAATTCAGTAATAAATAATTATTAAATTGTCTATAACATAAGGGAGCCTAATGTACATGCTCTCAAAATCTAGGAATTGTGACCAAGTTTTAAAAAAGTAAAGGAAACAGAATTAATACAAGTTCACAACACACGGCAGCATAGGAAGACACCAGGTGATTAATGGTTTCTACCCATCTAAGGGCAGAGAAGAAGAGAGTAGCACGAGAGAGTGAGAGAAATTTTATCTCTTTATTATGGGAAATTTCAACTATATATAAAAGTAAACCCACTTTCCACCCCTCCACACAAGTATTTTGAATTAAATTCTATCATATGATTTTGTGCATAGAACTTCAGTCACTATCGTAGAAATATACTTGGAGAAATTTACTTGAAAGAGAACTAATTCTGTGCATTAGAAAATAGCATAGCTCTGAAATTTTAAAAACAACCACAGACCAGAAATAAAAGCAAAATTAAATGCAAGAAGAACAGTTTTGAGTATTCTTTCAATTAGATTCAGACAGACAAAAATTCCTAATTACTTTGTAGAATTTACAATGCTGATTTGGGACCTAGGTTTACTATATTTTTCCTTTTTTTCCCCCTTTAATGTGCCACAAACTCAATTTTATTTCTGCATTTAGCAACAGGATCACTTTAATACAAAACTACTCTACTAGGTAGAGGGTCAATTTCTGTGTTATGGTGAAACCTGGAGCTCAAAGGCCTTGTCCTTGAGAATGAGTATTTCTTCTTACAAATTTGACCTCTATAAACACTTTACCATCTAGCACAACAATATTAGGACATATTAATACAGCAGCCAAATAATTTAATGTATTCCTTTTGTTGAAAAAACCCTGAGGACTATCTACAGCCAAAGTGGGCTTTTTTCCTGACTAGCTGAATATAGAATTTTAAGACAGTTGTTTCATTTCAAATTAGGTTAAACCTCAGGGTTGCTTATTGATGAAAATAGGTAATTTGCCTGCAGACATGTGTATTTTGGGGCACAAAATCACATTTCAGACTTATTACACAATTAAATATCTAACGATATCTCAGACACAGCACTTTATTTTCAGGAACCCAAAGAAGTGATAATTTTATATTCCTAACAGATAGGAATTTTAAAAATTTTTATTTTTATTATTTTTTTAAATTAATTTTTCATAGTGATATTGGTTAACAAAATCCAGGAAGTTTCAGCTATATATTTTAACAGTAAGGCATATATATTTAAATTTTTTAAATAGCTAAATATGCACAAAGATATGAAGTGAGTCATCAAAAGTCTTTGAGGATTATTAATGACTGATCTTGATTAGAGCCCAAAACTTAGGACTCTAGGTTTTGAAAACTATAATATCACATTTTCTTGACACTAATGGCATTATTATATGTTAATTATACTTAATTATAGATGGTTTTTAAAAGGTATTAGAAATATGGTTGTCATCTAAAGTCCTCTCCTCAGTATTTGAGTTAGTCAAAATTTGGGAGTCATTATAAATCCGAATCACGTCCACAAAAGCAAGAAAATGAAACTGAACTTTCAGACAAAGCCACAAGGCAGCAAGTATAACATTGAGTAGATGGATCTGGTTTCTATTAGCCAATACTGGTTTTCACAACTTGTCACTGCTTTGTTTTTTCTATGAATGTGTGTGTACATGGTTGTGTTTGAGTATGTTTGTGCATGTTCCATACTTTATACTTAATCTGCTGCCATTAAGTCTGTGGGCTGGAAATGAAGACATAATCAAAACCACACAAATAAAAAGTATATTTGATTTTTATATATTCAATCCTCTAAAACAGCTATTAAAAAAGTACCAAGCTTGAAGCCTTACCCTGTTCGTTTGGTGATGGTCCCCAACGTCATTGGCTGCTTGATTTGTGCAAGAGGCATCAATACCATCAAGCTGGGGAGAGGAGAGAGCCGAGGGTTGCCAGGGTTGTTGTTGGCAAAATTATTGTAGGAGTCTTGGCTGTTCAGTTTCCCTACAAAGAGAAAAATTTTAAAAAGCATCACCAAGGGCACTTTCCTTCTCTAAAAGGGTTTGCGCTAATTCCACTAATCATTTAAGAAAGCTATGAACGCAGAATTGATTCCAAAAGAATCATGATTATATGGATGGGAAAAAAACAAAGGCTACTGGAAACACCAAGTATGACCTAATTATAAATAGAGACTTTAGTCTTTGGGGGTAGAGGAATGGAGAATACCAAATTGGATGGATGTTAAATAGTTATACAAATAATTAGTATTAAATTTAATTATACTTTTATGATGTTATAAAGAAATATAAGATAGAGAAAATGGAAAAATCTAAATTAATCTGGAGGAGGCATGGAGCATTTCCCTAAACAAGCTTGAGAACAGGTAGGGAGACTATTCCAGCCATGGCAGTCTGTGAAGGCATAGAGGGCAAAAGAAATGTGAGTCAAAAGGATGAGTCCCCACGGAGAGTAGCATGAGCAATGCAGGATGAGACAGACCAAAGTTATATGCAAAAACATCACCTTCCTCCCAATATCTACCATTTCACATCATAAAATTTAAAAACAGAAATTAATACACTTCTCTGTATTTTATGCTGGGCGTTAACATTAAAAATTAAAAGAACAGTCATTATGGTTCACTAATAACCAGGAAAAACAAACTCCTCTGTGAAGTAAAATCTGATCTACACAGAGAGTATTTACTCTAGGCTCACCAGTAAGACAAACTCTTCTTTTATGCATTTATCTTTTCTTCCTCTCCATGGTTTTTGCATTTTCCAGAATGTCCTACAAATGAAATCATAAAGTATCTAGCATATTGGGTCTCTTCTTTCACTGGCCAATAAACATCTGAGATTCACACATTCTACATGTTTCTTTGTGTATCAATAGTTCTTTCCTTTTTATTGCCAAGTATGATTCCATTGTATGAAAGTCTACAGTTTGTTTATCCAGTCATCAGTGAAAAGATATATGATTTCTTTCCAACTTTTGATTATTATGAATAAAACCGCTATAAACATTTGTGTACCGGTCTTTGTATGTTTGTTTTTATTTTTATTTTTATATTTTTATATTTATATTTATTTCTAAGAATGGAATTGGAGGTCACAGTAAATGAATGTTTCCATGGACATAGTAACTTTATGTTTAACGTTATGAGAAAATGCTGAACAGTTTGACAAAGTAGCTGAACAATTTCACATTCCTACCAGCAAAGTAAGACAGTTTCAGTTCTTCCATATATACACCAGAATTTGGTATTGTTATTCTTTTTGATTTTAGTTACTCTGGCTTTTATTTGGATCTCTCTGATGACCAATAATGTTTAGCTTTTGTTTGTTTGTTTGTTCATATACTTGTGATCCATATTTTTTCTTTGGTAAACTGTTCAAATCTTTTGCCCATTTTAAAAACTGAGTTAATATTTTTGCTGAGATATAATTCATATACCATGAAAGTCACCCTTTTAAAGTATGTGATTCTGTGCTGTTTAGTATGTTCTAAATGTAAATGACCACTATCTAATTTCAGAATATTTTCTTCACTCAAAAAGAAAAGCTCATATGCATTAGCAGTCACTCTTCCTTTGCTCCACCCCTCAGCCTTTGACAACCAAAAATTTCCCTTCTCTTTTTGCCTATTCTGAATATTTCATATTAATGGAATCAAACAATGTGAATTTTTGTGACTGCTTCCTTTACTTAGTATGTTTGCAAGTTTTATCCATGTTGTGCTATATGTCAGTAGTTCATTCCTTTTTATAGCTGTATAATATGCGTTGTATAGATATACGATACTTCATTTATCCATGCATCGATTGATAAATATGTGGGTCATTTCTGCTTTTAGGTTAATATGTATAATGCTTCTATGAATATTGGTGATTTGTATATTTAATTTTTTGAGAACTGCCATAATGTGGCTGCACCAACGTATGAGGGCTCCAACTTCCCCACATCCTCAACACTTCTTGTCTATCGTTTTAATTTTAGCTATCCTAGTGGGTCGAAGTGGTATCTCACTGTAGGTTAAATTTGCATTTCCCTAATGATTCTTGTTAAACATCTTTTTTCATATGCATTTTCGTAATGTGTACATCTTCTTTGGAGAAAAGTCTATCCATTATCAGCATGATCACTTCATAAATTACATAAATGTCTAATCACTATGTTATACACCTAAACTATATTCGTTTTGTACATCAACTGTAATTGAAAAAAAATTTTTTTTAATTTAGATTATTTTACTTGTTTTTCTGAATTTCCATAATGTTTTGAAATGCTGTCATATTGGTAATTAGGTTTCTAAACAAATGATGGCTTCCAATGCACAAACCCCTACCCAAATACACATAGAATACACTAAAGATGATATTTTAAATTTCAAAACTCTTATTAACTCCTGCTCAGTCACCTTTTTCCAAGGAAGAAAATGACACTGTCATAGTAAATAATGGTTTTTCAGAGAGACTAAAGAAAAAGAACAAAATAATCATATTGAATTCCTTTTCTTTCTAAAGACAGTCAGTGCATTGTTGCCCTTCTTCAATGGGTCATGATATCCAACAAAACTTGCTGCTTCCATGTACACTGTGTCATTATCCACAAAAAACACCAGCTAGGATTTTGATAGGGATTGCATGGGATTCATGGGTCAGTTTAGGGAGAATTGCCATCTAAACAATATTAAGTCTTACAAGCCAAGAACATGTCTTTCTGTTTATTTATTCCATAATTTCTTTGAATAAATATTTTTGTAGATTTGAGGGCACAAGTTTTACATTTCTTTGGTTAAATTTATTCCTATTTTATTATTTTTGATTTGACTTGTAAAGAGGATTGTCTTCTCAACTTCACTTTTCAGATTGTTCATTGCTAGTGTAGAAAAGTATGACTAATTTTTGTACCTTGTTCTTGTATCCTACAACCTTGCTGAACTTGTTTCTTAGATCTAATGGTTTCTTTTGGATTTCTTAGTATTTTCTATATACACGATCTTGACATCCTCAAAGAAAAGAGTTTTACTTCTTCCTTTCCAGTCCAGATACCTTCTGTTTCTTTTATTGCCTAATAGTCCTGGTTACAACTTCTAGTACAATATCAAACAAAAGTGACAAGAGTAGACTGATTTATTGTGAGTTAATTTGTATATATGGAGTGAGGTATGAGTTGGAGATCACTGTGTCCATTGTTTTGAAAATGGATGTATACTTGTTTCACACCATTTGTTAAAAAGATTACCTTTTCTCCACTGAATTATCTTTCCACCTTTGTCAAAATCAATTGATCATACATGTGGATATATTTCTAGATTCTGTTCTATTGATCCATGTTTCTATCCTTTCATCAATACCACATTTTCTTGATTACTGTACTTTTATAGTGATTCTTATAATTCATGCAGCACTCACACAGAAACTTTGTAAAGATTTACCACATTTTCCATGCTATAAGTCCAGTGTTCATAATCCCGCAACACTTCCATACAGAAAACACCTGACTGACCCAACGTTATTTTCAAATCATTGTTCTTGATTTTTTAATAAAAAGTATCTGCATCAGTTATATGGTCAGCAATAAATATGTTAAAAATAACAGCGACAGTTAATACACACATATAATTTTTTTTTTTTTTTACCAATTTGAATTAAGGAGACAAATTTATATGGAAGATAGAAGAATCTCTCCCCAAGGTCTTATTTCTAAAAGGCATCCTGAGAGTCATTTCACTCTTAACATAAAATGGATTCAGTACAGAGGGAGAACTACCACATGGTATCTAATGGTAGCTTCAGAGGTAGTGGAAAGGTAAGAGGCTTCTTTTAAAGATGAACGTGTCCTCAGAATTAGGATAATGGCTTAACCAGATATGATATTTTTCTTGGACACAAATCTATGGAATTATCAAGTTAAACACTTATGTCTCTTTAGCAAAGTAAGGAGAAAAACAAGAAATTCACACAAATAAAATAAATATTTATCTCACTCTCCCAATTTCCAAAACAGAATTGACAGTAAAGTTAATTGAAATGACCCACACCTATTGTAGGGATAATAAAAGACAGCATTCGGAATGTGCATAATGTGCTTTAAACCATTTAATAAACCACAGAATAATATCTACGTTCACACAACATAGAACCTTATAAGTAACAAGAAGAGTGGAAATCTATTACAATATTTGATACTCGTGAAGGAATAATGGAAACACTGTCTTAGAGTTAACTCATTCAAAGTGATTTATTATGATACTCTTAAGACCAATACAGATGTAAACATCTGCAAGATTTGCCATTAGACAACTATAGTAATATTAATATGGATATAAAATCAGACCACAACATTAAATATGTCACAAGCTAAGGAAATTCAAGGACTGTGTATAACAGACATATTTCACAACTAGTAGTCAATATTTTTAAGTACCTTAACCTAAGATTACATGCTGTGAGGACTACTTTTTCTGTTGTCACAAAGCTTACCATCTAATATGCATGAAACAGGAATAATTAAGTTCTAATTGTCTAGTACTAAAAATAAGTACATATGGTATCAATTATTTGAAGAAGAGACCACGGAGCAGATGGAACATGACCTATGCTTTGAAAGATGAGCAAAATATGAGTAAGAGTAGGAGAGAGAAAATATTCTGAGCCTGAAGGATAACATGGAGAGCACAGGGTGTAAAGGGATGCCACATATGTGAGCAATAGTAAGGAATCCTGAACTAGAAGAGTTATAATAGAAAGCAATAGAAAGATAAAACAATTTTAGATTTAGAAAAAAACCTTTCAACCGAGGCAGAGGTGCAGAAAACTTGGGTAAGTTTTTCAGCAAAGGACAGAGTACAGATTTCGAGATCATTGAACTTTTAGATAGGATGAGTGGTCTAGAAAATGACATGATTCACTGAGAAGCTCTAAATCTGTGGTTTAGTTAGCCATTACTCATCCTCCACTGGCTCACTAGGACACAGGACAACCTCAGAATAGCATACTAGGTACTTCAGACCTATCCCACTCAGCCTGCTACTATATTGTCAAGTAACACCCAAATATTTATAGGCTTTTATTCTTGCTATCTGTGTTTATGAGGTAGTCTCTGAAATCCAACCCATTTGAAAGAGGAAAGTAGGTTGTTCATAAGAATAGCAGTAGTATCTGATTTATACAGTAGTCTCCCTTATTCATGGGGGATATATTCCAAGACCCCCAGTGGATGCCTGAAACTGCAGACAGTACTGAACCCTATATATACTATTTCTTTTCCTATACATATATGCCTGTGATAAAATTTAATTTATAAGTTAGACACAGTAAGAGAATAATGATGAAGTAAAACAATTATAACACTATACTGTAATAAAGTTATGTAAATGTAGTCTCTCTCTCAAAATATCTTATTGTACTACACATACAGCATGGACACACAGGACAAAGGGATGACTCCCATCCGAGGCAGGACAAAGTGGGACAGTATAAGATTTCATCACCCCACCCATAACAACATGCAGTCTAAAACTTATGAACTGTTTATTTCTGGAAATTTCCATTTAATATTTTTGGACTGCAGTTGACAGAGTTAAGAGAACCTACGAAAATCAAAACTGCAGGTAAGGGGAAACTACTGTATTTTCCTGGATATAGCAAGCAATTTATTATAAAAGTAGCTTTAGTGAAAGAATAAATGTGTTAACAAAATGGTGAACAACCACAAGGTCCAGGAAGGCAAACTCAGAGAGAAAGCTGCTGACTCTGCTAATCTTCAACAGGGTAGTTTTAGTAGAGTTAAAAAGTTAGATGGAAAGGGATAAGTAAAGGAAATATTGATTTAAAAATGATCAAGGTAATGGATATAGAAGACAGACCAAAGGACTTTGGGGCTGAAAAGACAAGATGATACTGAATCAAGCAAAGGTTTCATTCAACAATCATTCTTTCACTTTACATTTTTTGAGCCTACTGGTGTGAGACCCTCTCCTAGTCCTGGATGAATAACTCTAAGGGACTTCTAAAGAGTCCATAACATAGTGAGACTGAAAGATATATAAACAAAAAAAGGTATATATCTTGAGAGATAAATATGCTAACCAAGATGTCTGCAAAACTTCTCAGGAACACAAAAGAAGGACACATTTTTACTGTTGTGTTGAAGGGACAACTTAAAAAGGGATATAAGGTATACAAATTTTGAGCATAGAGGAAGGAATTTGTATCTTCTCACCTTTACTTTTCTAACTGAAAATAAAGGAAAACATGAGATAGATATGTGGACAATTACATCAAGAGTTAGTAAAATAAGGGAACTAGCTTAAGCAAGATATTTCATTAGCTAAAATATAATGAACTACATGTAAAAAATATATATTAAAAAACACTAAGTGTTTAAAAAGTTCATACTCAATAAATCAAATACACAAAAATAATATAATGATCCTTTCTTCTCTTTTCTATTGTTCAAATCATTTTTCCCTGTCTCTTGTGTCATGGATTTATTTGAAAATGCAGCTAGAATCTAACAAACCTCCAGATTTATCCTCCACAAAAACTAGAGACTCCTACAAAGGACCAGCAGTGCCTCACAAATTACTGACAGCTCAATAAATGTTTGCTGAATGAATGAAGAAAATATCGTTTTTGCCATATCCAGGAAGTACAGGAAAATATAGCCCTATGACCTATAGGAAAAAAATTAATTTTGGAGGGGGCTCAAAGTCCTTCAGAAGCTGAAATGGCTTTCACTATTCTGCTTAATCTCATGTAGACTACACCAGGAGCCTACACTTCAATAACTTCTAGATCTTTAGACACTTCCTTATGGTTATATCAAGGCTAAATTTCTGAGCCAGAATCTTTCATTAAGCCTGCAGCCTCGTAATATAATGAAGTTCAGCAGGAAGAAACTTGTAGTGTTCCAAGTCTTAGACGTAGATTAAGTCTGTTCCTCTGTTTTATGCTCCATTTCAGACAAAAAGGGATATTAGTACTATTTCTTTGCTACACCTCTCAGGCATATATAGGACAGTAATGGTAAAATCAAACATTTTTGAGCTCAATGAAAAGTCACTACATAAATGCTAAATATAACCTTCACTGACTGTTCTTTGTTGTTTTATTGTACAAGTACATGGAAAACAGAGGTTTTTTTAATTGAGGTTTTAGTAGTGGACTTCATAAAACTTTAAAATACATATGACATCTCACACACGATTATACTTTTAAATTCCAGCTGGGACAAGACCTGTAAGTGACAAATGCCATGAGAATGGATATTCTCACAGTATTTCTGGCACATCCAAACAGAGGAAGTCCCAAAAATCTCATGAGAAAATAAGCTCTTCTAAGACTCTCATCCCAGTTTTTTAGGCTTACTCTATATAGATAAACTTCCATAAGCCTTCAGGCTTTTGGGTCTTTATCCAAACCCACTAGAGCTTTGATCCTTTAGAGGTTTACCAGCCCGCAAGATAGACGAGTTCCTCTGGGGGGAAAAAACTCCAAGTTCCAATAAAATGGTTTCTCCATAAATTAAAGGAGCAATTCTATGTGGGAACAGAAAATCATTTAAATAATCAGAACTTATAAAACATCCCTTGATGTTTAAAGCTATGATACTTTGTTTTCTTTTCAGTTATTTGTTGACTGTTATTATTGTTTTTAATGTTACAACAAAGCGCTAAACCAGAACAGTTCACTTTGGGGTTTAACCACTGACTTTCTGTATTTACTTGAACAAGATTACATATTTGAAAAATGAATTATGAAAACAATCTCATGTGTGTTTTTTTTTTTGTTTTTTTGTCTTTTTGTTTTTTTTAATTCTTCTACCTTTTGAATGAAGAATACCTGCAGATACCTTATACACTGGGGGAAAGGAACTCTCAGCCTCCATGTTAATACGCAGAACAACTGTCTGTGTGTGAGGCTGACACAGTGTAATATGTTTACCCAAAGTTCTGCTAACTCCAAAATGCCATCTTATCACGTATGCATTCTCCCAAAGTACGTTCTCCCAGACATTCTATACTACAAAAATTCAGGAAAACGGATTAAGTTGAGGATAAAAGTAAAGAGAGAAACTAACAATGGGCTTTGTTGCTGCACTAGAGAACAGCTTGTCAGGTTGGCTTTGCAGAGAGGCATATTCCCAAACCGGTCATCATTAACGGACTCACTTCCACAGAAAAAAAAAAAAAAAGGACAGAGTCTGAAAACTCCGGACAAAAGAAATCCCTGCAGACAAAGTAAAAACAAATTAAAAGACTCCATTATAAAACACAGATGCTACAAAAAAAATAAACTTTCTAAGATTTACTGGGCTTTGACAAACTGGAACATTTGTGGAAAAGACATCAGCAATGACTCCAGGTAATGTGGCTGCGAAGCTAGACTCCTTTCTGTTTTATCTTTACCCTCCCTCCAGAAGCTGCCAGGTTGGTATTCTCAGCTTCTGAATGCAGTGATGTGAGAACATGTGAATGTGGCAGACAGCCAACTCTAAGAAATTTCTGAAGCCAGCAAGATCCTTGCTGACCAAATTGTTGACCATTTCAGATTATACTAAATATTAAAATTAATGTTAGTGCATCTATATATATGTATGCATTTCTTCTTAAATGGAAACAAAAAGAGGAAAAATAAGACATAAGTATAATTATATGCCTCCTCCCCCATCTCTCCCTTTAAAAAATTTTCCTATCCTCCCATACTGTGAACCAAAGGGAATAAAAGCAGTTAAAATAGCATTAAGCATTCAAGAAATCATAGTTATAGATCAGAAAGTACCTTAAATCAGTATCACATCAATAAGAAAGAGAAAACTTTTCGTTTTAGGTCTCTAGAGACAAAAGCTACAGATTGTTGCTGCTGGGGGTCAAAGGAAGATTCTAGCAACATGAGGTATAAGAAACTGAGAACTAAAATCGAATCAAGTAGACCAAATGGCACGTTTGGAGGATTAAGGAGCACTGTCCTTTGTTGTCATTAGGGATGCAGGGATAAATATAAAAATGGCAAAGATTCATTTGTTAAAAAGCAAAAGGACACTGAGCAGTGTTGACGTGCCCGATGGGAGAACAATGTCATCAGGAGGGCTTATCGTGATCCTTATCATGGACACAGATCATACATACTTTAGGCGCTCCATTTTTCTGAAGGTTTACAATAGAAACTTTCGTATATATTAGACTTCTACAATAGTAACACATTCAGTTCTCATCACCTCTCCACACACTCATCCACAAGATCCACTCTTGTTCTAGGATTTAAGCCTCCCACTCTTAAATCCTTGGTCTGCTAATATTTTGAACTCTTACCTTTTGAAATTGGATTAACAAGGTACACTGAAAGCCAAAGTTGACGAGACAACCTGGCACTGCTGAGAAGATAATTCTACAGGAAAAGCCCTATTCCCAAATAACTGCTATTGACCTTCCAACAATTTCCCTCCTCTAAGACTACTACATGATGTCTATTCCCTACATGATATCTTTCCAAAATAAAACCCAGGTAATAAGTTTATATGGGGCTTTTTTCTGTGTGCATTTTGCTTTCCCCAGAAGACCAAAACTTTTGGTCTGCTTTTAATATCCTGCTATGGAACTGACAAGGATAAAAATCCAAAATATATCAATGAGTTTAACGAAGTTAACTCTGTAGTTGAAAAGCTCCCGACTTCTTGACTCTGTCAACGAGTGCGATGGTAGCTTGTTTTGAAACAATCACTGGAAATCTGGGCTCTGAAAAGTTAAAAACATTGCTTAGCTCTTGCTTACCATCTAATTTAACAGTAAAGCTTTTTCAGCCAAACACTCGATAATAATTTAATCAAAACCAAATAAAATCCCTTCAGAAAATATAAAAAGTATCCTGTGCAAATGGGAATTTCCTGAATGTGGGATGTTTTTGGTTGGGATGGGAGTCTCTAGTTTTCTCTCTTTTTTGGTCTGTTTTTCTCCCCTTTCCTAGATGAGAATGACAAGCTTCCCAGCTGCAGTTCCAGGACATTCACCCTCCTTTTTGACCTTTTCTCAGGCGTATTCCAGTATAATCTGTAATCTACTCAAGTAGGAAAAGGAAACAGCAGCGCCCTGGTGAGAAACTGTGCCTTCTGACCCACATACCAAACTGGGCGGAAGCAATGCTTGTTCACAGGAGCCAAGGAAGTAGAACATGCAATTAAAAGAAAATGAATAATATATACATATTTTGTAAAAGACTGTTAACACAACAACTAAACAGCTTAGGTGACAAAGTTCAAGACGGAAAGAGTTCAAGGACAATTCGGACTGGGCATTGACTTGTTTCTCCCTGTAACTTTTTTTGGGAGTGATAGATAGTGAAGTAAAAATACTGCTAAGCTTTATGCATTTCCAGCAAAAACACCTGTTGCTTTTTCGTGTGAACGGTTCATGGCACCATAGATATTACTACAGGTACTTTGGGAGGGGTGGGATGGTAGGAAAACAAATTTCCCACAAAATCAACCTGAAAACAAAAAACAAATTTTTTTCTTTTCCTTTTTTTATTTTCTTTTTTCTTTTCTTTTCTTTTTTCTTTTTTTTTTGGTGAGATGGTGATTAAGATTTTTAATGATATCATCAGCACTTCTCCCTACTACATACAGAGTAGCCTGCATGGATCTTTGCACCAGTGCTTATTAAATGTCAGTAGAATTAAAACTTTATGTTTTAATTATTAAATAATTATTTATAAATGTATATGTTTATTCAAATATTTATATATACTTACATAAATACATAAATTTTTAAATAAACAATTTTCTAGGTGGTCTCTCTTTTCTAGTCTGAATACATTTTACCAGTTAATTATTATCTTAATGTGCTCACAACTATTAGGTGTAAATTTGGATATTTTTCTTTCCTTAAATATAAAATAAACTCAATAGATTTAGAAAGTTTACACATAAAAATGAACAGTAAAGGAACTAACTGTTGCTAAAACTATATAGAGTAAGGGCTGTCTACACTACTCTAAAAAGATACTAAAGTGGGCTTAGAAGTAGAAGTCTTGGGATGCAAAAATAAGCCTAGAAAGGGAAATAAGACCAAGAATTAGAAACGTTTATAAGACATGAAGGATACAATCAGGGGAAAATACGAGAAATATGTCCAAAAAGTTACAGAGATAAAAGGTGTATGGGGACAGGCAATGAAATATATTGTAGGAAAATCTTTTGGCTATATTTCCTCTCCATTATATTTGTGGCACAATTTAATCTCAATCACACAGCCAACCCAAATTTATAAAATGAATGAATAAAATATCCCTCATAGGTGGGAGGTTCATTACCTTGGCTTATTATTCCTAGAACACTCCATGATTTGGGATAAAAGAAATTTATAAGAGCTGATGCTCATTATAATAAGTTTTAGCAATTTTTAGTTCATTTTAAACATTAGGATTGTCATTTGCCACCCTTTCAACAGTCAAAAATCAAATAAAACAATAAATGGACTACATTTAACACTAGAGGAGACAAAGCAAACTCTTTATATAAATTAGAAGAGCAAATCTAAAAGACCTTGGGCCTTTTACTTTAATACTAAAGTTATTCTTGAATCTAACATACCCTCAAAATGTCCCACTCTTCTGAAGAGAGCTCAAATAGAGTTTTAGGGCTAAATACTCAGAAGTGAAGATGTTAACCTGAGTGAAAAATACTCAGAATTAAAAACCCCACAATTTAGCATATTTTAGACCAAAATTGGGATTAAACGAGCTCACCAAAGTATAAATAAATCCTCATCAAAATTCTATTTTGAAAATATCCTACACACCCAGATCTCCTGTGCTTATCTCACAATGAATTTTGTAGCATGTCAACAGAACAAACAGAAGCACTTCACTTTTCAAGGGAAAAAATACAGAAACTGATCTGCATCACTCAACTACTACTTACACTGTTAAACATATAAGATGTGGAAGAATTGAGAGTTGGTTCAGAAGTAAAACTGGACACTTTAATAAGTTAAAATACTAAATAAATTTCAAGATTTAAGGTATATTTTTTTAATTGGAGGACTCAAAATTATTTAATGTTTACAGAACTTGTCTTTTTCAAATACATTAAACATTGTATACTTAAAAGAAAAAAATATTAAAATCAAAGTACTTTCTATTGAATAACAGCTACAGTAGTAAAATGTAAGCAACACTCCTAATAAACAAAAAGATATAAACCAAAATAACAATAGCAAAGATGCTCTTCTCCCCACAATCTCCTCCACCCCATGGAAGCCTTCCTTCTTTTTACCCATGACTGTTAAGAATATTTTCTGGCTCTATTTCAGCACCATGACTCAGGTCATGAGAAGTGTCAAAGATGCATTTCCTTCAGATGGGAAAGAAGCAGATTTTAACAACCACACAAAGATGGGAGTGCTGTGCAAAAGGGCCAAATCAGCATTTTTGACAGCAGGGAAGATAAAACCTTTTATATTCACATATATTTTATTTCCAGTTTAAAAACATTTAAATATCTTTCTATCAAAATGCGCTTACATGTTCTGCTCAGGAAGAACACAAGAAATCCATACCCAATTTGTGGCCTAAATTATCAAAAATTCGTGAAAGAGAATTGGTCACCAAAAAAAGAAAGAAATCAAAGTACATTGTACGAATATTAATAAACAGTAAGTCCTTGTTTTCTAAACTGATTTTCCAAAAGCAGAACCATGACTATACTTGTGTGTTTAATAACCCCTTAGACAGATAGTACTGGAGAGCGAGACCCATAAAGAAGAACGATACCAAGACCATACCTGGGCACCTGACAAATGGTGACTCCACTTCCCTGTAACTCTTCTGCTTTAGCAGAAATGCTTTTCCTTAATCAGCTGGATCATTGCCAGAAAACCATATTCATTTATCTGTACTATCACTTTATATTTTTCTCTCATCCATGGTTTTATCAAAAGTGGGCATATTTCAATCCACTCCAAAATTAGACAAGAGTGAAATATTATTGAACATTTATTAAGCGTTCCATACTAGGGATGGTTCTTAACACTGAAAATGGAATAGCCTGTCTCTTCTGAAGCTGCTAACAACAACAATGCCCACGTTAATTCTACTCTCTCCACTCAGAAATAGTTTCACTCTTGTGTCTCATTCTGGCTTCCATATTCTCACCTGCAAAAACACATCATCCAAAGTTAATAACTTTTTCAATGAACCTTAAATCCCTTTCCTTTTCTCATCCTCCTCCAAGTCTAAATGTCATTTTATGCTAAGAACCTATTATGATAAGAGCTATAATGGTTTTTATTTCTCAGTATGTGTAACCCTAGCACAGCCCTGACCCCATTCTCCTTACCTTTTTGTAGCTGACAAACGATAAGCCAGCAGTCAGATTTTTACTTCCTGCCAGATTTTAAGTTCAAGACTACCCATGGCTGCTCTCTCACATCTGATCATTTCTAAATCTGTTTATTCGAGTCAGTCATTCAGACACTGGTCATTACGTATCCTAAGAAGTCTAATTCCTACTCTCTTCTCTCTCTCCAATTTTTATAAAACCAATTTTAAAAAATAGTTCAACGGAACCTGATCAGAACTTTCTTACTTGTCTTCCTCACTGGCAAAGTAATGCAAATAGATAAACCAAATCCTTTTGTTGTTATTCTAATCACTAAACTAAAATAATGTAACTCCTTCAACTCCTTGAAAACTAACTTCTCAGTTTACTGCCAAAAAGTCTCCATCACCCCAACACCACCCTCAACAGAGGATTGATTCCTTTATGGGAAAACTGACTAGTCTAAATGAAAAGATGTACAAATAATGTTGATTGGGGTACTCTAATAAAATTGCCAGTCCCACCTGACAGACCAGTGAGATCTACAACCTGGTATGACTTACTGGTGCTCAAAGAGCTTCCAACCAGTTCTTTAGTGTGAATTTGTTGATGAGCTGAATATGAATGAAATCATGAAATAAATTAATAAATAATAAAATCTCAAAATAAAATAAGAATGATCAGCCAAGGACTCCTAGACATTCAGGTCAATATTTTTGTTTAATCAGCCTGAGATTTTGTTTTATCAGTACCTTTTAAGGCTATCTAAGTAAATTATAATTTCAATTGAGAACCATTGCACTAATATGAAAGATAATGATCACAACAAAAAAACTGAAAAAGGTACTCAGTGAAATAGAGGTAATGCAAGGAGCAATACAAACTTCAAAAATTATAACTATCTCTCAAAAAGATAAACTATCTTACATCTATAAAATAAGAATGTGATAATAAAAGAAACATTCAGAGTAAAGGATATTAAAAACATGTCGCCAAAATAAGAATGCAATAAGAAAGTTAAAAGATAACCTTGGGGATACTCTCATAAAGTAAAACAGAAAGACATGGTGATATAAAATAGAAAAGAAAGTTAGGGGGTTAATGTAGGAGATCCATTATCCAACTAACGTGATTTCCAGAAAGGAGCAAAATAAAGAAAACAGCAAGGAAGAACCTATGAAGAACTGAAAGAAGCAGCGTCTGGGGAATGACACTTGAGAATGGGCAAGGGTGGGGCAGAAGAGTGCCATTCTTCATTAGAAATTCATGGTATTATTTGTCTTTGATAAAATTAAATAGGTAAACAAAAACAATAAAACTCCAATAAATGTTAACAGAAAAGAGAAGCAGAGATTAACTATAAGCCCTTATAATGTCTCAAACAGTGGAGTTTAATCACTCTGGTCATATAAAGTCCAGAGGTAAATCCTTGAATAACAATATATAAAGAATCAAAGAAAGGAATTTTCAGAACATGTAGACTCCACTTTCTTAAATGATTAACTAAAAGATTTGCCTCCATGCAACGACCTAAATTCATTCATAGGAGCTGGGTATCTGCATGGAATACTAAAAACAGATAGTAATTGATAGTATTATAGTTCCAAAGTCTAATTCTCTAAGAAGACTTTGAGGAATAAATCATAGCAAACATAATAAGAAGGAAGCTGGGTTACTATAAGATCTTAGAAGATATCAACATCCACAGTACAGCAGGTTTCGTGCCAGAGTTGCTGTAATTACAGCCACAGGAAAGTTTAGAAAAGATCGCCCTCTAGAGGCTTGTCTCATTAACCATTTAAAAACAAAAACTACTGAAACCTGGAGTCGAAGATTTCGCCAATAGAAAAATAAAAAGAAAATACAAAATATGTTATGAGCAGTAAAAAGTAAAACAAGAAATTCCAAGTTAGCTTCAACTGCTAACCACATTATCTAGCATTTATTTTGAGGAAAAACTTTCAGAGAGAAAAAAATGTGACATATCTCAAAGGAAATAGACAAAAAGATAAAATATCCAAATAGAGTTTAATCAGTTTTTATAGCACTAAATTTTGACCTATAATTTAGAAGCAATATAAGAGTTTTTAAAGATACTCCACAGGTACTTTTATTTTCTTCAAAAACTATGCTATCTGAACCATCCTCTCAATTTTGCTGTGAAACTAAAACTGCTCTATAAAATAGTCTATTAAAAATTATGTTACTTTAATAGATGGTTTTTTTCAATTAGTGCTTCTTAAGTGAAAGCACCTTGTTTCAGGTATCTCTTTTCAACACACTTTTCCAAAGAACTCATCTGCTCTAAGAAACTAGGAAGTAACATGAAAATACTTGAATATGTATGCTTACGGTGTATCGTATGTGTAAAAAGTAGCATAATGTTATAGCAACATTTTTAAAAGGATAAAAGAATTTATAAGAAAACAAATTCACTAAGAAAACTATTAGACTGGAAAGCAACCAATTAAAAACAAAACATCTGAGCTAAAACAATAAAGTACATATAACCAATAAAAACCAAGGTACTAAACTAAGATAGCCTAACAGAAGATTTTTATCCATTTAACATGCATATACTATATATATATATATATATATATATATACTGTGTCATATGGGGCATAAAATTTAAAGCAGAGCTACAGTGCACACGATTGATTTTTCTTGGCAAAAATTAGAACATACAAATGGAAACCTCAATCCACAAGTAAACAGTGATATGGAAAGAGAAGTCAAGAAATATCACATTATTGCTGACTCTTGAGTAGGTGAAACTACATAAGGCTGAAGCGTGTAGTTGCTTTGTATTTACAATTGTGATGTGATCTGTATCAAGAAAACTACTGATCAACAAAAGTAAGTAACTACAATAAACCATCAAATAAAGGCTATAAACACAGTTTCTGAGCGGTAAAAATAATGCATCATTCAGATGCTAAAAGGAAAAGTGGTGCTACCAGTTATTTAAAAGCACTTTGCTAAAACATGGAGGCTTCAAGTCCAAGAAATTGAAAGCCCCCTCTGAAGGTCTGAGTCTCAACTACCTCCATTTGGAAGAAGCAGAATCTGGAATTTAAATGCCAAAAGCTGTGACTCAAAGATGACTCCTCCCCTGAGGACCAATAAAGTTAATGGGAAAGGAGATGCTTCCAGGAACTCTGGAGTACTTCTGTAGAACTGAATGTAGAAGTGAATTCAAAATCTCTCTGTTAACACAATGGAAATAGCAGGAAAAAACAGATTCCTTAAAAGCCCTATCACAGAGTCAGTGCTATATTCTTGAACCTAAACTGGAAAACAAATCTGCAAATAAAATATGCAAAGTCTCAAGAATAGGTGGATTAACTTTTCAAACTATATTTCTTGATGTATGGATTTAAAATGAGCAAAAACAAGTGAAAAAGAAAAAAATTATACTACCTTCACTTTTCAGTTTTGTATTAGTGTCTCCCTTCATTTCAGAAACAATGTCGACTTATCAATACGGAGTCCAAAATACTATAAAAGCCTGTACACAATAAGGCCAAAGTATATTTCATTCACTCATTATTCAGGGAATTATTCATTTATTCTGTTTTCTGGATAAGAGGCACTATATAAAAATATGAAAAATGACTCGATCCTATATATCTCCTCAATAATAAGCAGTATTAATAATGATACTAATCATAGCAGGTATTTTTTTTACTGAGTATTTGACATGTATCAAATACTACTTAAAGTGCTTTGATTTTCACAGTAACTCTTAAGGTAGGCAATATTATTTTCCCCATATTACAGAAAGAAAATTAAGGCATAGGTAGATTATGTAATGTGTCTAAGATTACAGAGTCATGGAAGTTAGATTCTACCCCAAGAAATCCAACCCAAGGTCCTCCAACTGCTTCTCCAAACAAGTTTGGCTTGGTAATGGAGACCATCAAAAATAATAGGTAGAAAGTAGTGAGCAATAAGTACAGATAAAGAGGACATACAGAGGAACAAATACATAAGGTTTGACACATTATGCTAAGAAGGAGAAAGTGCATCATAAGCTGGGCTGAGCTTGAAAGATACATTCAATGTTTACCTGAAGAAACAAACAGAAAGCAATTCAGATGTAGAAAGAAGGTGTTGATGCTGGAAAGCAAAGGCAAGTCATTCAATTTGCTTGGGGCATAATAATAGTGGAAGAAATGTTTTTTTCATTCAGCAAAAGTGTACTGACTGGTACAGGAATGCCTATTCTCCTACAGAATAGGCATTTTCCGAAGTTTGCCTTTCTCCTTAAAGCTACCAGTACTTGCAACCATCCTCACTTCCTATCTCCATGAGAAAACAAAAGCAATCTTTCCCCTCTAACTATTCCCCATTTTTCTGTTCCCCTATACCAGTGCTCCTCAAAAGACTTGTCACCACTAGTCTTCAATTTCTCTCTCGCCATTCTTACTAAAATCCACTCCTGTCAGGCCCCTACCACTCTACAAAATTGCCCTTATCAAAGTCACATGTATCCTACATTACTAAATTTGATGGTATTCTTTCTTTTTCTCAGTCCTTATTTTAATTAGCTATTAGCAAAATTTAACACATTAATCATTCACTTTTCTCAGAAAAAAATTTCTTCATTTAGCCTCTAGGATTTCTCATCTAAGGTTTTTTTCTATGTCACTGGCTACTTCATGCAGGAGGACCCCAGGACTTGGTCCTGGGACAACTTCATCTTCTCTTTTTTTAAATTCTCACTCCCTTATAAGACAACTTTACCCAGATTTTGGCTTTATCTATGCCTCCTGAATATTTATCCTCAACCTAGTCTTTTCCACTGAACTCTGGACTCATAAAACCAACTATCTACTTAAGATCACTAGGAGGTCAAAGACACAAAGTACATGAAAAATGTCCAAAACTCCTGATTCTGTCCCTATACCCAAACCTGCTTTAACCCTGTTTCTCATTTCATTTTATGGCAACCCCATCCTTCCAGCTGTTCAGGCCAAAAGCCTTACTAATCACTCTGACTTTTCTCTTCTGTCATACTTGACATAAAATATACCAGAAATCCCAGTGGCCCTACCATCAAAATATATCAAGAATCCAATAACTATTCAGAATCTCCACTATAAACAACTGAGTCTAAGCCCTACCTTCTCTCACTTGGATTTTTGCAATACACTCCTAACTGGTCTCACTAGGCTTTGACCTTTGTCAATCTACAGACTGTGCATTCTTAACACAGATCTCCATTCTGATCCTGCCAAAACACAGCTTATCGTGAAACTCTCATTCTCAAAACTCTCCACAGCTTCTCCATCTCACTCTGGGTCAAAGTCAAAGGCTGACATGATCTGACCACATTTCCTCTCTGATTTTATCTTCTACTATGAGCTTCAACTATGCTTCAGCCACACTGGCCTCCTTGCCTTTCCTTGGACACTTGAGGCACAATCCCAGCTCAGGGATTTTTGTACTAGCTGTTCCTTCTGTCTGGAACATGTTCTCCAGATATTTGTATGACTTTCTCCCATACTTCCATCAGATCTTTGTTCAAATATGATCTCTGTAAGGCCTACAGGAAGCACTCTAATTTCAAAGTGCAATTCTCTCCAGGCATTCCCTATTCTCCTTCTATCCTTTTCTCTATTGCATATAAAACTACCTACCTACCTACCTACCTATTAGCCAATCAACCATCCATCCATCCATCCATCCATCCATCCATCCATCCATCCTGTTTATCATTCATATCATTCCATTAGAAAGTCAGCTCCATGGGAAAAGGGACATTTTCTTCTTGTTCACTGCTATCTTCTTAGAGCTCAAAAATAGTGCCTAGAATAGTAAACACTAGTAAGAGTTGCTGAATAAATGACTGAATGCTACAGATGTTAAAAGGAACAACAACATTACCATAACTTGTCTTATTAAAAACACTTTTAAAGATGTTTGGAAACTTGGCTCAAAGCCTTAGAGTCTACATTTTATCAAATAGTATGCAAGGTGCAAAGATACAAATACAAACAAGAAAAGACCCTGTCTTCATGAAAGTCAATCTAATGAGACAGACAGGCATGTCAATAAACAATTAACATATTATAATATAATCAAAGTACATTCAGAGTGTCAATGCCAAGGCTGATACAGATGACACATCAAGAGATATTTAAGAGAGGCTTAAGAGATGATGTGATATTTTTACAAGATCATAATTAAGTAGGGTTTTAGCAGGTATTCAAGGGGATAACAATTATTTCAAGTAGAGATAAGTATACAAACAGGAAAGGTGCCAAGAAATGAACACATGTGGCATATTCAGGGAAGAGCACAGAAATCTAAGTGTAGTGGGACAAGTAGCTAGAAATAAGACGAGACCTTCTCTAACATTCTAAAAGTATGGTGAGACACTGAAAGACTTTAAGCAGAAGAGTGGAAGATCATATTTATGGTTAACAAAGGAAATGCATGTGATAGTAAAAAAAGGCTGGAGACTTTTGAAATAAATGAAATAAGAAATGATGATTAGGGGTTCTTAATCATTTTTGTGCATGGACTGCTTAGACAGTCTGGGAAAGCCTGTGGACTCTGAATAATACTTATAAATATATGAAATAAAATATATAGAATTACAAAAAAACAATTACATTGAAATATAGTTATCAGTACCTTTAAAAATTAAGTTCTGCTATAGTAATATATGTAATAAATATTAAAATCAAGAATACTATATATAATATATAATTTCAAAGCTATGGTGAGCATAAACATTATTTCAAAATATATTTCAGTAATTCAAAATACTTCGAGATATATATTTCATATATACTGTGGTATGAAAATATCTGCATTTTTATTGGTGACAATGTCACAAATACTACTAATATTACTGTCATGGGTTGTCTATATTCACAATGAAAGGAAACAATTTTGGTTAGAGGATAGTAAACATAAAGATGTAATTTTTTCCTATCCATGTCCAGGGGTCTTAAGTTAAGAAGCCCTCACATAGACTAAGGTCCAAGCAACAAGATCGGAAATGAAAGAGATATTTAGAGAGAATATATTTCAAATAAATAAACATCCTCTGTTAAGTTAAAAAAAAAAAAAAAAAAGGCAAGTAGATAAAATAATCCTAACCTACACTGGACTGACTCCAGAGAGTAAAAAGGAAATATCCCTATATCAACTGTTATTTAACAGTTTCCTTTACTTTGCTAAAAAGAGCACAAACAACGGTAATACCACCAAGCATGATTCATTTTCAAGATGAATCCCTCCCTGCTCAAAGTTTACATTGTTTTTGACCAGCATCAGACTGTTTATCCACACAAACTCTAAATACATCATTTTTAGAACTAACCAACAACAATGCCCATTTTGTTTTGACATGTGAGATACAAAAAGGACATGAAGAAAAATGACCATCACTCCAATGCCGGTGCTTTAAAAATGAGAAAAACTACACAGAGTAATGGGGTGAAATTCCAACATAATAAAATTTTTATACATGTTATCAGGAGGAAAATGCCGTCCGAAATTCCTTGCTTTCAAAAGGAAATGTTAAGTACAGCACTATTGTCAAACAGTCTATAATATCCTCTCAGAGATGTATGCTGGTAGCTTTATGCAATGATATAAAAAGAGCTGTGAGAGCAATTAAGCTGAGAGAAAACAGTACAGTTTGACTCAGAAATTCAAGTGTTGCTCTTCAACTACATGTTCTTTTATAAATGACAGGTCCTTAACTGATTGGCACTTTGCACCCTCCAACAAAAATACATTGGAAGGTATTTGTTCAAAGTCTTTTAATATCTATCTTTCCCCTTGGACTAGAAGATACACGGGCCAGAGATGACTTTTTGTGTGTGTGTGCACATTATGCTCAAAGCCTAACACAAGACATGGTATGAAGAATGCTTAATAAGGAAGGAAGAATAGAAAGAAAAAAGAAGCTCAAAAGAATACTCTCTGAAGATGTGTAATGTAAGACCTATAAATCCTTCCTAATTTTTCTACTAATATATATGGTTCTCTGGTCAACCTAGCTGCCCCACATGCACACTGAATCTCTCCCCATAAAGTATTTGGTAAAATTTAAGTAAAGAAAAATATTCAATAAAAAGCAAAAGGTCCTCTAAGAACCTATATTACCACCTAATTATATGACAAAATATTTGTACGTAAAAATGTAATTATTTAAGTAAATTTCTTTCAGATGTCTAAAAATATGAATATCTCATATCTTTCTAAACTTTTTAAAAAATTCTAAATACTTTCTTAAATGACTGTTTTCACCTAGAACTGATTCTAAAATATTCTCAAATTTTAAGGTCATAGGTCACTATTCAAGTTAAATATATACATGCATAACAACTGTTCTTATAAAAATAATAGGGCCAAAGCATAAAATATCACCTAAGGAATAAATACAAGTCCAAAAATTTTTTGAGTTACACAATTTCTCCCCAAGATTCCATTTACCTATGTTTTTTCAATCTATCTTAAAACTTCCTATAGAAAATATATAACTATAATTGATTAGGTATTACAAAAGGATATGTGTTTAGGCAGAAGCTAAAACAAATAAAGATAGGTATGTAGCTGAAAAGAATTGCTAAGAGGTACTCAAACAAATACTTGTACACACATGTTCATAACAGCACTATTCACAACAGCTAAAAGGTGGAAGCAACCCAAATGTCCATCAATGGATGAACGGATAAAATAATTGTGGTATATACATACAATGGAATAATATTCATATACAAAAAGGAATGTAGTACTGATACAGACTACAATGTGGCTATACCTCAAAAACATTACACTAGAGAAGATGCCGGAAACAAAAGATTATATATTGTACGACTGCAGTAATATGAAATATCCAGGACGGGTAAATCCACTGAAATGGAAAGCAGATTGGTGGCTGCTAGGAGCTTGGGGAGAG
The DNA here is from genome assembly GCA_028627145.1 of Eidolon dupreanum. Taxonomy (NCBI): domain Eukaryota; kingdom Metazoa; phylum Chordata; class Mammalia; order Chiroptera; family Pteropodidae; genus Eidolon; species Eidolon dupreanum. The sequence goes on along the minus strand of CM053506.1, from coordinate 82,019,320 downwards.
AGAAGTGGGGAGTAACTGCTTAAAGAATATCTGGTTTTCTTTTAGAGTAAAGGAAACATTTTGGAGCCAGGTAGAAGTGGTGGTTGCAGAATACTGTGAGTATACTAAATGTCACTGAATTGTTAACATTTAAATTGTTGATTTGATATTATAGGAATTTCAGATCAATTAAATAAAGACTGTTTTTCTGTAGTAACCATAATCTCTCTATATAAAACTTCCTATTATTAAAAACCTAAATTGGTCATCTGTCAAGAAGAATCTGCAATGCTCTAAAAAATGTGTTATCTAATGTCAACAAATGTTTTCTGTCTTTCTGATGGGAATGAAATGGTACAACCACTTTGGCATTATCTACTGGGGTCAAGATTTGCAAACATTATAAACTAGCATTTCCACTTAGAAATGAGTACGTATTTGCACCAAGAAGCAAGTACAGAAATTTTCATTGCATCATTATACATAATAACCCAACCCTGGAAACTACCCAAATATACATCAACAGTAGTAGAAAGGATAAATAAATATGATTGTACAATGGAATATGTAGAAGCAATGGAAATAAAAGAAGTAAACCTACGTAGAACAACATGAATTAAACTCACAAACATAATTTTAAAGAAGTTAAATATACCAAATTACACATGCTCTGTAACTGCATTTATATAAAAGTGGAAAACGGTATTTAAGAATACTTCCTTAGGAGAAAATTATTTTTAAAAAGTAAGAAAATGATTACCATAAAAGTCAGAATTATGGTTTACTGTTGATGGAAAAGGAGCACAAAACCCAAGTTCTGGTAATGTTTCATTTACTGGGTTGGGTGATAGTTAAACAACTATTTGCTGTAAGATAAATTATTGAGCTATACATTTTGTTTGTTTTTCCTACAATGTATTGGTAGAAATCCCATAGACATGTATTTTAAAATAAAATGCAAATGCTGCTCTAAAATACATGTGACTCATGACCACTCTATTCCAACAAAGAATATCTCTTAATTAACTATATAGTATTGACTTTGCTTAAAGACGGAGTTTTCTGGATAAGATATATAGATATGAGACTCGGTCTTGAAATTTATGAAAATGGTTTCAAACTTCATATTCCATATAGATGACACCAAGTATCCCTTATATACTGAAAAACTTAGGGAGTTAAAGCAGCATCTTAAAGATCACCATTACTATATTGGCTTCAATTTATTAAATTATTTAATAAATTAAGAATGTCCCCAAATGAACCCAAGATCTTGTCTTTGCATGAACAGATGAAGAAAATGGATTTATTTTATCCCAGATCTCAAAAATTAAGGGTAAAGAAAAGGAGGATTGTAGGGTTTGTTGGAGAGAGAGAAAATTAAGTTTACCGTGCAGAGGTGATCCAGAAGGGCTGCTTGACAGACCTGAAACAGGGCTGCAGCGACCTCCTTGTTTAGATGTCAGTTCCTGTTCAATCTCTTCCAGCCCAGCACTTTTCTGGAAGCGGCTCATACGATTCACAACTCGTGGTGACATATGTGTTCGAACACAAGGTTGGCCACCATAAGGGTTGATTGGGAAAACGTGGGATGTGCCCCGGAGTGTGCTGACCACGACCCAGCGACAGTCATGGCTGAAGCAGATGTCTTGTACCTAAAAATGAGATATGGAAAAATACAAAAACAATTGAGAAACTATTTGCATTTATCTAAGAGTATCACACACGTCACCAAATATAAAAAGAAATGCTTGCCTCATGACCAAATTTACCTAAAATAAGGTCATAAATAAAAATTTTATGCTATAGATGAGCTTCATGGTGAATATTGAGCAAAACTCCATATCAGAGATTTGGTAAGATTTAGAGTAGGAAATTGTACCCCTTGTTACATAGAGTGTTAAGTCAGAAAACAGGAGCTAGGTAGCTTTACCCTGTAAAGCTCTAAGAAAAGATACATAATTGAGGTTTGTTTCTCTAAATGAATTTGCCTTTTAAAGAGTATAGAACAGTTAAAATAAAAATACACATTATACATTGTAGCTGAAGAGATTAATATAATCATTCACTCAACAAATATTCATTGGGTATAATGCTAAATAAGCACTAGGAAAAAAGGAGTGAATAAGTCCTTAGGCTACCAGCCTAATAGAAGTTAAAGACATATAAGAAATTTGTGAAAATATAATATCTATAATAATGTGTAAATATAATATGTATATTTACTGTATAACATACATGTTATACTGTATAACATAAATATGTATATTTACTGTATAACATGTATGTATAACATGTATAACATACAGTGGTAACAAAAAGGAAGGAAAATATGAAATCTGCTTATGAGACATGGAAAGGAGTTGGTGAAGGTGGAGGGTTAGAAGTGACCAAAAAAAAAAAAAAAACATTATCTGAAAAGGTGTAGATTCTGGAATTGAGTTTTGAAGTAGGATACACTTATAAAGACAGGAGAGAAATATTCCCATTTAGATATATCAGATATCCCATTTTAGATATAAATGCACAGATATAAGATAGAAATGGACAAGTACTAGTTAAGGTAGAAACAACAGAAGAGTAAGCAAAAGTTGAAGCAGGAGGTATTTGGGTTGTATTTAAGAAATAGTGGAGTCAAGATTTCAAATTTGGAAGGATGATTCTGGGACTGTAATATAGGGGAGTGAATTTGCAGTGGGGTGAGGGTAGCTGAAGGAAAAATCAGTAGAAGTTCCTTCAATAGTCATGGATATAGGTCTCTGAAGGGAGGTGGGATACAGAAGAGAAAAGGTCTCAAAACACACTGACAATCCGAATGCCCATCAATGAATGAACTGGAAAAAAAAAAAAGATGTGGTGTGTGTATATATATACACAATGAAATATAATTCAGCCTTGAGAAAGGAAGATATCTTGACATTTGCTATAACATAGATGGACCTTGAGCACATTATGCTATTCGAGATAAATCAAAGACAAGTACTACATGATGCTTACCAGAAGGTGGGGTTTGTGTGATAAGACTGATAGTGTTTAAAGGTATAAATTTGTAATGAGTAGTAAATAAGCCATAGAGTTCAAATGCACAGTATAATGAATATAAACAATAATATTGTACTGTAATTATATAATATAATAAACATGGCTACGATGGCAGTCATATTACAATATTTAAATGTATCAAAGTAAAACGCTGTATAGCTTAAATTTACACATTACATGTCACATTCATTCAGTTAAAAAATGACAAAAAGAAAACAAAACAAAAAACTTATGTATCTGTAGTAATTGGCAAACACTGCAGGTCATAAGGCCTCTGTTGGCTGCTGCAACTAGTCAACTTTGCCCTACTGTCAAAGTAGCCACAGAAAATATGTAATGAATAAGTTATGTTGGGGAGGAGCTTTATTTACAAAACAAGTGGCTGGTCACAGACATAATCTAGGGAAAGTTAGTCACTAATTTGTATGACACTGACTAGGCACTGAATATAGAAGTTCCGGTATTTTCAAATTAGCAAATTGAATTTACTGCTTTTATCTTGATATCAATCCAGTGATGACAACTTGAAAAAAAAGTCTTCATTTACTTTTATGCTTAAAAAAAAGCCAAGTAAAATTCAATATTGTTTTAACTATTTTTAAGCTTAGCCTCTAAAAGAAGGCAAACCATAGATACTTAAATATTTTCTATACTGACTAAATGATAAACTAAAATAATTTTCTATTATATAAAGCAATCAAACAGTGCTTGTGAAAAATCTAGACAATGTAAAAGTATGGTAGAATAAAGATAAGAAGTTCGTGAATGGGATTTAAATTTAAAAAATGTATATGTGTGTATGCTTATATATGAATATATTAGCTATAATTATAACAACATGAGCTAAGTAAAACTCCTCAGTCAGAGAAGCCAATCTTCCAATATATTAGATCCTCAAATAAGCCTAAATTCAGATTAATAGCTTGACTAATATTCCAGAAATATTCCACAAACAAAGGTAACAATTATTCATTGAAGTACAAGTCTTTAAAAAAGTCTGGAACTTTTGAAATTAAAAAAAAAAATCAGCCTTATATATCAAGACAAGATACTTCATGGCTAGACTATTGCTAAACAAAAATTATCAATACATGTAAAAAACTAAATTCAACCACATGACTGTCCATTTCAATTACTGTGATAAATGACACGTTAACATTATAATTAAAGGATCTCCTGAGAACTGACAAATTTAACTCCCAGGGATACTAGAATTATGAATCAAAAGTCATTCCAAAAGCCTTTTACCTCTGTACTTTACCTATAACATTCAAATAAAGTGACTTACAGAAAAGCAAAAGAAAGGGAAGGACAAGGACAAAAAAAAGTGTAAACAGCATGAGAAAAGAAACATATAGTACCAGAGAAACTTAATATCGTAATATCAATTGCATTAACACAAGCCAGAATCAAATAAATACATACAGAAAAACATCTTTAGGCTTATTGAGTAATTTATGTTCCATCCACAGTGTTATCTAAAATCTTTTTCCAAAACACTTATAATCAAGAACACTTCCTGATCTGTCAATGAAAAGTTTCCTTCTTTCATTTTAAGAATACTTCTGATATGAGGTGGTGCTAACAATCAGTGTCAAGACAGGAAGACAAAATTCCACCTAAATGCTTACTTAGAAAACTGCTATTAGAGCAGTGACTCTGCTCTATGACCTTGAAAACACATCAGGATACATAAATGAGCAAAGAAGGGTTACTAAAGATATTAGCTGTCAAGAGACTGGAGAAAGTTTATTCCTTTAAATAACATTACAGAAGATAACAAACCTCCCATAGTTAGATTTCTTTCCGTAACATTTTTGATCCCCTTTGCCACATTAACCTCCTTCATTCTCCCACTCCCTACCTTCTGGTAACCACTAGTCTATTGTCCATGTCCATGAGCCTCTCTGTTTGTCCTATTCATTTGTTGCTTTTAAGTTTAAATCCCACATATAAGTGATATCATGTGATCTTCAACTTTTCGCTTAGCATGATTATCTCGACGTCCATCCATGTTGTTGCAAATGGAAGTATTTCATCTCTTCTTATAGCTGAGTAATATTCCATTGTATATATGTACCACAGCTTCTTTATCTAATCATTTATCCGTGTCCTGGCCACAGTGAATAATGCTGCTATGAACATCGGTGTGCAAATATCTTTTCAGATATGGGTTTTTAAGACTTTGGGGTAAACACCCAGTAGAGGGATTTCTGGATCATATGGTAGATCAATTCTTAGTTTTTTGAGGAACCTCCATACTGTTTTCCATAGTGGCTGTACCAATTTGCAGTCCCACCAGCAGTGTATGAGAGTTTCTTTTCCTCCGCATCCTCTCCAACATTTATTATTATTTGTCCTGTTGATTATAGCTATTCTAACAGCTGTGACATGGTATCTCATTGTGATTTTGATTTGCATTTCCCTAACAGCTACCAATGTTGAGCATCTTTTCATATATATGTTGGTCATTTGTATGTCCTCTAGGGAGAAGTGTCTGTTCAGGTCCTCTGCCCATTTTTTGATTGGCTCATTTGTTTTTTTGTTGTTATTGAGTTGTATGAGTCCTCTGTATATTTGGGATATTAGGCATTGCTTGAGAATATATTTTCCCATTCAGATGGTTATCTCTTTACCTTGTTGATGGCTTCTTTTGCTGTGCAGAAGCTTTTTAGTTTAATGTAGTCCCATTCATTTATTTTTGCTTTTACATTCTTTGCCTTTGAGGTCAAATTTAGATAATTACTTTTAAAAAACATTGAATATCCCCTACCCTAAACTCAGGAATTGATCCAATCCAAGTAGATTTCTACAGCAAGGGATTTGCTGTGTGGCTCTTACTTAGCATTTCAAAATGTTGTTAAACTGAAGCAGAGAATGAACGTGGACATGAGACAAGTGCATATTTCTTTTAGAACAATGTTTGGCAAACTTTTTCTATAAAGAGCCAGATAGTAAAATTTTAGGCTTTGCAGACAAGGAAGCAAAACCAAGTAGGTACTTATAATAACAAGAAAGAAAACAAATTTTGATAAAATTTTTACTGAGTATAATTTTTTTGTAATATACGTTTACTAATGAAAAGAATGGAATTCTTTTTAATAGGAGACAATATTTTGATTATTTGGGGCTCTAAGCCAGCATTAATAACATCAGATAGGTTCTAGTGCTCATCTACAAAAGCCACTCTTAGCTTGTGAGATGTCCAAAAACAGAAGACAATATATGGCTCATGCGCCAAAGTCTGCTGACCCATTTTATACCACCATCAAGTGGTAAATATAGATTTGTTGGCCATCTTAGACCTAAAACCAGAAAAGATCTCAGAAATCTAAAGTCAAAGTCAAAAAAATGGTAAGTTTAGCTCTCAGGTCAGTATTATTCCACTAGTTGACAAGACACTCCATAGCATAGAGAGGGAAAACTACATAAAGCTTTTGCATTAGAGGAACCCATACAAGATAAGACCAGTTAGATTAAAATTCTTTTCTAAATTCAAAAGTAAGCAGACATTTTGTTCCATCTTCCAGGAGGATGTAGCTGTATTCAATTCAACTAAATACATAATTATTAGAGAAAATAATTTTAGTTTAAACACACACACACACACCTCACAACCAGAGACAAATATTTCTTACTAACTTGGAACACATTCTTCCAGACATCTCTCGATGCGTAAATGGATAGGTATGTATGTATATATTTATGTGCATATATGTATTTTTATGTATCACATAAATACAAATATAGATACATATACACATGCACATTCCAACACATATAATTTTACATCAGATAACATGAGTAACCAATTGGAAATGTAAAATAATCTTTAAACTTTAATGCTATAAAATATAATCAAAGCACATGGAAATAGCACCATAAATATAAAAAGTATTTGCATGTCATTATAGGCTGTATCCATAGGTAGTGTTTCCTAGTGAATATATTTACCACTTACCAGCAACATGGTCATGGAAAAGTTAGTTAACAACACTGTGTCTTCCAGATCTTCATTTGCAAAATAGGAATAATAATGCAAATCTCATAGGGTTTTAGGTTTAATGAGTTAATATGGAAAGTACTTAGAACAGTGCCTAGCACTTAATAACCACTGAACAAATATGTTTGCTATTATTATCACAATTACCATAAAATATATCCATATTCTATCCAAATGTCTCTGTTTACACTGCTACCAACATAAACCACTGTCATCTCTCCACCAGATTACTACATTAGACTCTTAACTGAACTCTTAATTTAAACCACCTACAAGCAACAAAAGACTTCTTCAAAATTAAAAACTTGTGCATCAATGTACACTATCGAAGAAGTAAAAAGACAACCCATAGAATGACAGTAAATATTTGCAAATAATACATCTAATAAAGGTCCGGCATCTAGAATATATAAGGAAGTCTTTCAACTCAACAACATAAAGACAAATAATCCAATTAAAAATAAGCAAAGAATATGGTAGACATTTTTCCATTGAATACATACGATTGGCCAATCAGCACAAGAAAAGATGCTCAACGTCATTATTCATTAGGGAAATGCAAATAAACATCACAATGAGATACCACACTTCAAACTTAAAAGAATAGCTATAAACAAAAAGAGAGGTAAAATAGTAAGTTTTGATGAGGATATAGAGACACTGGATCCCTCATAAATTGCTGGGGAGAATATAAATGGTGCAGTCACTTAGAATAATTCCTCTAAAAGTTAAGCATAGATTTACCATATGACCAACAGTTTTATTCCCAGATACCCAAGAGAACTGAAAACATATGCTGAAACAAAAACCTGTATACTAAGGTTCACAGCAGTATTTCTTAGAGCTCAAAAGTGGAAACGACCCAAATTTCTACCAACTAATGAACGGACAAATTATGGTATATCCATACAAGAAAATATTATTCAGCCATTGAAAGGAATAAAGTTCTGATACATGCTACAACGTGAACTTTGAAAACATGCAAAATAAAAGAAGGCAGACAGAGAAGGCTACATATTGTATGATTCCATTTATAAGAAATGTAGAGGAAAAGCAAATTCATAGAGATAGAAAATAAATTAGCAATTGTCAAAGGCCAGGGGGAAGGTAATGGAGAGTGGCTGCTAATAGGTACCAGGTTTCTTTTTGGAGTGATAAAAATGTTCTGGAATAAGACAGCAGTGTTCGATGTACAATTCTGTAAATACACTAAAAACCACTACACTGTACACTTTAAAAGGGTGAACTTTATATATCTCTATTATGTCTCAATAAATCTGTTACTTAAAAGATGAAAGGACTAACTGGCTAGACTGCTGAAAGGGAAGTTCTACAGCTTCTTTTATAGTTCATGGTTCCATTTAACTGTTCCTTAGTTCTTAGAGATGTCTCTTGTTCTATGCTCAAAGGAAGATAAGCAGCTACTAGGATGTCTAAACTAGTATTTTATCTGTTCCTATCTTGGCTCATTTCACATCTTGGTTGGGGTTAAACAAATGACTTCAATATAATATGAGTAAAATGTATAACCAGATATACTTATTAAGTTTCCCTTCATTTGGCATAAAGGTGTGGCATAAAAAGACAGGAAAAAAAAAAAACACAAGAAAAGAGTACCTAGTTTAGTCAGAGAATCCTCATTAAGACACATTATTACCAATTTAGAGATTTAAAAGTTCTACTTTTTAAATTTTCTATTTAAATTTAAATGTCAGAATTCTTAACTAATGAGATCCAGATAAAGAATACATACATAGTGCCTAAATGTTTTGCAAATTTATATTATTTTATTGTTATATAATTTATTGTTCTTTAAATGGTTCCTGTATTACCTATCATACTTATATCATCTCACATTTTTTTCTTATTGTAATGACATAAAATTTGGCTATCAGAAAACAATTAGTCCCCTACAAAGCTAACATACTTGTTCCTTAAAACATACTGTAGCTATATTGCGGTAATTCTAATTTATTTTCTAAAAGTTGGCAATCTGAATTATCTATTTTTAAATATTTCATTGATTTAATAATCCAAAACAGCAATATTATATACACAGCAAACATATACTCACATGAAATAATTATGTACAAAATTTTATCAAAACAAAAACCCAAGCATACATAGTATATCTCATTCACAAAACCGGCTGAATTTAAATTGCATATGAAACAAGAGTATTTGAGCACTAAAATTAAATGTTACTACATGTAACCATCAAAGATGTATAAATCAGCATCTTATAAGGCTCTAAATTTATGCTAAAAACTCACCCAAAATCCTATTAGCTAATAACAGTGATAAAAACTTAGGGTTATTTTAACATCCTAAAATCTAAAGCAGAGATTCACAAACTTTGGTGTGATATGAAGCATGTAGATTATTTGTAAGAACTGCAGATCCTTTGGTCCCACATTCAGAATTATGATTCAGCAGGTATCAGGAGATGTGAGAGATGTGATCAAGAAATTTGCAGTTTTAAAACACTTGGATAATGACTCTGACACTGACCTAAAGTCTGTAATACGGAGCTAGAAAATGTAATAAAGTGACCAGAAATGTCAGTCTTCCTATATCAATACCAAATTATATAAATTACATAAGATACTTTTTTAAAAGAATGAAATAATTCCTGAAATTAAAATAATATTGAATGTCAAAAGCAATGGAAAAAAAATTTTTAATGAAGTAATAGCAATGATTGTCTAGGGTGTAGGGCAGAAGGATTGACTGAAAGGTGCTGGAGCAAACTTCCTGAGATGATGAAAATGCTCTATGTCTTGACTATAGTGATGGTTATACAGATGCAAGTAGTGAACAGCAAACCAAACACCCATCTCCAACCGTCACGCCCTCAGCTGACACCATCACAGATGCTTCCTACATGCTTACCCAGCCACTCTTATAGCATGTGTTGACACAATTATAACCAATTAGACAAAAGAAGGATGCTACTGCAGAATTCTGGAGAAGTATCTGCTTTCCTGATTAAAGGAAATTAACATCACTGATACTGCCCTGTCTCCCCATCTTATTGCCTAAATTCAGAAATGATGCCCAGGGTGGTGGCAATTAAAAACAATCATGAGGGAAAGAGCAAAACAGTCGCAGAAACATTGTTGAGCAACTATACCAAAACCAGAGCATCCTTCTTTTAACAGAAGAAAAATAAACCCTGATTTTTTAAAAGCATTGTTAATTGTGATTTTGTTTCTGTAGCCAAATACATACCTAATGATTCAAATCCTAATTTCCTTTCTAAGTCTCTTTTAAAAAGGAAAAGAAAAACCAGAGAGAACTTGGAATACAAATTCTCAAATCCTAGGGTTCTATACATTTCAGAAGCCTGTAATAATGACAATTAAAACCATAAATACATGTCCCATATAGCAGCATTATTTACAATAGCCAACATATGGAAGCAATCTAAGTACCCATCAATAGACAAATGGATAAAAATGTAGTACATATGTACAATAGAATATTACTCAGTCATAAAGAAGAATGAAAGCTGGCCATTTGCAACACCATAGATAGACCTGGAAGATATTATGTGAAGTGAAATAAGTCAGAGAAAGACAAATACCATATAATTTCACTTACATGTAGAATCTAAAAAACAAAATAAGTGAACAAACAAAACACACTTATAGATACAGAGTACAAATTGATGGTTGCCAGATGAGAGAGGGGTTGGGGATGTAAGTAAAAAAGAGGAAGAGATTAAGATGTACAAACTGCCAGTTATAAAAACAGTCAGGAGTATGTAAAGTACGGCATAGGGAATATAGTCAATAATACTATAATAACTACATCTGGTATCAGACGGGTACTAGACTTATCAAAGTGATCCCTTCTTAGGTTATATGAATATCTAATCACTATGTTGTACATCTGAAATTAATATAATATTGTATGTCAATGGTAATTAAAAATTTTTAAAAAATTTTTCAAAACTAGCCAAGATCCAAGCCATCAGATGAGGTTATGTTTAATAAAAACTTACAGAAAAAAAAAAGAAGCTATTTGAATAAGAATTAATATATAAGTTCTAGATTAATTAATAAATACATTTCCATTAAAAATGGAAATGCAACAAGGTCAATGGAGATAAAAGTTGGCTTGGGAATAAGTTCTTTAAAAACATTTAGGTAAAAACCAATAATCTACACATACTCTCTAGCTTATCTGCTTTGTCCCTCCACCTATCAATTTTTCATATGCACTTATGTATTCAATAAATATTTATAGAAAGCCTTTTATACGTTTTACACTCTTCTAGGTGCCAGAAATTCGAAAATGAGCTAAAATAAGTAGCATGAAATTACCATTTTAACCAACAACTATGCTCTTAGGCATATATGACATAGAAATGAAAACTATGTTCATATAACATATTCATAATAGCCCAAAACCATAAATAATGCAGTTGAATGTTTAAACAAACTATGGGAGCTAGGTCTACTTATAAAAGGGCAACAGGACAAAACTACAGTATCTTGACAGTGGTGGTAGATACACAAAACTACATGTTGTGATTAAACTGTATGTACCTAAACACACACACAGACACACACACAAATAAATGAAATCTGAAAAAGATCAGTAGATTGCACCAAGGTTAACATCTTGGTTGTGATATACTCTAGTTTTGCAAATGTTATCATTGTCATAACTTGGGTAAAGTGTGCATCAAGTCTGTCACTACTATTTCTTATTAAGTATACACAAATACAATTACTTCAATAAAAATCTGAACTAAAAAAAAGTGAATGTGATGCCTTGCAAACATAGAGCCAGCAGTGCTAATGTAGATGGTTCCTGCTGCAGCCTGAATTTAAGTGAAGACGAAGATGAGGGGTGGCCAAAAATGTCAAGGACTGAAGGATGAAACTTGACAATGTCAGAAGTAGGGGCAGAAAGAAGGGGGCTATTGTGCCTATACACTCACTGGACACTGGTAATTGTATCAGTGCCCATGGGAAATAACTGGCACCAACACTGGACCCAACATTTGGCCAAGTGAGAAGAAAGGCCAACACTCCTGGCTGTCCTCATGTATCTGCAGGCTAGCTGCCCCTGACACTAAGATAGGGGATATTGTGACAACCTCGAAGCTGTCGTTTGTATAATTGGCATGTGCACATTAAATTTATTAGTCCATGTCCTCATAGGAGGAAAAATACCCCAGCATGAGATGTTAGCAAACTTCACAGTAGGGAAGAGAAGCTAAAGTTATGTTGTTGGTATACTACTGTTGTTACTCATGTTGATGACTGTATAATTGGTATTGATGGCTTACATGATAGTACTTACTTGCTTGTGTCACAGAGTATCCTCTGCCATGTAGACTGTGGGACAAGTAGACGAGCAACCTACTAGGTTTCCAGGTCCTTCCCATGTTATACAATAGAAACAAAGAATCCCAGCAGGGAAAAAGTTTAGGTGAAGACTTACTGGCTGATGAAGTATTCGGAGGTGTTATCTCAGTACAACACCGCCACCTGCCTGATCCAGCATCCAAGTACACTCCCTCTTTAAGAGGGCAGCTACTAAGTTCTTGTAACTGAACAACTGACCCATAGGAGCTTTGTGATTTTCCAGACTCACTCAAAACTGATGATAAACATGGTGGTATGGCCCAACAGGGCTTGCTAGTCAAATGAAAATGGTATGTTCTAGGCTATGTTCCAGCCTAGCCTTAGCAGCATCTTGTTTTTCGTTACTTATCACCGAACTCCACTGCCAATGGATGGCTCAATAGTCCCTTATTTCATGATTTCCTTTAAATGCCTAATTTACTGATGACTTGGCTAAGATGAAAGGTGACAGTGTCCACTAGCCTAGGGCAGCTGCACAACCTTAACAAAAATTCTGGAGAGACAAATGTAAGGACCAATCAGCATAGCAGGATAATGGAAAGCTGTAAGCTCTGCTTTAATTGAGGGGTTGCTGTAACTGTGGGCTAGCCATGCCTACTTGTTTATGTATTATCTATGGATGTATCTGTCCTATAGTGAATTTTCTATTATGAGAATTAAATCTTAGTAAAACTAATTTTTTTGGGGGGGTGGAGATTGACAAAAATCAGGATCACAGAGTAATGCATACAGTTGCCATGTTTAGCAAATAAAAATATAGAAAATCCAGTAAAATTTGAATTTTGGTATAAGCATAACTAGGCAATATTTGGGACACATAGTAAATTTATATGTTTTTATCTGAACTGACCATCAAATACTATCAATTAATAATATTAAATAGCTAGATTCTTTTCTCCTTGAGAATTAAACATATTAATCATTTTGCAGTACTGCTCTGATAAAGTAAAAGTAATACTGATATGCAGATGGTTCAAAACCAAGTCTACTATTTTTCAAAATTAGCATGTTCAGTACAAAATGGCTTGTGCCTGCTTGAGTGAGACATTACAGAAGTATATTAACAAAATATTGTAAGGTTTTACAACATATGACTTTACTGTTGAAAACTAGGAATATTTTTCTAACTACATATGTGCTTTATAAGGAAAATTACTGTCAGATGCAGAGGATATTCCAAGTCATAGATCACAAAACAACTTAATTCAACATAATGAGATCCACATAGTTGATTTTCCCCTTGCCTGATTAAAGTATCTTCAGAGTTCTTGGAAGAATCCAGAATGACATGGTTTTGAAGTACCAAAGATGGATAGACAGATCATATGCCATATAGATTTTATCATCAATGTTAAATTCTATATATCATTTCAAAATAATTTTCAATAGAAGCTTATAAAATTAATTTTATGGTCATTGAGTTTCCTTAGATCTTGATGTTTGGTGTTTAGAAATTCCCAAGCTCCTAAATTACAAGGTGTGACATGGAACAAAATAATTTTAATAACTTCTATTTGGTTTTCCTACCTGTTAAATAGGAATAGCACTGGCAGTATCAAACATTTATACCTATAAATATTTATCCATGTGCAGGGCAACTATTCTAAGGATGACAGATACAAAGAAGTTTGGCATAATCTTTCCAGGTTGGATATGTAGGTAAATTAAATGATAACTAATGCTAATGCAAAAGAGGCATCAAAAATAGGTTTAAGTAAAAACAAAACTGGTGTAAGTGCTTAAAATATTCTAATTCTCTGAGGTTATAACTAAAGTAATAAATACCAGTGACTGGTGAGGACAGGATGGGGATTAAAAAAACAGAGTTAAGAAATACTCAGAGTACATATGTGCCCAGCAGCATAATGGAATACTAAATCTTTACATAAAATGCTCATCTAATTGAAAACTTCCATACAAAAGAAATAAAAACAAATGGTAACTAAACATGACAGTAAGCAAGCTAGTTATGCTAGAAAGTAAGGATACTTTCAAAAAATAATGGAGACATGTCAAAGGACACAGCTGTCAAGTTAATAGGATTCAACTAGCCAAATCTGGGACATTTGGTGTATTAAAATAATTATTGAATTATATAATCCATTGAGTAAAATAGAAATGATATTTACATGTATCAACCAAATGATACATGTAAATAAAAGAAGTAATATAAATTTTGATGAGGAATAAAATACTTACCATAGTTTAAAATTACTTCTTAACCCACTATCTACCCAGGGCATAACAAAGAGACAGTAGACTGAAATGTCCATCTACCAGTCTTCCCATAAAAGAGGTGTATTTTCATACTTTAAAAGTTGCTGCCTAAGGGTCCAACTTCCAAGCAACCTGTAGCTAGGTACTCACTGAGATCCAGACCATATTAACAAAATGAAGGATAAAAATCACATGATCATCTCAATACATACAGGAAAATAATATGAAAAACTTTCACATACATTCATAATAAAAATTCTCAATCAAGTAGGTACAGAGGGAACACACCTCAATAAAATAAAGGCCATATATGACAACAGCTAATATGACACTCAATGTTGAAAAGCTGAAAGCTTTTCCTCTAAGATCAGGAATAAGACAAGGATGCCCACTCTTGCCTCTTTTCTTAAATACAGCACTGAAGTCCTAGCCAGAGCAATGAGGTAAGACAAAGAAATTAAAGCCATACAAAATGAAAAGGAAGAAGTCAAACTATCTCTATTTGAAGATCATGTGATAAAAATCCCTAAAGACTCCAACAAAAATGCTAAACTAAACAAATTCAGTAAAGTTGTGGGATATAAAAACAAACATATCAAAATCAGTTGTTTCTATATACTAACAATGAACTATCAGAAAGAGAAATTAAAAAAATAATCCCATTTGCAATTGCATTGAAAAGAATAAAATACCTAGAAAAGAAAAATTAAACCAAAGAGATGAAAGACCTGTGCACTGAAAGCTGTAAGATACTGATGAAAGAAACTGAAGAATGTACAAATAAAAGTTATTTCATTCTCATGGACCAAAAGAATTAAAATATTCAAACTACCCAAAATATTAAAATATTCAAACTACCCAAAGCAATCTATAGATTCAATGCAATTCCTATCAAAATTCTATTAACATTTTTCACAGAAATAGAACAATCAATCCTAAAATTTGAAAAGAAACAAAGAAGACCCTGAATAGCCAAAGCAATCTGGAGAAAAGACAAAGTTGGAGGCATCATACTTCCTAATTTCAAACTATATTACAAACCTATAGTAATCAAAACAGTATGGTATTAGCATAAAACAGATGCTAAAAATAGAGCAAAACAAGAAAGTAAATAAAAGAAGGTATTATTAATTAATAAAAGGCTACAGCTATCACTAATATAATTACATTGTTTTAGAATTCCTAGCCAGTGTAGTAAGGAAGAAAAATAAAACTGAAGTCAAAAATTATCATGATTTTCAGAAAATACGTTCTATTTACAAAAGCCAAAAAACATTACTGAAAACCTATTTGATCATACAATAGAGTCTAGGAAAGCAGGAAGATACAAATTTGATACAAAACAATCAATAGTTCTGTCATACCACAGCAATAACTAATTCTAAAACATAATTCCTAGATGTAAAATTTCTATATTGTAAATATGTGATTTTTAACCATGTTAAAATGTAATTTCAATGCAATCCAAATAAAAAACTCCAGAAGATTCTTTATATAACTCAATAGGGTTAATTTAAAATGCATCTTAATGAAAAAATATCCAAGGATAGCTGGGAAAGATTTTGAAAATGAACATTAAATCATTCCATAAAGCTAAAGTAAGTAAAACAGCATAATATTTATGGAAAGTATTGTTTTATTTTTACTTTCTTTTAGAGAAATTTCCAAACATACACGAAGTATAGATTGCTATAATGAACCACCAATAATGACATTACCCAACTTCAATAATTAATACTTTGCACATATAGTTTAATCTATCTGTTAATTTGTTTTGCCAGAATTTTTAAAAGTAGATTAGATATATCACACTGTTTCAGCTGTACCTACTTTAGTATGACTTAAGAGAGATGCCTAACAGATAGACTTAAAAAAAAAAATTGCGGGCCGAAATCCAGCAAAATTAGCTGATTAATATCATATAATACACAGTTCAAGGTCTATTTTCTCCAACTGTCTCAAAAATATCTCTCTACATTATGTTTAAATCAGGCTCCAAAATTCACACATTGCATTTAATTCATATCTCTTAAGATTCTTGTAATCAATAATAACTATCCCCTACTTTCTTTTATTTGTTCTGTTACCTAACCAACACTCTTGTACTCCTAGATTATTTTAAAGCAAATTCTACATATCTGTAAATACTTTTGTATGTATCACAAGAAAATAAGGACATTAAATTCTTTTAACAGCATCTACTAAAGCAAAGGTTCAAATCTCACCATTTGTATGAAAACGACATTTTATACTTGATTTTTATGAAACAGGATTCAAATAATGTCTACACTTTGTACTTAGATAATATTCTCTAAAATTGCTTTAGCCTCCACCGCATCCCACTTTTATTTTCACATTACAATTATCTGTTGTAAAAACCAGGTCACGTTTGTGATGAAGAACTTCCCATGTTTTAGAGTTGGCTAGTTGCATTCTCACGGTATTGTTTAACTTGTCCCTCATCAATCTCTGTATTTTGTTTAAAGTGCTAATTATATCTTGGGGCTGAATTCGATTCATGTTTAACTTAGAGGGCTAGGCAGAAATATTTCATAGATGATGTAGTATACATCCTATCTCATCACATCGCAAAACACATAATAATTGATGTTTCACTTTGGTAATGTTAAGAATTGTCAGCTATAACCGAACACAGATGATTACTGCCCAGGTCCACTATTTCATTAGGGTTAGCAACATAGTGATTCTTAAAATTCCAACTTTTTTTTTCAATTTAAGTATATCTGACATGCAACATTATATTGCTTTCAGGTATACAACATAATGATTCAATATTTATATATATTGCGAAGTTATCACCAGAATACATCTAAAATCTAATTTTTTTAAAACTGGAATTCTTCAATTAAAAAACCCATTCCCTCATCAACTATTTCATTATCTAATTAAACTGATACAAGAAAAATCAATGCTAAATACTTCCCTTTAATTATCAATTTTCAGAATGGTTAGAAAAACAGCAACTTACAGTAATGCCCAATGCTTTTTTCTAAAGTATCATTTTCTACATTTTAAGGTGTTTCATTCTATTATAGAAATTTTTAATGGATATTTATGACAAAGCATTTTAGACTATTGGGGAAGGATGGACTAGTCAATAGATGATGCTGGGTCAATGAGCTATCTCTCAGAATGAAGTATATACAGTAGTATACTGATAAATGCATAACCACAGGCTCTATGAAAATAAAGAATATCTAGGATTTTAGGCTATTAAGGTAATATTTCAGTATATACCAAGTGATATTAAGAATATCAAATATATGTAATGCACTTAGCATGATTCCCAACACAAATCCGTAAATTATATACGGATGTGTGTGTGTTTGTGTGCATGCATACACGTTCTCATACATGTGTGCACAGTGATGCTAAGTGCTAAAAACTGGCTAAGAAAAAAAAATTACTAGAGTAGAGTTTGCTGATTTCCATTATGTAAACACTTCTGCTTTGGATAATTTCACACTATCAATGTAATGTCATTATATCCAGAGTTGGGGATAGATGTGCATAACTGATTCTCACTAACCATGGTGAACAGGCTCCAGTGCACCACTGAATAATATCTATATAGTTATATACGCTATAAAACTCATTTTGTGTATACGTGAATCACATGTTTTTACATGTATATGTCTATTGCATGTATATACTGTATGCATGTATATAGAATCGAAATGCCTAGAAAAAGATCTGGAGAGATGGATATCAAGTAAATGACAAGGCTTTATCTGGAGCAAGAAATGGTATTAGGGTAGGAGAAGAAAGATAAAAGGAACTTCTGTCTTAACATTCATTGAATTGTTCATCTACTGCTTATGTATTTATTAGATCAAAATAGGGTAAATATTTTTTTCTTAATTATCTGCCCACTTTATCAGAAAGAACAATATTTTCTCAATAACATGAACTTCCAATATGATACAAGTAACCAGGTAAATTAGATGTCATTATACACAAAGAAAACACCTTCTGAAACATACAACTTACTTTGGCTTCAGTTTCTCCCCTGTGAAGAGTATACAGATGATGGACAGCACTTTGTGATGAGGACCAAGGATGAGTTAGAATTTGGAAGACATGAAAGTCGTGGCCAAGGGTGTCTGTTGTAACTAGAAGCATTCCTGAAGGATATATCGAAAAAAGGTAAAAATAAAAACAATTATGTATATGGATGAAATATTTTCACAAAGTACTCATCAAACTTTAAAATATTATCAAAAGAAAGAAATCACCAAAGATATAAGAAAGTTCCCACGATAAAAAAGTTAAAACATAGTAATTTCCCTATGCGAATATAAAACCTTAACACCACATCAGTATACAAGAATAATGAGAATACTAGATATAAAGGTTTTATTATGTTTCCAATGCCTAGTAGAGAAACGTTTTACATGCCTGAATTTACAGAGAATTCAAAAGCATTTTAAAATAGCAAATTTGATAACAAAGCATGTGAAAATGACAACTCTGTGGAACCCTCTCCCACTTTTTTGCCATTTTCAAAACTTAAATTTTAAGTTCCAATTTACCTACTAATACAACTATTAATTTTCTACTTTATTAGCCAGTTTAAAATGTCTCTCTACCCTGGCATAATATTTACTAAAACTGCCTACAGTATCTTTAACAGAGAAAGTTTTTAATTTTGACAAGATGTCAAAACTAAGAATGCTTTGCCTAATCCAAAGTTACAATAATTTTGTTTTCTTGTCAAAATTCCACAGTTTTATATTTTACATTTAGGTCTATCATCCATTTTGAGTTAACTTTTATACAAAATATGAGGTTATCAGACAAATTAACTTTTTTGCAAATGATGTCCAGTTGTTCCAGCAAGATTTCTTGAAGAGACCATTCTTTATTCATTGAATTCCTTATTCTTTATTCATTCATTATCCATTGTAAACTTGCCAAGATCAACTGGCCATAATAGAGTTAGGTCTTTTTTCTAGAAGTACAATTCTATTTCACTGATTCCTGTGTTTGTACTTCCCTTAACACTACACTTTCCTGACTATTCTAGTTTTATAGAAAATCTTGAAAACAAGTAATGTGAGTCCTTCTTTTCTGACCTTTCTCAACATTATTTTGCTATTCCAATTCCTTTGCCTTTCCAACCAGTATCAGCTTTTGGTAGCTATAAAAAAAATTCCTGGAATTTTTTGGGGAGTAGATTAAGTCTATATATCAATTTGAGGATAATGAACATCTTGAACATCTTAATGATATTCAATCTTCTGATTTACGAACATGTCAAATTTCTTGATGACTTTTTTGACATCTTTTACTTTTTCAGCACACAAATTATACATATATTATCTTACATCTATTATAAATGGTACTTTTTATTTCAATTATTAATTTTTCCTTGCTGGTATACAGAGATATAATTGATATTTTTTATATTGACTATATATTCTGCGAGTTATGGGAGTTTATATGTGGGTTACATGAAATTTTCTTTACATTCATGTAGTATATGATCTGACAGTTTTGATTTCTTCCTTACCAAACTATATGCCTTTTCTTTCTTTTTTCCTGATTTACATTTGAGGAAGGTAAACATAAGTGGCAAGAATAAATATTTATGCTTTGTTCCCAGTGTTAGGAGAAAGCATTCAATCTTTAAGTATGATGTTAGCTGAGGGGTTTTTTTAATGCCCTTTTATCAACTTAAGGACGTTCCTTTCTATTCCTAATTTGTTGAGGATTTTTACAATAACGAATGTTGAATTTTGTTCAGTGCTTTTCTGTACCTATGAGATGATTACGTGATTTTTCTTTAGTCAATTAATATGGTGAATTTTAATAATGAATGATTATCAAATGTTGCACAAGCCTTGCATTCCTGGATAAGCTCCACTTGGTCAAAATCATTTCTTATATGATGCTAGATTAAATTAGCTGATATCTTGTTGAATATTTTCATGACTATTCTTGAGAAATACGGGTTTGTTGATTTCTTTCCTAATAACGTGTTTATTTTTGGTATGACTGTTGTGAAATATTCCTCATATTTTTATTTTCTAGAAAAGACTGGGGAAAACATTATTACTTAAACGTTTGGTAGAATTTGCTAGTAAAACTATCGGGGACTTTTTTGGAAAGATGTTTTAAATTTTAATTTCTTTTTAATTTAAATGTTAATTTAAATTTTTATATTTATATATATATATATTTGTTTGTTTGTTTGTTTAAATTTTCTTCTTGGTTGAATTACTTTCTGTAATTTGAGGAAATGGTCCCCATAAATATCTGTAGGGTCTTTAATAATGTCAGCTTTTTCATTTAGGATATCAAAAATTGGTTTCTCTCTTCTTTTTTCTTGGTCATTCTATCTAGATCTTTTCAAAGAACCCTATTTTGGTGTCATTAATTTTCTCTTTTCAATTTTACTGATTTCTCCTACAGTCTTCCTTCATCTGCTATTACTATCTTCTGCTACTATTTCCTTCATTCTCCTTATGTTAATTTTACTTGCTCTTTCTATTTTCAAGTTTCTTGAAGAGGAAGCTTAGGGTTTCAGGAAATTTTATTCTTTTTCAGAATAAGCATATATTGGTATACATTTCCCTGTTAGCCTGCTTTAGATAAATCCCACAAACTTTAATATATTATATTTTCTTTTATGTTCAGTTCTAAATGTTTTCTGGAGACCTCTTCTTTTACCCATGGGATATTTAAAGCTTTGTTGTATAGTTTCCAAATATTTGGGTATTTTCCAGGTATCTTTAATATATTGATCCCTAGTTTAATTCCATTATGACAAGAAATTTGTTAATTTTTTTATGTCTCAGAATATGACACATCTTGGTAACTGTCCTATGTACACTTCAATACCCAGAGTGTTCTATAAATGTCAATTAATTTGAGTTAATTAATAGTGCTGTTTGGATCTTCAATATCATTTCTGATAGATTCCCTGCTTCCTTTTTCTATTACTGAGTAGGAGTTAACATCTCCAAGAATATATGTGGATATGTTTTGTTTTCCAGTTATGTATATAAACACCATAAATTCTAGACCTCTTTTTATAGCTTCATATACATTTAGGATTATTATGACTTCTTGTTGAATTCTCTCTTTTATCATAATGTCCCATTTTAACTCTTGTATTTTCCTTACTCTGAGGTCTACATTTTCTGAAATTTATATCACCACTCCAGCTTTGTTTTGACTGGTGTATACATGATATATACTTTTGATTCTACTTTATAATCAATATAATGTCTTTAAAATGATGTTGTTTTATGCAATAATTTGGGTCTAGTTTTGGAGTTTTTTTAAATTCAATCCCAGACTTTTAATTGGTGTTTATAGTTCATTCACATTCAGTGTATAATTTATTGGTAAGGTTAAATTTATACCTACCATTTTATTAGTTTTTATTTTTCTGATTGTCTCTAATTTTGTTTTCTTCTCTGCTCCTTACTGTTCATTATTTTTAATATCCAATTTTATTTTACATATTGGTTTCTTAGATATCTCTCTTTATGTTAAGTTTTTAATTGTTGTTCCAGGGATAATACACATATCTAAATTTCTGGTTTTTTACATTTTGTCCAGAATTTATATTTATTTTCTGTGGGAAGAATGGCTTATTAGATTACTCTGCTATGCCGGAAATGGAATTACATTTTTAAACTCTTAAAATTTTCTATGTTAACTATGTAGTGAAGAAAGGAAATTTAACTTGGGGTGGTAAACACACAATGCAATATACATATGACATATTATTGAATTGTACACTTGAAACCTATGTAATTTTATTAATCAATGTCACCCCAATAAATGTAATTAAAAAATGAATATTAAGCATCTGTGGGACGATAAGGTAGACATATAAATGGAAATATAAAGTATGTTTGAGTTTTTTACTTATCTAATATAAGTTACAGCTCTGTTTACTACATTACATTTAAAAATACCATACTAGATGCCAGTGTCCTGGCTATTTCTAAGAGAATACATTTGAAATGATAAAAAGTGTTATTTATTGAGATCTAGTTCAAAACTGTAACTATTTACATAACGTTACCTCCCACTCTGTGCCTAGCTATGTACATGATGTCACTGACAGACTTTATATTCTTTTCATATTGTTGTTGTTAATCAAACAATAAATTTCTAAGGTTGGGCATGAATGCTTTGTTGTCCTTTTATGTACAGTATTTTTTCACTCCTTTTACTTTTTGCTGAGTTGCAGTAAGTTTGAATTATCACAAATCCACTACTATGTTTTGATTCTGCCTTCCCACAACAAAACTATTTTGTGCACATGACAAAGAATCCAACGGAAACATTATCCTGACATGAAATACAATAAATATATATTTAACACAAATATATTGCTCAGCTACTGAAGATGAACTTCATTTCTTTTAGAATCATATATCAATATTTTATTGATGAGCATTCAAATAAAATTCCCACTTAGCCAAATCAAGATTATTATTGCATTGCATGTGAGTGTTCACATATGAACACTTTTCAGTATGCTCCCAGCTTTTCAAATTGACATTAATATTTACTTAGTTTTTAATATGTAAAACAAATTCAAATTTTTAAAGAAATCACCTATTAAAAATTTATCCTTATTATCCTCTGTGTATCCTATCTCAAAATTTCTTTTTTCATTTCTTTACACAAATATGGCTTCTATAATCCAGCAATGGCTTACTTTTTTGACAAAACAAAACTATTTTAAAAATTGAAAAAGCAGAGAGGAAAGAAAGAAATAGCTTTTGTAGTACTATACGATCATGTGCTTTCTTTTAATTTATAATTTCCTCTTTTGCACACATTCTGTTAGGAGAAATTACCAGCTTTTTTTTTTTCTAGAAAACAACTTAAGAAGCAGATATACATAAAAGGAAAAACTCGTACAGAGCAGACTGTGGCTTGAGAACTATTTATGCAGCATCAGAAGACTAAACCAGACTCTAGCCTGGCCATAAACTAAACCCACGCCCCAAATGAGGTGCCAAGCCACAAAAGCATTTGCGTCATCTGGGAATACAAGGAAAAGAAGGACTTCTAATTATAGGGCCTGGAAGCGGAAGCCTAGAGTGATTAGTTGTTTAGGCGCTGCTGTATGTTTATCTGGAAGCTTCCTCTCCCTCACTCTCAGCCTCAAGTTTGATAGATGAGCATTAGCATTAGAGGGTGGGGACTGAAGCTGCTGATGGTACACGGCGTTCTCCAAAATCTGATGTAGCTGGAGACTGAACATTAAGGCTTTTGCGGCCTCATAAGAACATAAGTCTTTTCAACTGGGCGTCAGCTGGTTAGCCCAAAAAGCGAAATTAAAGAGTAGCAAACCTCCACTGGGCATATGTTATAAAATCTTGGAAACATGAGTAGGTATGTCTTTTTTGCCATATCCTATTTATAACACCTACCTAATTGCACGGTTCTTTATCACATGCACACATATAAAATGGAAGACAAATTACCAGCTATTCACACTCTCCTCCAAAAGAGACACAAACACTGATATGATAGGTCAAATAGAAATATTAACAGAAATTCAGATTATATCACTCATAAAATAATTTTATGCTTTGGTATTAATGTTTGCAAAAGTAGTATCACCCAGCAATACTTGTACAGATTGAAACTTACAAATTATTTAATTATTTTTTTAAGTTACTAGTCAAATTTGTAAACATAAAAGCACAGAAAGAGAATCCTAGTACTGACCAAAACCTTCTAGGTTTCAAATTACAGAAAACCACAATAACAGCATAGCCTAGTAATAAAGTTGATTAATAAAACCTTTAAACTGATTATGAATACCTGACAGCAATAGTCTCATAGTCTCCCTACAGGCAACATTAGTGTTAGCACATTTCTTAAACTGCTCAAAGATGCCGCCAAACTCTTCACTGTATTCTTCCACTTTTGTGGCCTAGAATGTATTAAGACTCTTAAATGTATGCTCAATAACACTGTGAAAGGTACTGAACACTAAAGGCACCAAACAATCAAAGGACATGATTTATTTGATTCCTTCCTAAAGATGCATACCCCAGAACCAAAGTAAATTAGAACAAAACAAATGGCTCTCACTCATTTGTTCCATGTGGAAAAATCTAAAATCAACTACTAGTTTTCTAGCTAACTTATAACTTATTAATTCCACCCTCCTACATTTTTAAGAGTTTGAAGTTAAATATCCTAATTTCTTTAATTAAATAATTAAATGGTTTTCTTCCTTTTATTTTATATCATGATATTTTTTAAGGTTCTGAAGACATTGTTAGCCATTTCCAACAGGTTTTCATATGAAATGTTCTAATATTATTTTCAACAGTCTATTCATTTAACAGACATAGGAAAGTGGTACATGTCTCTATGTATTTTTATTTTTCCAAGTGGCTGAATATATTTCTTGTTAGATGCCAGAATATTTTTAAAGCTCTATTTACTTCTATTAATATATAATTCATATGCAATAAATGCACACATTTAAAGTCTACAGTTTGATGAGTCTGACAAGCATATACATCTATACAACTACTACCATAATGAAGATAGAGAACATCAGAAAAGATTCCCTGTGTCCATTTGCAGTCCATCCTCTCCCCATTGCATGGCCCAAGGTAAACACTGATTGGCTTTCTGTCATTATGAATTAACTTTGCCTACTTTAGAATTCCATGTAAATGGCTTCACACAGTATTTTAACCGCCCTATCTGCTGCAAGTAACAGTAGTCCATTCACTTATTTATATTACTGAGCAATGTTCCATTATATGGATATATGACAATTTATATATCCATTCAGTAGTTGCTTCTAGTTTTGGGCTACTGCAAATCAAACACCGATGAAGATTCAAGTACAAGTCTCTGTGTAGACATATCTTTTTAGTTCTCTTAGGTAAATATTTACAAGTGGGATTGCTGAGTGATACGTATATTCAACATTATAAGAAACTGTGAAATGTTTTTTCAAAGCTACTGTAATATGAGCTCCATTATCTCCTCAACATTTTTTATTGTCAATCTTTTGAAATTTTAGTCATTTCAGTGAGTGTTTGGTAATTTCTTATGGTTTTAATATGCCATATTTTCTTGGTGATCAGTTATACTAACCAGCTTTACATGCACTGTCTATTTGCATATTTTCTTTTGTGACATGATTATTCAAATCTTTTGTCCATTTAATTTGTGTGGATTTGTTGGGGGTTTTTCTTGCCAATGTATGATATTCTATGTCGTTTTCTTTTCATTTTTATTATTTATTATTATTTATGCCTACAGCACCTGGTCTTCCTAGGTGGTCTACAATCCAAGTACTAACCAGGACCAACCCTGCTTAGTACCGAGATCAGATGGGATCAGGCTTGTTCAGGGTGGCATGGCCATAGACTATGGACTGTGGCTCCACTGGGGTGCAAACCCAGACCTTCTGCGTGTAAAGCAGACTTGCTAACCGCTACACTGTGGAACCACGTCCCCATGGCATTTTCTTAATCTCTTCCCCTAGAGGTTTTTAATTTTAATGAAGAAAAATGTTATGGTTTGTGTTTTTGGTATCCTAAGAAATCCATCTCTATTTCTCTTGGGTCACAATGATATAATCCTTACATTTTCTTTTTAAAGGTTTATAGTTTTAGCAGTTAAATTAAGTCTACGATCTACAGATGATGTATTATAGAACTGTATACTTAAACCTATATAATTTTATTAACTAATGTCATCCCAATAAACAAATAGTCTGATAATTTATAGTCATGTTTTGTGTATGGTGTTAAGTAAACACTTTTTTCCCAAACGGATATCCCAGTTGTTCAAGCACCATTTGTTGAGACAACTATCCTATCCCCATTGAATTACTGGACACTGGCAGAAAATCAAATGGCCATACGAGTTAGATCAATTTATGGATTCTAGTCCTTCAATCTATGACTATATTACCAGAAAGCCATCCTTTCTGGATTATTGTAGATTTAGAGTAAGTCAGAAATTTAGGTGGTTTCAATTTTCAAAATTTACTCATCTTTTTCAAGATTGATTTGGCCATTTTAGATCCTTTAAATTTCCATATGATTTTAGAATAATCTTGTGTGGATTACTTTTGATTTAAACATTCACTTTTAATAAAGTTAACCATTAGTGAATATTAACACAAAATACTAAAAGGATATCAAGGCATAAAAGAAAAAAAAAACATGTTTATGAAAATATGAGGTTTTTTTAAAAATCATAATTGAATGATTTTTCTTACCCTATTATATTGTAACATTACAATGTAGAGGGGAACTAGGATGGCAAAAATGTAAAATTTTTAGATAAAGTAGGAAAATTGGAAAGATAATAAAATATGATTTAAGAAGATTAATTTGACTCATAACTTTATTCAGGAAAACAGCATATCATATAATTTCAGAATTTTAGAATTCTAAAGCCTTACAAACAATGTGCCTGATTTCAATTTAACAACATTATAACTGAAGTGCATATACTGTGAAAAATTTAAATTTAAAAGTCTAAAGTGTTAGCTTGTGTTATTTATTATTATGTACCAATACAATGCTACTGTCTTCAAAGAAGAATTATGCGCACACACACACACACACATACAACTAGTACTACATTAATATTAGACAATCATTGCTAAAAGTTCATAATAAAATACATACTTAATTGAAGTTAATAGGAATCTGGTAGATATAGACAACAAAGTGAAATATCTTGAACAGACAGGAAGAGAAATAAAGAGGATATAATGCAGATCAATCTGTTCAGAACAGATATTTAATATATTAACGACTATAAAATATCATTTGGAAGTTAACTTTGGAAATTTAGAAATCAAAGGAATGACATTCAACATACTTCAGAGATGTGTTAAACAGAACTTTTAAATTTTCTGGGAGGAGCTTATACAGGTGTATGTATGTGTATGTGTGTGTGTGTATATGTATGTATGTATGTATGTATGTATGTATATATATAAATTAACCAAGCCATATACTTAAAATTTGTACAATCTACATTATGTGAGGTACAGTTCAACAAAAATGAAGACAAACCAAATCAAAAACAAGAGTGAGAGAACAAGATAAGATTGGTAGTTTTATATGGAAAAAGAGAAAAGGTCCTAAACTGAGTAGTTAGAAGGTTAAAATCTTTCCTACATGGTGGGATGGGGGGAAAATAAAACCTAAAAACACAGTAGTCAGAAAGAATGTACATGGTGAGGATCAAGAAAGAGGTCCATGGTCTCAGATATGGAGGCTGGCCAAACAGATGGTCAAAGCACCATGAATCATGTATTCCATAATGTATATATGAAATTATGGGGGGAGGGGAGAGGTAGATAGGATAAAGGGGGTCAAATATGTGATGACATTAAAGAATTAAAAATAAGTTAATTAATTGAAATTAATATATATATATATATATATATGACTTCTATCAGTGTTCTAGTGGGTGACATCAGAAACTATATAACAAATGATTAGATGGGAGATAAAATTGTTCATCATTTAATACTTTTATTTTGGGTATATTTGCAAATATAGCAAATATTAGCAAATTACCAAGCATCTCTGGGAATTAGATTTAACTACTTATCTGAACCATTTTCAAAGCATGACTCCTTAATTATGCTTCAGAAAAAGTGTGTATATAGAAACAATTGCTAACATATAATAAAGATTACCACTAGGTAGGTAGGTGTTCTTTGCATAACAAAACTCTATCTATATTGATAAATATAATGGCTAATCTTAGCCCATCATAAAGATATGATTTGAACAAAAAGGGAGAAACCAAAAACGACAAAAACGATCAAAAATGTCTCATGAAACAACCAAAGGAACAAAGGGAAAATCAAAAGATTAGGCCATTTTTAATTAAATAATTTTCAATTCTTCTATACTGTTGATACTTTAAAGACTTTGTTTAGATTATATTTATTAATTCTGAATACTATCAATATGGAGTACTGTTTCTAAATTTTTCTTTTTATCTTCTATTCTTCCACTGATTCCCATCCCTTCCCATCGTAAATATCCACATTGTTGAATGTAATATTGTCATTTAAATGTAATATTTAATGTAATATTATGTCGATATAAATATCCTTGAGAAATATTTGGACTGTTTTCAGAGCAATGTTCAAAATATTTAATGTATGGCAGGAGTATAGACCAATTTGAATGAGGACAATAAAACAAGCCTAATGCTGGTGGAAGGCCGGAGCATTTTAGAGAAGGAGAAAGGGGAAAGGAGAACAAATATTCAAGTTCTTCACTATTTAACGAGTAAAGATGTACTGACATGCAAAAGTTTAATTTAACCTCAACTACTTTACATATATGTAATTGGTCATAGATATCCTTCTTTACTTTGTTTCAAAATTTAATATTGGGTTTATACTGTTGTAGTTATATCTGTTACAGATAGCTATAGTGTTATAGATATAGATGTTACTTCGCATTTTTATATAGTATGCCATTCACATCTTTCATTAGTTCATTCAGTATTAATTGGGCGCCTTTGCTAAGTTAACTAGGGATAGTGTGGCAGTGGTGGTGGGTTAGAAGCAGGGCTCCGCCTTACTTGTGGCCATCCAGGACCTGGGGCTGCATTAGGATGTTCACAGGCCCTGGACATTTTTGCCTTCATGAGCCCCCTCTTCCTTGAAAAAATATTTGAAATTATAGTTTATGACTACAGTTGTTGGTTTTAAACGTATATTAAAGCATTCCATTAACTTAAAAGTTTATATTTTTTTGCTTTTAAAAGGGATTAAATATTTTGGTGGGCCCCTCAAGTACTGTGGGCCCTCGGGTTGGAGCCTTCTCTACTTTACAGTAAGTCAAACCTCCAAAGTTCCCTCTGACTCTCATACAGGTCCAGTGCCACACTGAACAATGAGCAAAAAGAATGAATCCTTCAGAGAGTAAGTAAAACACATCATATACATTATTTTGCAAGATGATGAAACAAGATAGTAAAAAAAAAAAAGAAAGAAAAGAAAACCGAAAATGGAAACATCCCCTTCTGAGGCAGGGAAAAAGCAATAAACTCTTCAAGCTGCCTTTGAGTTGTTAGTTAGTGACACAGTATAAGTGACTGGCGGTGATAAACTAGAAGCTGTTAGAGGAAAAATCTAAAGCGACATAATTCTATAAATCTGTGAGGCATTATAGATGTTAACAAAAATCAACACAAGGTATTTTTCTGACCACTTGCTGTGATCAATGGGAAAAACTCTGTGCTTAAAAAAAAATCCAACTTACAAATTTTTAATGATTAACCCAAGACCACCATCACCTTTCTATATACAGCATTTAAATAACCAGAAAAATCTCAAGTCTGTTAAAGATACAGTCAAGCGCGCAAAGGGGTATATGTTTAATCTATTTTACTAGAGACCTGACATTCATTTTCCTCTTATTAATGGATGGAAAAGCAATTTCCCTGCCAAGGAAGGGTAATTATTTAAAATGTAGATGTGTTGCACTTCACAGCTCTCAGCTATTCAGCTGGCAGAAATAATGCCTCTGGAAAGCAGATAAATTATTTACTGAATTAAAGACAACAGGTCTGTTTTAGAAATGCCAGCCTTACTGCAGAGTTGAGAATTTCTTATGCTTCTAATTTTCAATTTAGTAAAATATACTTATTCTCTTTTATGTCAAAGGAAATATAATTAATAATATGCCAATCTAATGTACTTAGTTACATAAACATAATATAGTTTCCTCAAGATATTTTAATAAATATCTATTACATATTTCAATCTCAATTTCATATGTGATATATGTCTGCTTTTCATATAATTTGCAATTATGATCACTCCCATAATTAAGGAAGGGAAAGGATTCTTATTCAAACCATTAATAAGAAATAAGTTAGTTTTATTCAACAAATGACTAATTACACTGAATTGATGCCTTGTCTCTGCCCTACTATAGTTTCTCCATGACTATAATGATGGAGGGGCAAACAAATGATTAATGCAATTATTCAATGGATACTTACAATCAACTATGTGAAACTTGCCAGGCTAAAAATACCTGGGGACAAAATAAAAGCTCACCTCTAAGGGAAAACATGTTGAAAAGATACTCTTGACGGGTATAAATAAATTAAAAATTAAGATGAGGGGGTTAATAATGAAAACAACAATGGCTAATATTTATTGAGGTCTAACTATGTTTTAAATATCATTATTCACTCTCATTTTATTGATGAGGAAACTGAAGTATTGGAAGTGATACAAGTCGATTAAGTAACTTGCCCAACTAAATGCCAAGGTGAGGCGGGGATATGACATTTTATGTAAGGTCAGGTAGGTCTTTCCAAAATAATATTTAAGATGAGATAGGAGAAATATAAGAGTTACCCAGGTGAAAGAGGGAAAACAATGTAACATGTTTAAAGAGCTGAAAAAAAATCTAGGATAGCTAAATATGGAGGGAAAATGTAGGTCAGGCTGAAGCAGCAAACTTGTGCCAGGCTGTAATATTTTTGGACAATACACTCAGAGCAATAAGGAAGTTGTTGAAAGGTGGAAGTATCATTAACATTTAACATTTCTTACTATATATCTGAATATCTTAAAATGGAAGTAAACACATATATTAGAGTAAGTATGACACAACAATCATAGCTAAACAGAATAACCTAGGATTGGGCTGTAATCAAATAAGATTCTTTTTAAAACTAAGAGTAATTGAATGATTCTCAAAAGTACTGTTATAGGTTAAATGTTTGGGAGCTCCCCAAAATCCTATATTAAAACTATAGAAACCCAGTGTGACTATATTTGGAGATGTGGTATATATGAGAATAATTAAATGTAAATGAAGCCATAAGGCCTGCTCTAATAGAATTGATATCCTTATAAGAAAAGACAGTTAGCTCTTTCTCTTTCTCTGGTCCCTTGCACCAAGAAAAGGCTATGGGAGGACATATAGAGAAGGTGGTCATTTGTTAGCCAATAAGAAAGACCTCACTAGAAACCAAATCAGCTGGAACTTTGATCTTGGACTTCTGGCCTCCAGAACTATCAGAAAACAAATTTCTGTTTTTTAAACCCCCAAGTCTGCAATATTTTGTTATGGCAGCCCAAGCTGACTAATACATATACACAGGTTATTGTTTAAACTCAGTGTCCTAAAGAATACTTTACATGTTCAAATGACCAGCAAAGAGGCTTTCGCATTGAATTGTAAATTCACAAGCAGCTGTTCTTGCCCTACAATAAAAACAAACTGCAAAACAACAAAATCAAAGCTTTTAAAAAATCAATTTGAAAGTTCAGTATTAAAAACCCTAAATAAAAGTAGCTGCTCTCACCTCAGATATAATAGCAGGAGGGAAAAAAAATCCACGATAAGTGAGGATGAGAAGAAAAACAGCAAACTTTTGAAAAACTTCCAATGGCTCCATTTGAGCTGACACCATTTAGAATGCTATCCCCTCAAAAACTATGTACCCAACCAATCAAGAGGATCAGATTAAAAATGCCAAAAGCTGTGAACAAAAAAGAGAGCTGATGGTTGCTGAAAGAAAAAATTAACTGTCAAACTAACCTGTCATATCTAGTTGAAACACTCCTCAAACTTAGGGGCAAAATACAGATATTCCCAAACAGAAAATGACAAAAGAAGGTCACCTTCATCAGATTACCCAGAAATAGCCTACGGAAGCATGTTATTTTATTGAAAAAACTGCAAAAGGAACTGAATGCAGGAAGGATCGTATTTTGAAAAAACGACTAAGTAGCAATTGGATATCCATAAGCAAAAAATAAAATAGAAATCAATACAATAAAATAAAAGAAACTATGACCTAAACCTGATACACTGTATAAAAACTAAGCCAAAATGGATCATAGATTTAAATATAAAATGTAATACTAGAAAACTATTAGAAAATTATACAGTAGAAAATCCTCAGGCCCCAGATTGGCAATTATTTCATAGGCATGAGCACAAAAACACAACTGATTTTTTAAAGTTGGATTTGACAAAAAGTAAAAACATTTGCTCCACAAAGTCCCTTTTAAAACAGATAAAAAGATGAACTCACACAGAAAAAATATTTCCAAGTCTTGTATCTTACAGAGGACCTATATAAAATAAAAAACGGTGAGAATACTAAATGCTGGTAGGGATGCAGAGAAACCATGTCTAGAGGATTAAAGGAAGGTATGTGAACAATGTTTCACCAAGTAGAAGATACCAATAAAGAGATATTATAAAAAGGAAATAAACAGAAATTCTGGAGTTGAAAAGTACAATAACTGAAATGAAGAATAAATAGAGGGGCTCAAACAGAAGATTTAAACTAGCAGAAGCAATCAATCGAGATTACTAAACTTGAGGGGAAAAAGATAAATTAACAGATTCTGAAACCTGTGGGATACCATTAAGGAGATGAATCTATGAGTGAAAGGAGTCCCAAAGGCGAGAAAAGGAAAAAAAAAGGAGAAATAATGTTTAAAGAAAGTGACTAAGATCGGAGGAGGTGGGAGATGATGAAAAAGGGGAAAGGATTAAGAAGAATAAATTGGTAGTTATAAAATAGTCACAGGGATGTAAAGTACAGCATAGGGAATATAGTCAATAATATTGTAATAACTATATATGGTATCAGGTGCATACTAAACTTATTAGGGGGATCACTTTGCAAGTTATATAATGTCTAACCACTATGCTTAACACCTGAAACTAATATAATATTGAATGTCAAATGTAATTGAGAATTCTTTAAAAATTAAAAAAAAGGTTTTGACTCTGGGCGGTGAACACGCAATGCAATATACAGATGATATATTATAGAACTGTACACTTGAAATCTGTGTAATTTTATTAACCAATGTCCCTACCCAATAAAATTAATAAAGAATTATAAAAAATAAAGAAAGAAAAAAGAAAAAGAAATGACTGCGAAGTCCCAAATTTAATGAAAAACATTTAGGACAGTGAAACTATTCTATATGATACTACAATACTGGATGCATATCAATATTATTTTGTCACGAAGAGTGAACCCTAATGTAAACTAGTGACTTCAGTTGACAATGATGTGTCAATATAGATTCATTTCTGTAATAAAACTACTACTGCGGTGTGGAATGTCGATACTGTGGGAGGTTTTTTTTGCGGGGGAGGAGGGAGTTGTATGAGACTTCTATGTATTTTCCACTCAGTTTTGCTGTGAACTTAAAACTGCTCAGAAAAATAAAGTGTAATTTTTTTTTAAAAAAGTATCCTAGAAAATGTTACTCGCTATGTACCTAAATAATTGAAAACAACAAACTTACACCACCCATATTGAATCCACCCAGATCTAAGCATGAAGGCCTCTCCAGCACTTCTAACCAAATCATAAATGTTGCCATTAAAATATTTGTTTTAATTTGGGATTCAGAGTCACAGCTAATAAACAAGAGTGGAAAGGAGAAATTGAAAAACAAACTGAATACAGCTGCTGAACTCAGAGTTTCACAACTCTGTTTAATGGCATCCCTTAATTTCTTTTCTGAATAGGTCCCGTACAAGACCAAACTGCACACCACCCACCCAACCTACATTTTCTCCTTTCCTTAATCCACTCTGCAGTGTTATTCCATCATGTATGTTTTACATTGTCTTTAAAATTTCTCAGGAGGTGGACGACAGGACTGGTTTGTTCTTGAATTTTCATGTTTAAGGACATTTTAATAATTCTGTCTAAAAATATACCACTTAAAAAAAAAGGCTAAAAATTTATTTATATTCTTGAGTAAGTGAAAATATACAAGTAAAGTGGTTAGAGAAAGATCAGGTTTATTTTTAAAAGAAAACGATCAACTTTTTTGTATGTTTTATTTTGCTTTTTATTTTAATGAACTTCTTTAAACTTATAAAAAAGTACTCCAATAAGCACTACTGTTATTATTGTCCAACATTACATTCCCCATGATATAGCCTTTAACCAAACAGAGAATTATTAGAAGATCAAAACAGTTAAAAATTTAGGAATATGTATGGATACAAATAAGGAAAAACTAGAGGATGTTACTGGAGGATCTATAAGTTATATTTTGAAAAGGTTAATTTAAATTAAAAAAACCTAAATGTTGTGTAACGGCCTACTTAAATTACATACCTTTGTTCAAAATACCAGTTAATAAAAGTTCAGAAGCTAATAAAAGTAATTCAACCAGAGAGTGGAAAACTGCTTCATTTTATAACATAAATAAATTTATAGAGGAATACTTATACAAGGATTGATAGAAAATACATCATTTGGTCTCCCAAAAATGTTTTTTTTTAAACTATAACATAAATAAAAGGAAAAATAACAACCACTAAGGTATCCACACATTTACAATTGGAAATACCGCCTCTTGCCTCAAACATTTCATTTGCACTCATTTATATTACAATCTGGGACAATTAGGGTAAAACAAGAAATATCATACAAAAACTAAACAAGCAAATAAAATTTCACCTAAGAAAGGAGTTGGATGTAGTTGGCAACCATGGCCTTTCTCTAAGAAGCTGTTCAGCTACTGACAAGTTTTTAAAAAAAAAAAAGGCTTTCAAATCACTGAGAATTTAATATTTTATATACACACTTGAGCCACACTCAAGCAATAACAGTCGTACACTGAATAGTAAAAATACTCAGAGTTGAAGAGTAAATAACTAAGATGAATTGTAAGCAATTGTATTAAATCTCTGCCTACCAGCTTCTATAAAAAGATTTCGCAAACCAATTTTCTGAGTGGTTGTTGAGTTATGAACCCTCCAATTAATTCAAATATTTAAACAGGTACAAAGCATTTATAAAATGTTGCAGAAATGATGACATTTTGAAAAATACATCTACTACATAATAAACTATCGATCGGTCTACTATGAAGACTCTACTTTACAATCTATGTCAAACATGATATTTTTCTTCCCTCTTTCATTCAACTAATATTTATTTATATACCAGGCACTGAATCATTATTTCCTAGCTAATCATCTTTTAGATTCCAGTGTAGCACTGACTTCCCTTTGAAGAACTTTCCCCAGCAGTCAAAGACCAAGCTAAGGGTACTCTCCTGGCAGGCTGTCCTTATTCCACAAAGGATTTTCCTTCCCTGTTTTAAGTCCCTATCACACCAGCAAACTCCATGGGTACAAACTGTCTCTTGTTAACTGAATCACCACGACTGAGCCAAGAGAATGCGAATGTAGTCTCAAGTGAAAGAATTATCTTCCAATGTGTTTAGCTGAAACAGGTGAAATCATCAAGGACCAACCTTTTTGATAATGGGCTCTTAAACATTTCAGCTTCATGAATCTTTTTAACAGTATGGTGAAGCCTAAAAACCTCTTTTTCAGAATATTTTTAAAAGGCAAAGTAAAATACTTAGAATTTTTCAATTGACATAGCAGACTATGTGTTTGTGATACTATGTTAAAATATAGGCTCTATCATAATTTTGAACCATAGGCAAAATTTAGAGAATGATATATATAAAAGAAATTATATGAAAAATCCATTATTTTTATTGCTCACAAACTCAAGTATACAGCTAATATTTCAGTGGTTTATTGTACATATTTGTGAGAGAAATTTTCATTAGAGATTGGAAAAAATAAAGACATAATTTTTTCCTAAATTCACATACTCTCTGAATTCTATCCATGGATCTCTCAGATCTTGGACCCAGATTAAGAGGCTTTACTTTAGATTCAAGAAGAGATGTAAGAGATCCTAAAACTCATAAAATAGTTCTCACAAAATGATCTTCTCTCCAAGAAATTACAAGATTCAATGTGAGATTGAATTAAGAATATAACAGGAGAAGAATGTCAATTATATGCATTAAAATGTTACATACCTACCAAAGGAATAATCCATGCAAGAAATAATTGATAAGCTGAACTTCGTTAAAGTTAAATACTTCTGATCTTCAAAAACACTTTCAAGAGAATGAGAAGACAAGCCACAGACTGGGAGAAAATATTTACAAAACATATATCTGATACAGGACTATTATCTAAAATACACAAAGAACTTTTAAAATTCAACAGTAAAAAATGAACGAACCAACTAAAAAATAGACAAAAGATCTGAACAGATACCTCAACAAACAAGATATACAAATGGCAAATAAACTATGACATGCACATACAATGGGATGTTATTCAGGAATTCAAAGAAATGAACAGGGCAGAGATGCATGGGGTAAAAAGAAAAAATAAATGAGCAATCAAGGCATTAAAAGGCAAGGAGGAGCCTTAAGTGTATATTGGTAAGTGAAAGAAGCCAATCTGAAATGACTACATAGTGTAAGATGAAGATCCCAATATATGACATTCTTGAAAAACTGAAGCTATGGAAACAGGAGTGAAGAATGGAGGAATGAGCAGAACAGGCAAAGCAAAGGGAATTTAAGGTTAGTTAAATTATTCTGTATATACAGTACTATAAAGATGGATGTATGCCATTATATATTTTTCAAAACCCATGGAATTTACAAGAATGAACTCTAATGTAAAATGGAAACAGAGGTTAGCTAGGAAAACAAATATTTAAAGTAATGATTACTTAAGATAAATTATATCATAGTCATACAACTAGTGTTGCATGAATGCAAAAAAAGGTATAAATATAAACATTTTTAATCTTATCATAAAAACACAAACTGTGGAGTTCAAATAGAAATCAAATGACAAATATAGCTCAAAATAATGAAAACAGAAAAAACTATGGTTTTCTAGAATTAATCGCTACACAATGATAGAAATAACTACAACATTCTTTAAGTTACATAATATGTTCTTATTATAATGGAAAGTTGTAGATAGGAAAAAAATACAGCTTCCACTGTCTGAAGCACTCTACAGTAATTTGAAATATATACGGATACAAAGGAGATTT
This sequence comes from Eidolon dupreanum, assembly GCA_028627145.1. Lineage (NCBI taxonomy): Eukaryota > Metazoa > Chordata > Mammalia > Chiroptera > Pteropodidae > Eidolon > Eidolon dupreanum. Next base: position 81,981,778 of record CM053506.1, on the reverse strand, counting down.
GACATAACAGATGGAGTATCAAAATGAGTCGTACTGGTTACTCAAACTAGAGTGCTATAAGGGACATAACTTCCAGACAGTTCCTTCAAATTTAACTTAATTCCCACAACATTCAGAGCACTTCAATAAATCTTCGCTGTCATTAATTAAATCAATTATACAGATCAACAACCACTACAGAAATCTTCCTCTTTATCAAAAAAGACTAATTAAGATATTAGAAGGAAGATTACTCAAAGTACTCTTTATTATCCTCTTACCATCATTCTTTAGTTGAAAAGAAAGGAAAGATGGGTCTTTCAATTTTAACTAACAGGATCATTTCTGCAGAATAAGATAAAAACAGCAATCTCTTCAAACTTATCAACCAAAACTATAAGATCTAAAAGAAAGTTTATAAAGACTATTTCAGCTCTGAAAGCAAAAGAGCCACTTTATCTTTTATTTAGAAACGAAATATTTTAAAAATAACTCCAACGGAGTGTGATGCCACCACTGGAGGTATTAAGCCAATTTCTAATTACAAAACTTGGTAATTAAAGGGAAAAAATTAAGCATTCATCATGACTTTTACATACAGAAGAACTGTGGTTCATTCCTGGTTGATGAGAGAAAATTTTTATATATAAAGAACAGCAAATAATAAATGCAGAAAACACAACAGAATTAGAAAAACCACCATTCTACCTGCTTCAGTGTAACAAAACCATCAAGTAAAAAGATGTTTCGGAAATGAGGCCAAACTAATACTATGCAGATTACTTGCTAATTTCCACAAGAGAAACCTATCTCCAATATGCAAATATTTGATGGGTCACTAACTTCTCCATGTGATCAAACAATATTATAAATAGCAAGAAAACCTGATATAATGTGTTTCCTGCTGAGATAAAGTAATGTAGACAGCAATACTTACAGATTTAAAAAAGAAATCTTAGACTGAATGAATTTAAAATCCTCTTTAGGGAATAAAGAAAACATTACAATGAAAAAATATGACAAATGCAAAATTTGCCTAAGATAACTGGTCTGGACACTGTAAACAAGAAAAGGTGTAAATTATATGTTGGATTAAAAGGATTAAAGAGATATGTGGTTTGAAGCAGTTAGAGAACACATTTTTTATACAATTGGGGAATTTTAAATCATGACTTGGATATTAGATAATATGTGTTAATTTTCTGAACTGCAATATATTTGGTTATGTAAGAGAAGATCCTTACTCTTAGGAAATGCATAGTTATCTTGTATTGGGGGAAACATTATACTATATGCAACTCACATTCAAATGGTTAAGCAAAATACACATACATATATATGTATAATATATATTAAAATGTATATGTTATATACACTTTATATTTAAAAATATACATTATATTCATTTTGCATATATACGTGTGTGCATATATGTATATACATATATAGAAAATGTATAAAATACATATTAAAATAAACACCTGTTTAGTCGAGGTGGTGGTACATAGGGCATTGCTATACTATCTTTTAAATCTATTTTTAAGTTTGAAACTTGTTATAATAAGAAAGTAGAGACAAAAATGAAAATAGAGCATTCCAAACTACTATAACATCTCTCCTTATTAAATGCCTTAAGAACCAGAAAAAAAAAAAGAGGAAAAAATACAAGTAAACTAAATTATAAAATGTTACAAAGTTAAAAAGAAACTTCCAATTATATATATTAATATGTAGTTTGAAATGTTCAAGTTCTTGACTTATTTATAATACAGAAATCAGTGCAACTCAATAGCACTACCTACCTACTGCTGCTATTCAATCATCACATTATTGAAAGTAAACTAGTGTTTAAAGAATATCTAAATTTTTATTATAAATTCATTTATTCAATAACTACTTACTAAAGACTACTTACTTTTCTGATATACACTGACACATATAAGAAAAGCCAGATAACATATTTCATATTTTCCATTTCCAAAAATATTGATTGAAAAACCCACAATATAAATGGAAAGAAAAAAAAGAACATACCACTTGTATTAAAAGCCATACAGCACACTGGTTTCTCATGAGCAGGGAAGTGGGCCACAATACCATCACTGTCAGAATCCTCGCTCACAAGCACCTTAACAAAGAAAAAGAAGGCAAATGGAAGTTAATCTTACTCGCCAATTACTGAGCCTGAAGATATACACAGCTACACCACAATGTCTCTGTCCAAATAACATGCTTCCACTACATTGGATGATTATTCTTATCAATAAAAGGCGAGAATACTGCTTTAGGAATGAGAAAAAGATATAATATGACCCTGGAAGATCAATTATATAAACTGTAAAAACAGTTATCTTGACTGTAGATGACAGAGACAATAATTTCTTAAAGTGTAGGTTCACAATAGATGATGATGATAGATAGATAGATAGATAGATAGATAGACAGACAGACAGACAGACAGACAAAGACAGACAGAAAATGAGCCATAAGAAACATTATCTCATTGTGTTATAGCTGGCTGGGAAATTCTTGCTCATGATTGGAACAGGGCAAGGAAAAACAACATAACAGGTTAAACACAAAAGGCATATTTTAGAGAAATTACCCATACAATTTTTAGTTAAAACACAAAAGTTCTGGTCTTTAACTACTAGTTTTTACATGGATAAATCAATTCTTTGAAAATATTACCAACTCATAAAATCAGAAGTATATTAGAGGAGGTAGTTTTGCATCTCAAATTTATTCCACTTAATTTTCTGATAAGCATATTAAAATATAATTTACATTTCATACAATTTGCCCACTATGAATGCACTGTTGGATGATTCTTCGGGGAAAAATATGTACTTATTTTACAAAGCAAGTAACTAACTCAAGAAACAAAAAAAGTTTTACGTACCTAAAGTTTCAAAGGTACAAAAACCTACCATATCAATATTCGATTATGAAAATCAAACATAAAGAATTTAATCTGAAATAACCCAAGAAGTTGTCTCACACTGGCAATTTTAATTTTTCTTTTAGTGTGAAAAACTTTACAGAGGTATAATTTACATACTATAAAAGTCACCTATTTTATGTTTATAATTGAATGATTTTATACAGTAGTATAACTGTTACAACAATCCATGATATAGAAATGTCTGATTTGCCATCCTTTCCTATCTTTATGCTTTCATTTTCTTGCCTTATTGCTCTGGCTAGAACATACGATTCAGTCATGCTACAGATTTATCAATTTTTAATGGGTGGATCTTTTTTATTATCATCTTCATCATTTTTTTTAACACCTACAGCACCTGGTCTTCCTAGGTGGTCTCCTATCCAAATACTAACCAGGCCCAACCTTACTTAGCTTCCAAAATCAGACAGGATCGGACACATTCAAGGTGGCATGGCTGTAGACTACCATCTCCACCATTTTTAAGTTCAGTGATATTAAGTATACTCACATTGCTGTGTAACAGATTTCTAGAACTTCTTGATCTTACAACACTGAAGCTCTATACCCACTAAACACTAATTCTTCCTTCTCCTTCCTCCAATCCTTGGTAACCACATTTCTACTTTGTTTCTAGAATTTTGACTGCTTTCATCAAAATCAGTAGAAATAAAGTATTTCTCCTTTTGTGACTGGTTTCCTTTAGCAAAATGTCCTTAAAGTTCATCCATGTTGTAACTTGTGACAAAATGTCCTTCACTTTTAAAGCAGTATAATATTATTACATTGTATCTATCTCACATTTTTCTTCATTCGTCTATTAATGGATTGCTTCTGCTTCCTGGCTACTGTGAATAATACTGCAATATACATAGGTGTATAAATATATCTCTGAGATCCTGCTTTGAAATATTTTGCATATAAACCCAGAAGTGGGATTTGTGGATCATATGGTAATCCAATTTTTAATTTTTTGAGTAACTTTTATACTGGTTTCCACAATAGCTGCATCATTTTACATTACCACCAAACAGTTAATAAGAGTTCCAACTTCTCTGCATCCTTGACAACACTTGCTATTTTATGTTCTCTTTATAGTGGTTACCCAGATAGGTGGAAGGTGGTATCTCACTGTGGTTTTGATTTGCAATTCTCTAATGACTGATAATGTTGAACATCTTTTCATATGATTATTGGCCATCTTTATATCAATTCAAGTCCAATGCACATTTGTTAATTGAGTTATTTTTTGTTGCTGAGTTGCAGAAATTCCTTATATGTACTATATATTAACTCCTTATCAGATACGTGATTTATAATTATTTTCTCTAATTCTATTGGTTGTCTTTTCACTCTGTTGATAGTTTCCTTTGACATGCAGAAGTTTTCATGTTTGATATAGTTCCATTTGTCTATTTTTTATTTTGTTACTTGTTCTTTGGTGCTATAGCCAAGAAATCATTGCCCAATCCAATGTCCTAAAGCTTGTCTCTCATTTTTTCTTCTAGGAGTTGAATAGTTTTAGTGTTATGGTTAGGTCTATAATACATTTAATTTTTATATGTAGTGTAAGGTAAGGGCCCAACTTTCTTTTGCATGTGGTTATCCAGTCTTCCCAATGCCATTTGTTTAAAAAACAAACAAACAACAACAACAACAACAAAAAACCTCCTTTCCACATTGTGTAGTTTTGGCAGCCTTATCATTTTTACATATATGCATGGGTTTATTTCTGCACTCTTTATTCTATTTCATTGGGCTACATGTCTATCTTTATGCTCATACCAAGTCACCTTAATTACCATTGCTTTGTAGTGTTGTTAGAAATTAGAAAGTGTGAGAACTCCAATCATGTTCTTTTTCAAGACTTTTGACTTTTCGGGGTCCCTTAAGATTCCATAAGAATTTTAGGATGGTTTTTAAAAACATTTCTGCAAAAAATGGCATTGGGATTTTGATAGAATTGTATTTAGTGTGTGTATCACTTTGGATTGTATGGATATTTTAACAACATTAAATGCTTTTTAATAGTTACACATTTATTTTCATGTGTAATAGGAAAAAATATAACTAGCACATCAATATGTGACTGCCTGGATATATTCCTTGGCATAAGACTAAAGTTGGAAGTGAGTTTTAAAAAGTATGTTGGTTTAAAGAAAATATTACAGAAATAAGAGAACAGGAGGTCCTTGGTTATGACAAAAAAAAATGTGTAAGTGGTATATGAATGCCTGGTTTTGGGACTCACTGCTCTAAGCTACCAAGTCTAAATCATTAAGAAATAAAAAATCTGAATGGACCTATAACTATCGAGGATACTAAAGCAGCAATCAAAAACCTCCCAATAAAGAAAAGCCAAGGATCAGATGGCTTCATTGGAGAATTCCACCAAACATTTAAAGAAGAATTAAAACTAAACCTAAAAATCTTCCAAATAAATCAAAAAGAAGGGAATAATCCTAAACTCATTTTATAAGGCTCTCATTGCCCTGATACCAAAACCAGAGAAAGACAAAAAGAAAAACTACGAATCAATATCCCTGATGAATAGTGATACCAAAATTCAATATAAAATAGGAACAAAATAAATTCAACACATTAAAAGGATCATACACCATGAACAAGTGAGACATATACTTGTAATGTAAGGATGGTTCAATGTAGAAAAACCAATTAATGACACTACTGTTAAACTGAAGGATAAAAATTACATGATCTCAATCAATGAAGAAAAAGCATTTGACAAAATTCAATCACTTTCATGATAAAAACACTCAACAACATAAGAACAGAAGGAAACTAGATCAGTATAAGAAAAGTTGGGTATGCAAAGCCCAAAGCTAACATCATACACAATAGGGAAAGACTGAAAGCTTTTCCTCGAAGATCAGTAAGAAGACAAGATACCTACTCTCTAAGCACTACTATTCAGCACAGTATGGCAGAGTCTAGCCATAGCAACTAGACAAAAGAAAAATGGATGGATGGACAGACAGAAGGAAGGTAGGGAGAGAGGGAGGAAAGGTAGGAAGGAGGGGAGGGAGGGAGGGAAGAAAGAAGAAACAAAGGAAAGGAGAAGGGAAAAAAAGGAAGGGAAGGGAAGGGAAGGGAAGGGAAGGGAAGGGAAGGGAAGGGAAAGAAGGGAAGGGAAGGGAAGGGAAGGAAAGGGAAGGAGAAGAGGAGGAGTGAGGGAGAGGGAGGAAAAAAAGAGAAAGAGAGAGAAAGAAAGGCACACAAATTGGAAAAGAAGTAAAACTGCCTTTGTTCACAGATAACAAGATCTTATTGAAACCCTAAAGATTTCACACACAAAAAAACTGTTAGAATGAATCCAACGAAATTGCAGAATACAAAACCAACATTCAAAAATCAGTTTAGTTTCTATAAGCTAACAATGACCAATACAAAAAGGAAATTAAGACAACAATCTCATTTGCTATACCATCAGATTTATCAATTTTGTTGATCTTTTCAAAGAACCAATTTTGGATTTTCTCCAATATTTCACTGTTTGCAATTTTGTTGATTTCTACTCATATCTTTATTATTTGCTTCGTTTATCTTGCTTTGGTGATAACTTGCTCTTCATTTTCTAATCTCCTAAAGGAAAAACTAAGATTAATTTCAGACCCTTTTTCTTTCCTACCATAAGCATGTAAAGCTATGAATTTTCCTCGATGCAGTACTATTAGCTGCACTTCATAAATTCTGATAATTACTGTCTTTCAATTTGAATCCATTTATAGTTAATATAATTATGCACACAAGTGAATTTAGATGTGACATCTTGCTATTTATATTTATATGTCACAGGTATCTGTTGGTCTTGTTCTTTTGTGTTAAATAATTGTCTTTAATGTTATCATTTTATTCCCCAATTTTTTGGACTAATTTCTTCTTAGTGATTGTATAGGTTATAAGGTGCTGTATAGATTTTAAGATTACAGTTAATTCCAGACTTAATTGCCATAAATTATAGCACCTTGATCCAATACAGTAGATACTTGAATAACATCATTTTATCCAACATCTGCTTTGTTATAACATTGATGAGATGCCATAGGAACTCTTGTTTATATCAGTTAGCCTATGGTAAAACTGGTTTTGCTATATGTCATTTCACTTAGTTGCAGAACCTACTGATGACCTTAAGTGAGGACTTACTGTATAGCAGCAGCATTTCTTCCTACTCCTTTGTTATTGTCATATGTCTTACCAACTGAGAAACCTGTCACAAGTGCTCCCTAAAATAATCTACCTTTTAAAGAAATTAAGGGAAGAAAATGATACACATTTTTATATTTTATTTCTTCAAATATTTTTCTGTCACTTTCTCACTTCTCTGAGATTCCAGTTACGTATATGTTGGTATGCTTGATATTGTACCAAAGCTCTCTGAAGCTCTCTTTATATTTCATCATTATTCTTCCTCGCTATTATTCAAATTAGCTGTTAACTGAACTGCAACCTTAAGCTACCAGAGCTGCATATTACCCTTATTCATACATCACCTACCAAGTTTCCTACATTTAATGAAAATACTGTCAGGCTTGGGTTTTAACCTTCTACTCCAAGTCAATTAAATTCTCTCTCTAGAAGGAAAACTGACTGTTTACACGCCCATTCTGCACTGGTAAAACTATCACATGCATCAAGCTCTAAGCAGATGTGAATAAGAGCAGCCTCAAGCAAGAAGACTACTGTCTTCTATTATTGTTATCCAAGTTCCAGCATCTTTTCATGAATACATGCTTATCACTTCATTCTTAGCTTTTGGTCAATTTCAAGAGTCCCCCAATACAAGCAACCTCATTTTATTGAACTTTGTTTTACTGTGCTTGACAGACACTGCATTTTTTTTTTTTTAACAAATTGAAGGTGAGACCCTCCACCAGCAAAAAGCTTATAATTCCCTGAAGCCTCAGATGACGGTTAGCATTTTTTAGCAATAAAGTATTTTAAATTTAGGTATATACATTGTATATACAGTAATGTGTAACCATTACCACAGTCTAGATTTAGAATATTTCCATCACCCCAACAATTTCTTCATGATGACTTTACAGTACATCTCCAACCCTGAACTCCAGGCAATATCTTTTCCCTTTTATAAAAGTATTCATATAAATAGAATTATGCAATTTATCTTCTATTTTCTTTAACTTATATAATTTTTTAGTTCTATCATGTTGTTCCTGGTATCATTCATTTCTTTATATTGCTGAATTGTATTCCATCATATGGAGGTACCACAACATGTGGTTCACCCACCAATTCTTGGCAATTTGGATTACTTCCAATTGATTGCTCTTTATACCTAATGCTATTATGAATATCTGCATACACATCTTTTTGTGAACATGTTTTTATTTCTCTTGGGGAGATACCTAAAAGTGGATCTGCTCAGTCATATGTGGTATACGTACACTGAACTTTTTAAGAAACCACACTGAACTTGTTAAAAAACTGATAAACTGTTCTACAAAGTAGCTACATCATTTTATATTCCCACTAGTAAACTATGAGGATTCCAATTTCTCCATATCCTTTACAATACTTTGTATTGTACATCTTTTTAATTATGGGCACTCTATTGGAGACAGAATTAGAATGGTGGGCACCAGGAACTGTGGGGACAGGGTGATGGGGAGTTATTGTTTAATGAGTATAGATGAGGAGAAGGGTCTGGAAATGGATCCTAGTGATAGTTATACAACACTATGAATGTTCTTAATGCCAATGAACTGTAAACTTAAGAATTGCTAAATGAAAAATTTTATGTTATGCATATTTTACCGCAATTGGGGGAAATTTGCATTGTAAATTATTTTTCTCATCAATCTTTTTTTATTATTCCATTTCCCTTTCAAAAATGTTAAGTGAAAAAAACAACAATAAGAAAAGAAGTTTTATAGGAGTAGTCTCCAAGAAAGGGTTTGCTTTAAGATATATGGAAGATTTATAGACTTGTGCAACTATCACCACAATCAAATTTAGTACATCTTCATCACTAAAAATAAATCCCATAACCATGAACAGTCATCCCCCATATTTCTCCATTCCTTCCAAACTCCCAGCCCTAAGCAACCAATAATTTATTTTCTCTTTCTACAGATTAGCCTATTCTAGGCATTTTATATAAATATAAAAATACAACATATGTTCTATTGTGGATGGCTTCTTTTACTATGCATAATATTTTTAAGATCCATATTGTAGCATAAATCAGTATTTTATTTCTTTTTATTGCTAAATAATATTACACTGTATGTATATACCATATTTTATTTATCCATCCATTTGATTGGTGGATGTACCCTTGAATTGCTCCTACTTTTTATGGCTGTTATGAATAATGTTGCTATGACATCCATGTACAAATTTTTATGTGGACATATTTTTTCATTTCTCTTCGGTATATACTTGAGATAAATTGCTGAGTCATATGGTAACTCTTTCCAAAGCAGCTGCACAATTTTTACATTCCCACCAGAAGTATATGAGAACTCGCATTTCTGTTTATTGGCCATTGGTATATCTTTTCAGAGAAAAACTTTATTCAAATCCTTTGCTCATTTTAAAATTAGTTTAATTATCTTTTTATTATTCAGCTGTAGGAGTTCTTTCTATACTCTAAACACCAGTCCCTTATCAAAAATATGACTTCCAAATATCTTCTCCCCTTTGGTGCATTGTCTTCAAACTTTCTTGATGGTGCAAAAAGTAGCACAAAATTTTTAAATTTTTATGAAGCTCAATTTAGTTCCCCATTTTTTTAAAATTTAACTCTTAAGTATTTCTAAAACACATGCTGATCATCACATCAGATGATGTTATAATTTTTGTCTCAACTCATGAGAAGAATAATATATATACTTCTTTTTTTACCCATTCTACTATTCTTCTCTCTCTGAAGTTCCAAGCCTTTTTTTGTTTATAATTTCTTTGGAAAATTTCCTTTAGCCATTCTTTATGAGTAATGACAAATTTCTCTTAGTTTTCCTTTTTACAAGAATGTCTTTATTTCCCCTTCATTCCTGAATATTTTCATTAGATACAGAATTTCAGTTTAACGGTCTTTTATTTCACTATTTTAAAAATGTTGTACCACTTTCTTCATCTTCCATGGAGTCTGATGAGAAATCTGCAGCCTATCACACATTACTGAGGGAATGTAGCACATTACAGCGCCTTTAGAAAATAGTTTAGCAGTTTCTAACAAACTAAACGTGCACTTATAAAACTCATCAATCACGCTCTTGGGCATTTAACATAAACAAATAAAACTTTACATGAATCACATAAAAACTTTTACACAAAGGTTCATAGCAGCTTTATTCAGAATAGCAAAAATGCTAGAAATGACTCAAATGTCCTTCAATGGGTGAATGTTTGAACAAATACACCCACACACAGGGATAAAACCAAGTGATAAGAAAGAGTGAATCACATCGAACAAACTAAATGAACTTCAAAGATATTATTCACTGTAAAATGTCAATCTTAAGGTATTATATACCATATGATTTAACTTATATAAAATTCTAGGAATCACAAAATTATAGAGATGGAGAACAGATTAGGGGTTGTCAGGAGAAAGGGATGTGGGTATGTTTAGGAATGGGCATGAATACAAAACGCTGTGTGTATCTTAATTGGTAATTATCTTAATCTATACATAGGATAAAATTTGATAGAACTATATATACTCATGCACACGTATGAATGAATGCAGGTAAAACAAATGGTGAAAGCTTAATAAGGTGTGTAGTCATGTAACAGTAATGTGCCATTGTCAATTTTCTGATTTTGATATTGCACTACAGCTATATAGTGAAACCACGGGTATAGATTTTATACCATTTATAAATATTTTACTTTATTCTGTAAAATATTTGTGGGTTTTTTTACCTATTTTTCTATTTTAACCCGATCTTACAAGATTCCCTTTCTTTTCATATGTTATAACCTTCTACCTCTCTTTCCAACACAATTAGTATTGAATACTATAGTTGATGGTTCTAATACAGAAGCCATCCAGCAAAAGACATATTAATCTTGGTGTACAGCAAAACCTCATACCACTACATAGGATTCCTTGAATCTTCAGCTCATGAGCTTCACAAATATAACAATCAGACACTTATGGAAGGATTCTCTCAATTGCACTATCACTTTTCCTAAAACATCAAATCGGTAATATCAGAGATATCTCAATACAATTGTCCTAAGACATGTAATTTTTACTCACCACTTATCTACACAGGCTGAACCCCTAAATATATATAGTAATAACTTGACTATATAAAACAAAGCAAAGCACTTTAATTGATACAAGATAGATAAGCCTTTATCATATGAACAAAATAAGTAGACAAAATATCTCATGAACTATTAAATTATTATGAATAACACTTGTACTGAGGGCAAGCAAGATAGCTTGAGTCTACGACATCAATCTGAAGCATTTTTCTTTGATTAGAGACGTTGCCACACTGCTAACTTCAATTACATAAATGTGGAAAGGCAAATTATACCGCTTAACTTATCCTAGCCATGAAATGCTTTTAAATAAAACATGAAAGTAACAGACAAAAATGCACATGAAGTCAATCAAATCCATTCTTCCTTAATGCAATTACCACACAATGATTCTGTTGCCATAAAATGAAACTAATCAAGTTAGCATCAGAAAGGAGTGAAACAAATTTTATATACTGCCACTGTAAACATGAAAATGTCTTTATTAAAGGCTCAATGGATTTAAACAGCAAAACCTAATGTCAACTTTAGCTCCTGAGATGTGTATGGAAAAGGAAAAAACATTACAGCTAAAGTCAAACGTCAGTGGGAAAGGGCTAAAAGTGATAAATCAATCACATTAACCACTCCGGTCTTTTTAATACAATCCAGCATAACCTAAAAACAGCCCTGTACTCCAACTGAACTATTTATCAGAGACTAAAATGTCTTCTTGATAAAAAACAGATTCATGTTAATAAGAGAAAGGACATTATTACACTGAAGAAATTTTGTTGTTTTAAAAAATATTTATAATTCTTTCCAAATGTACATAGCAACTTACCACTTATTGAATATCAATTTATTTCCTGCCTTATAATAGAATTTTTAAATCAAGTTAAAATTTTAGAATATAAGACTATGCACTTAACAAATAACAGAAGAGATAAACTTGCAGGTTGAACAATACTTTTCAACTTTTTTTAACTTTTAAAAGTGAACATTTTTATAATTCTTATTTCCTAAGAAAACAACTTTATTGTGTTAACAATGCATTGGTCACAGAAAAATTAACCTTTGCATCTCCACAATCTATGGCCCATTTTCATATTTCACATCTGAGAATTCCATTTAAAATTATAACAAGTCACTAAAGAACAAGAGAGGGTAGGAGGCACAGTTGGAAATGTAAGGCCTACTGCTATGCTTTTTATATAATTCATTTAAATTTTTCTTTTTTATATGTTCTTATACTTAAATAAAATGAGTTATTTCTCTGTTTCATCAAAGATAATATGAGAGAACATTTCCCATTTTTAGATGACCACAAACCTGTCTGTCAACAAATGCTAGATGTTTAACAGATGTACTTATACTTACCAAACTAGACAATGTTGAGGAGGGTTGTTACTACACAGTAAGTGTGGGTGGCCTTGGAGGTGAATTAATTAAGAATCAAAGGACAAAAGAAAATATTTTTTACTTTAACACTCATAAAGCACTAAAGGATTTATATATTTAATTCTAATTTAAAAAGAGAACATCTGTATTTGTCTGTCAACTTGAGTGAATTAACAAAACTTTTTAAAAAAAGTCATTACAGTTGACTGAAAAGTTTGCTAGCACTTCATTAAAAAAGTTTTAAACAAGAATACAAACCTATAAAATATTTGGTTAACCACAAAGTTAAGATGGGAGAGCTAGAAAATTATTAGTATTCAGATTTCAAATAAAATACAATAGCCAAGTTCGATAATCAAATCTTCAAATTTCAAAAATATTTGTCTTTTAATTGCAACAGACTCCACATTTTTTTGAAATGCCACTCGATCTTACTATAGGGATTATTACATGAGTAGCAGCCAAATGTAACCTTTCATCAAGATGTAGAACCATATATGCTGGAAGCAGATTTTCTCGGAAAAAAAAAAAAACATGCAATACTTTAAAGGCTCGCATAGTTTCTAATCATTATGTTCTTAAAACAGAATTAAGTATTCTGTTTCTCTACTCCTATCTAATTCTACTACTCAATTTTAGATTATATTTTTATAGCAATGATTACAAACTATTATCTTCCTTTCAGAAATGTATTTAAAATTAAAGACTACAATACAAAAGAAAATAATGTTTATGAGTATATGAGAGGAAAAAAAACAAAATCCAATTGGCTTCATACCAACAAGATTTAAGTGCAAGCATCGTGTATTTTTCCATGTTTATAATCACTCTTTCTGAATGTTTCTGAACCTAGATTTTAAAAATCTGTTTTATTTAAAGATATAGGATTTATAGTTATTATCATATACATTTTAATATATACTTTGAGATTTTGTATATTTTTTCATATTTATAAGGCAATATCTGCAATAAAATTTGATATGATTCAATTATTGCCACTCGTAATTATCATAGTTAATTTTTTTAATTCCCCCAAATATGTAAGGTCCTGTTGATTACTTCTATAAGCAAGCCTCTGCCTTAAAGACAAATTAATCTTCTCATTTAGGTTCTAACAAATCATTATAAAACAAAAACAGTATTATGAACAAAAGAGATATATAATTATTTATTTTTGAAATATGTCCTAATGAAGAGATAACAAGAGAATTCCTTAGAACCTCAAGTTTACTATCAGGTATGATACATGAATAAAATTTGAAATAAATACATATAAAATTTGAAATGAGAAATCTCAACATGTTACTCATCATTTTGGGGGAAATAAATTCTAACCTGAAATAACCTCAGTTTCTAGAATTTCAAATTAACAACCTCCAAACCAAGTACATTTTGGCTGATCTTGATTCCAAATGATATTCCCAGTCATCCCATCCTCTGCAGAAAATGGACATCACAAGCATCGGAAGTTCTTACCTGGCCCTCTCCTACTGTTTCAGTGTCGATTACTGTGATGATGCCTGGAACCAAAGGACTTCGCCTTGAATTACTATGGATGGCTACATCATCTTCTGTCACACCTGAAGGTAGTGTGCCTGTCAGTTGAGTCACCACTTTCCCAACCATTGTCAGGCCAGTTTTCAATGTCTATACAATGAAAGGTAAAAAAAAAATTACTTTACATCAGTATTTGGATTCTAAACAGCAACATGCATTTTGTTCATTCTCTTACCCATTAAATTCTTCTTACAAGCTCCTACTTAACAGTAAACTGTCAAAGAAATTCAGTCCAACTTTTCATATGATCTTATTCTAGTTAGAAAATCAGTATTCATTTGATCAAATGGTATCGAAGTCATTTGATGAGTCCCAAAGTCAGCATGGTGAGAATAAAGCCATAGGTAAATAATTAACGAGCTTTGTTTCACACGTGGATACAATTATATTTTTAGAAAAATTATTTTTCCCCTCTCCTTAATGTATACAACAAAATATGTGACACTGTAAGAAGTAAAAACTAAGTGATGCTTTATTTATTTTTTTTTGAAATCTAATTTTAAATCTATTTTTCAGCATTTTTTTTAAATGCCTACAGAACCTGGTTTTCCTAGGTGGTCTCCCATCCAAGTACTAAGCAGGACCGACCCTGCTTAGCTTCCAAGATGAGACATTGGGCTTGCTTAGGGTGGCATGGCCATAAACCATGGACCATGTGTGTAAAGCAGACATGCTAACCACTACACTATGGAACCACGTCCACTATTTTTTAGCATTAAAAAGACTATGACACTGAAAGAATCCCTATGTGAAAAAAGACCATGCTTCCAAAAATAATCTATAATATGCCATTATATAATATTGTATATAGAGATTTGGCATATGAAAACTATAGTCTCCATCCAACATACTAATTATTAGATGAACAAAATATATAACATTAGCTAGGAAGCTTCTTTTCTCTCTGGTAACAGAAAGCAATTCAATGTAATGCTCTTAATATACTTCTGTTAAAGACAACTTAAGATGTTATATAATTACATTTTAGTTCCATTTCATTCAAAGCAAATAAAAGTAACTATACACAAATTTAAAAAGTGTGTATTTTTTCTTTTATTAGAATCTCATTATCTCATTATCCTCATATGCATTTACAAGCAAAAATGTTAAGGTAAAGTATTGTTTTGTTTAGTTTTATTTTGTTTGAAAGGAAAGAAAGCTAAAGCAAAAATAAAATTATATGATTCATACATACTGAGAAAAGATCTAGTCATTAGAGCCAAAATAAGTAGTCTAGATTACATAGATATATCAAAAGTTACATATGATATCATAAACACACATTCAGAAATAATTTTTTCTAATTCTCATATCGTGAGGAAAAGTTTTTATTAAAATACTTCCAATTAATTTTTAGTTACTCTTTTAAAAATGAGAAAATGCAATTTTAAAAAACAATTAGATTGAAATTTAAAAACATGAAACGTATTTGCCAAAGAAATTTTCCATTAAAATACCACATAACTAACACTAGCAATATATGCATTATTTTAACTATGTTTTATGCAACCTTTACTATGAATTTGCACTTGGTTAAGGCTCTCAACATAAATGATCTCTAAGATTTCCTCAAACACCTCAGGCTTACAGAAGAGAAAAATTGAGGCTATAGAATTTAAGTAAAACAACAGCTCAAATGACTAGGCAATGGACAAAGCTAGAATTCAGAACTAGGACTGTATCTACAGAGGCTGATCTGAATCACTATTCAATATTGCCTTGTAATCTATTCTTGTTACTACTTGTGACCTCACACTTCATGAATTCAGAACACAGATGTATACTGGAAGGGAGGGGGTGAAGAATGAAGACCATAATAGCGTATCTTAATAAATACTTAAATAAATGACCAGCAAAGCCATTTGCTAAATTCAAGCAAAGATATAACTTACAGCTGACTGAAACCAAGAAAAAGCCACAAATCAATCCTAACTGTTTTGTTTAGTGCTAAAACTCAAACTGCAGTGATTATAAAACACAGCAGCATTCCTCAATTAGCAGCCAAACATTTGTTTCAATAATTCACAAGAAATGACTTGCACAAAGTCTGTTAGAGTGTTGTCAAGAAAGCTTCTGAAGGACCAACAAAATCAGGCGCCACACTGTATTGATGTCAAAGGCTGGCCAGGAAGCCTTATTAACCTCTGAGATGCCTCAGCTGATGTACTTACTTACTCCATTAATGCTAATGGAGATGCTCCCACTTAAATTACGGAGCTACCTCTTTATCAAAGGAATGCCTTTCAGGTTTAAAGTCTTAGCTTGTATACCCTCCCCATTTGCCCTTGAGTCTATTATTTCATGCTCTTATACCAATGAATAGGAATAAACTAAAATAACTGGAGCACACAAAAAGTGGGAAGTAATGTACCAAAGCAAACCACAAGATAAAGGGAAAAGTTAATATAAGAGAACTAGGGAAAATCTCCAAAAGTGGGTAGGCGGGAGGACAGAACAGCATATTTCATTTTGAAAGGCTCATATTACATGAAGAGTTACTGATATTGTTCATAAAAAAAAAAAAAGAAAAAGAAAAAGAAAAATAGAAAAACTAGTGACTACCAGTGGGATCACCTTATTAGTGAACAAAAGTCTAAACCCAAAATTTAACAGTCACCAAAACTGCAGTTTGTATAGCAAATGACAAAATGGTACTATCTCTCACAGCTTACTAACTTTCAAAATAAGGTCTAATGCAGGAGCTGAGGGATGGAGGGTGCTACAAGTTTTCTCCATTAGTAAAGACTTTTGCTTCTAGGGGAAATTTGTTTCCATATCACATCGATGAGCACTAGTGGCCGAGAGCAATATATGATGTTGTTATTTTATAACTTTCGCATACCATGTTTAAACATCTAAATCACCTCAGAGTATAATTAACCTTTTCACTACATTTTAGTATAAAAGATATATGCGTACCTGATGATTTCCTCAAGTATATACAGAAAAGGGTGGCAGCTAAGCAAAATTTAGGAATAAAAAAATCTATTTTGGCCAAATGGAGGTATTAATTTTGGTGAAGTGTCCTAACAACCTGAGGTATCTAAATTTAAAAGTTCTTTGTATACCTGACTAATCTTAAGAGTATTCACAAAACTAAATAGATAGTATCTGCAAGAAAACCAAACATAAATTTATAATAAATGTGTGAAATAATTCACAATGATCAAAAATTCAAATCAGCATGGTACTTATTCTGTACTACTACAGACAGATTTGCTAAAAGGTCACCAGGCATCTTTAACCTTTCTCACGCCATATCAGTTGTCCTCCCTACCCATTAGTGCTAATGCTGCTGCCCTCACAAAAGCTGTTAGTTGTCATTAAGAAGTTATCAGATAACAAGAGAAAACAGAGGCATTCTTATTAAATCAATTTACCACACTAGGGTTAGAATACATTAAAAGGAAAAATCAAATAGGACAGTTATAGGGTAACTAAAAAATAGGGACCAAGATTTTATAAATGTATCAAAATAATCCAATATGAACAATTTCAATATTAAACTTTTCCTTCATCACCTCCACAGAAAATTCATCACTATTTTACTCTTTATAAAGACAAATTTTGAAATTCAAAGGGAAAAATCAAAAAGCAAAATGATTCATTTTAAGTGCTATCTGAAAACCCAAAATTTGTAAAAGATTATTGTCTCTAGGAGAGCCAAGTACACAGACAATTAATATATTTATACCTATAATTGTATAGTGAGACAAAAAAATTTTTTTAATTAATCCTTCTATATAACAAAGTGATTAACTTCAATGAAGCCACATAAGAAGCTTTCATCAGAGAAAAATATTAATAATTACTCTTTCCAAGAAAGTGATTTAACACTGAAATTAATGTGAACTTATTTTAAGGTTAGTATTTTCTTGAGGAGTACATACTACATGGCTTTTTAAATATTTCCCATGTTGTATCTCAAAAATATTATGTTAACTAGAAATGATAAAAATAGTAAGAAATAACATGAAATTTTATTTTTTATTTTCAATGACAGTCGAGGTAAACCAGATCAATCCTACCAATGTAAACAAAAAGGAAAACTATGGAGAATTTGTTTTAAAACTCCACCTGAAGGTACTGAATATGTAACAAGTTAGTGAAAGGTTAGTAAGTGCAAATCCAAGAGAACAAGGGAACCCTGACATGTGAGCAGGGTATTTAGGCCTAGATGCATCTGATGATCATTGCCAAGAGACTGAGTGGAGCTTCTGATGGATTCGTGGAACTAAATGGTCATATTCAAGGTGGTCAACCTGGTGACTATCCCACCATGCTTTGGTTTGGAACATAAAGGGATAGACAATAGAAATAAGAATGAATCTGTAGTAATCAGGCTCTCAAAGCTATTTAGGTGAGCTTTACTTAAGTAATTTAGGAGAGCTTTATTTAAATAATTTAAGTAATCTCAATCCCTGAAATTAAACTAAGATAATGTAAGACTGATAGTGCTGCAGAATTCTGGTATCATCTCAAATTCAAAATTGTTTCTAAGGATTTTTGAAATGAATTCTGACAAACAAAGAGTCAAGACATCATAAATGAGGACTGGCAGAAACAAACAAAAATGTACCCAAAAAGGAGTCAGATACTGGTGTTGTGAGAAACATATTTTAAAATGACCATGTTTACTGTATTTAAACAGTTTGGTAATTTGAGAGAAGTAGAATTCTAAAGACTCAGAAACTACCACTATTCACTAAAAGATTTTATCAATGCACATATGTTCAATTTTATCACTTTTTGTGCATATATTGAGATAATTTTTCTTTCCTTTTTTCTGTTAATGTGGCAAATTACACTCATTGATTTTGAGTAATAAACCAGCCTTATGTTGTGGAATTATCCCAACTGGATTGTGACATAGTATCCTTACTATATATTGTTTTCTTTTTTTTCTGCTAGTTTTTTTGTTTAGATGTTAATGAGTCAGACAGGACCATAGTTTTCCTTCTTCATAATCCTCTTGTCAAGTTTCAGTATCAAGGTGACCTCACATCATAAAACAAGATTAGACATAAGTTGACTCTTTTATTCTATGTAAGAATCTTTGCCATTGTTTATTCTTAAATGTTAGAATTCTCTGGAGAAGGTTTCTAGGTCTGAAGATACCTTGGTGAGATTAGATTTTCTCAGTATACTTTTTTACACCCCATTATACAGCAAAGCACTAGAATTATAAGAGTACATCATGATGAAATTTTCACAAGTGAACACACTAATAGGAGTATAATCCAAATGTAACAGTATCAAAGACAAAAGAATATATTTACAATTATACTACTTAGAGAAGTTATTTTGATGTGCTTACCATGTAAAACTGTAACTGTTTTATACCTCAGAAGGCTAATTTACACACAAAGTTTGTAATATAACTTACTATAAGAAATTACCATTGGGGGAGTGGGGGGGTGGCAATCATCCCGCCTTTCCAATCTTTCCTATCTCTATATAAAACATCCAAATGAAATGAAGCATCATTTTATTTCTGGTAGGATTTTAAGAAAATAATTTATCAGTACTTTTTAAAAGAAAATTCCATGCTCTCTAATTCAGGAGTCTATATGTACAAAGATAGACATATAAATATAAAAACTTTTTCAAAAATATTTCATTACATAAGTTAAAAAAGCAGAGTATAATATATGATTGGTTTGAACATGTTAAGACTATCAAGAAATGGGTGACTTTTATGTCATGGTTATATTTTCCTTCATTATGTAAATTTACAAAGAACATGAATAAGCATTAAAAATCAGGCAATAGCAATTAAACAAATATTAAATATTAACCACTTTATCCAAAAGCTAATGGCATAATTCTATACACTGCAGAGCTAACAATGAATTTCAATTAACACCAATTTCCAATTTCACTGGTGACCAATGGTATATTGGAAATGGAAATTGATTGGATCAAGGTGCCATCATCAATGCAATTCCTTACAAATGTGGGAGACATGACTATATTCCTCATAGTTTGCAATACTGGAGCATGAAAAGTAGGAAGTTTGGACTTTTTCTTTTCAAAGCATATTTAGTCTAGCCTCATTTCAACATTTCCATTTTCAGCTAACAGTTAAACAGCTTTTACATAGGTACATGAACAAGTATTATACCAGAGAAAAGCTGAAAAGTTGTCCTTCATAACTGAAAATTACTTGAAATGATAATAAAGTGAGCTATCCTGACACAAGTGTATGACACGGAATCTAATTCTTGAGAAGTTGATCTCATTGGTATGTTTTGTGAATCTATTATAAACTAACTGAATAATACTGATGCTGCCTAATTACTCTCTCAGATTTCTCTTCATTAAAATAAAAAAATAATCATAATTTTTGCATATACAATGGAAAGAAGTAAGCAATTTTTATCAAGATTCTGAAATCTAAAATATATATAGTGCTGTAAGCATAAAAACATTCAGTATTTACCTTTTAGGTGAAAAATATGTAATGATTCTCTCATCAAACCAAGGAGCACATTCTAAAGCACATCACATAACCATTTGTGATATATCTTGAAGTATTTTTGTATTTGTTTTACATAAACAGTGTGACCTTTGATTCCCTCCCTGTGGTTTGCTTTTAAACTGTTGTTCTTTTCTGAATAGTTGTGCTTTCTATTACATGCTGTCATTTAGATTCACTATGTCATCCCTATTATTAGAATTGTTTTGTTGTATACTTCAGAATTCAAAACGACAGTGATTATAAGAATACCTTATAATCAGCATAAAGTTTACGACCCATCATCAAAATTAACCCTCGCACATACACCAAAAGAGCTCATGTGACAAACGTACAGGGGGCAGCCCTGTGGCACAAAAAAAATCTTTAAATGTGCCAGGAGTTTGACTCAAGTTTTCTTAAGGAGTAATATTCTTTTTATGTCAAATAGATTCATAAATGTTCAAAGATGCAAAGGGATGTCAATATGGGTAGAATAATGTAAATCACACAAAAACAATCCAGAAGTCGGTACCTAAGAACATGAATAAGCATTAAAATCAGACAATAGCAATTAAACAAATATTAAATATTAACCACTTTATCCAAAAGCTAATGGCATAATTCTATACACTGCAGAGCTAACACTTCTTTCAATGTGTTAATTACATAACAGGCTTTAATATAGCTAAAAGACTTAAATATTTAAAATTAAATAAATATAAACCCTATAACATTCAATAGAAAATAAAGTATTATTTATGACCCTTAAGAAATTAAATACCTAATCATCTAGTCATCATGTCTCCTCAGTGACAACAATTCTGACTTACTTCTTACTTTCATTTGTGAATGAAAAGGGAAGAGACAATCTCAACCGAATTCAGGAAAGAAACTTGGTAATCACTCCACATAATCACAACTCCCAGAGACTACTGGATACTCACTTTAGCAGCACTAATGACTGTGGCAGTATAAGATTGAATGTTGTCTCCACAGGCTCCACCACGGGACCGATAACATCTAATCAACTGGAAAAAGAGAGAGAGAAAAACCAAAAAGTCATTTCTATTAAACTGTTTAACTCTACAGACTATTAGGATAGAGCTTATTTACCACGCATCATGATGGTGGTGGTTGGGAATGTTTGCATGAATGTATTTCATACAAACAGCTAAAAGCCCTGTCAAGATACTTTTACCCCCTTTTTATAATCTACTGGTGCTGTTTAGGAAGTTTCATGCTCAAATATGATTTTCAATTGCAAGATGAATAGTCTTTAAGAATTCATAAACTCTGAAATGGTAGGATTTGGGATCTGGCAGCCTTTCCACAAATAAAATTTAAAAACATAATCAAAAGACTGAGACATGCCTTTCTAACATTAAATACTTAACATGTTAGCAAATTGGAGGTTCTGTCCTCTAAATTCTTACATAAAGATTATAAAATGAAACTTGGAAAAAACAGACAAAAGAATTTGCCATATTTCTATTTTCAACCATGTCAGTGGAAAAGTGGCACAAATTATGAAAAAACCAACTACTATACATATAGTAGCTATCACTTCAGGAAGCTTACTAGATCTACCATCAGGATGAAAATGACATGCCTTTATTCATGCCTGATGTAAATAACTTAACTCGCCAATTTTCAAAGTGAATCACTAGTCTGACATGCATGATTCTCTTATGTGCTGAGCAATAAACTTAGATTAAATCTTCTACTGCTACTGCATTTCCTAAATTTAGTTTTAAAAAATTAGCCAGATTTTTACATTTAAAAATATTTAATAAAATGACAACAGTAGAGTACTAGAACAGTTCCATGGTGTGACATGAATTATTAAATGTCTATAGAATTCAGAAAAAAATCTACCCCTCCCAAAACAAAAGAACAAAAAATGCTTTATACAATTTAAAACCAGGCCATTTGATAAGATTAATATGTAAACCTTTTATTCCTTTATTTAAAAATCAAAATTTTCTGCATTGCTAACACTGTATTAAAAAACAATCACTCAAAGCAATAATAATATTATAATAAAATATATTGAAAAGTCTAATAGAAGCTGTCAAGTTGCCCACTGAATGGCTGCTAAGTAGATCTCAAGGGCAGTGGTGAGGAATTTTCTAAATGACAGGTGATCAGCAAATGTGGTTTCACATAGAGGAAAATAGTGAGTTTGAAAGTGATTGTTTTAGTTAATAAAAAGAATCTAATTCATTCACTCATTCGTTCATTCACTTACAAATACATATTCAAAAGAAGTATAAAAATTATCCCTCTGCTGCCTCCTGCCGCATGCGCAAGTAACAGCATTATCTTGGAAATCACCTCCTCTTCCCTACTTCAGGTAATTAAAACAATCAAAGACAAATTTGTAGTAACAAGCAACACTATCACCTTTTCAATTCAACAAAAACTAAATTCTGAGTCAGCATTTATACAGAAACATAATTAAGTTAGAAATTTTTGTTTAATGCTTAGAATCATTAGAAAATTACATTTACATTTCAGTTCATCAAAATTAAAGATTAATCAGAAATTTCTGTAGTAAAAACTCTATAAAATGGACTAATTTCCAGGAAATATTGGTAAGTAAAAAAAAAAGCAATGTACAAAAGAGAACATATATTATTTTTTGGGAAAGAAAGGAAAATATAAACATATATAACATATGATAAAATATATAAACATGTAAATAAAATATAAAGAGAAATACATAAAATTATATATCAAATGAAAACTGTAACAGCAATGAAGGAAAGTAGAAAAGGAGCAAAAAAGACAAACCAATCAAAATAAAATATGAACACAGTATTTGACTGCACACATTCAGTGTTAGACAGTGATGGGAGTGGAGAGAATTACGAAAACACAATAAACTCGTTTTATTTGGTTTGGTTTTTGTAGTCACATGAATAAGCAATTCTGCAATTACCATTTGTATTATAGGATTGAACAAATGAAGAAAAAGCACTTATGCTAGGGTCTCCTGTGCAAAACAAAAGACATATAAATATAAAACAAGAGAGTGAAAAGAATCATGTGAAAGTTCAATGAGAACTCTTCATTTTCAAAATAATAGGGGCATATGTGTATACACAGGGGCACAAATATACATATATGTGTATTTACTTATTTACGTATATACAGAAGTAAGTGTGTGTATATAATATGTATGTTTCCAAACTTTGGCCAATAAAAGGGTCTACAAGCAAAAGAACGCCTATAACAATGAGCACACCTACTGAGCAAAGCTTAGTATCTAATACCATTGCCCATTAAAAGGAAACAGGAGTAGCAGATTCCAAAGCTGAGGTGGGGCAAGTACAAGATGAGTGTGGACATATTCTTATGATACAAAATGACAGAGCAGGAGAGAAATACATAACTTCAATAAATCAAGAGAAAACATCAAAAACTCAAAATTAACATTTTTTTTTTTTTTTTTTTAGGAGTATGGGGTAGAGATAGGGTTTTAAAAAGAGCAGGGGGTAAGATAGGGAGCTACAGTCTTCAAATTTTTTGATGTTGTAGAAGACGAAGAAAGATTGTAATATTCCATATTAAAAGAGTCTAAGGAGGCATTCCAACAAAATATAATATCTGATCTTAGACTGGATTTTGCACTACAGGAAAAAAAAAATCTACAAATGACTAGAAACAGTTAATTGACCAAACTGGAATACCAATGGTAAATTAGATAAAAGTATACTATCAATATTAAACTGGCTGATGACAAGTATTTAGGGGTAATATGATATGTGTAACTTACTTTGAAATGGCTCAGAGGTCATTCTGAATAAAGGGCAAATGAGTGTGCTTTGTGCTATTTGCATTAAATTTATTCTTGCAAGTTTTCTGTAAGTTTTCCAAGTTAAAAGTACAGTTTAAAAGAAGCAATGAAAAAAAAACCCCAATCAAGATATGACCTCTTGCTTAAAATTTTAGTCAAATAGTAGTTTCACTGAAAGAGACTGTTCTAAAATTTTATTAAATTTTGTCATTCAATTCTCAGACCAAAAGATAAAACAATGAGAAACTGTTAATAAATACTAGCTCTTATGTAAATACTATGGAAAGGCATTTATCTGGAAATATTTCTTCCAAAGCATGGAAAAATCACCTGATTAACAAACTCCTTGTGAATGACACTACACTTTCTGGTCTCTTTGTGTAATAACAAATTTTATTGACACATATCTTTCTCTACAAAGGCAAAACACCTATATTCTACCTAGCTAATTTTTCACAGATGAGAATGCATCTATAAGAGCCAATGACAATCATTATATCTTCTTGGTTGTCTCCAGCACTCAAAGAAATGTATTATAGATGTAAACATTAGAAGAAACCATTGCCACCACACAGAATTGTATACATCCTATCTTGTTTGAAAAGAAAAATTTGAAAATAACTTTTTATCTTAAGATACACTAGAAAATCAAAAGAAAGAACAGGATGAAGCCTAAATATGGCATTCTAGCATTCAGTAAGATGTAACACATCCACCTGTAGCAGACAGAATCTTGGAAAAAGCATCAAGGAATTCATCCAGAAAAATAACTCTTCAGTAGTTTCTTGATTTTGAGAATTCCAGAGGCTAGAGATTTACTTGTTCTGTGGTTTCACCAAATACTTACTGTACTTACCATATCCAGACTTATGTCAAAAACTCTTTAATAAATATTTATAAACAAGCAAAAGTAAAACAAAAAATGATAATCTTTGAGGTCTAATATTTTTTAGATTTCATTCTATATTCACATGAGAGGCACTAAATGGCATAAAAAGAATTTCACTTTTTCTTTCTGAAAATTCTAATTTGTTTTTTGCTTTGATTTGGACATAAATAAAACTTTTGGTATATAACTATAATATCTTCATTTACTATGATGACTTTAATAGATAAATGAAATTGATAAATCCCTAGAAAATTCAACAAAATGTGAGCATCTGTGATTTAATTATTAAGACAAATGGTTGAACCCTTGTTTAGATTAGTTGTAGACAAATAGTTAAAGGAAATTAAATTACTCTATGCCTCAGGCTCCCAATCTACCATTAGAGAGAGAAATCCACAGAAACTACCATGGTAAAATCAATGCCGTGTTTTAAGATTAATGGAGTAAAGTTTCTTATACAAAACTAAGCATAGAAAATTAAAGTTGAGTCCAAATACTGCTCTTATGCAAGAAGAGATGGGACAATTACCAGGGATCCAACTAAAACCAAAACCAAACCAAAGAAAACAAACTAGCAAGTTAAAAGTTCATTATTGGTCGGTAATCACTTTGGAAAATTCTTCAACACTTGCTCCATTACCAAGAGTCCACACATGCGCCATGCCTTACCTTGTTTTCTGCATAAGCCAGCCAGCGGCTCCCAAGAGCAATAGGATTCATGTTAGGCCCTGGACAAGGATAGCAGCCTGAAACATTTCAAATGACAACACTGAGAAATTTCTTAATAGATTTTCTGTTGGTGCATCATATTTTATGCCAAAAAAATGGAACAATCGAATGCTTTTATTTTTTCAAGTTTCACATAAAATTCCCATAATATTAGTCATTATTTTAATAGCTAAATGAAGCTCTTTATTTTCTCCTCTACATTCCCCTTTTGGTTTTCACTTTGTTCCAAAAAGAAACTAATCTGGAAAGAACTGGTCATCACTTTTAGTAAAAACTGGGTATTTTATACAGTTTATTGGGAGAGCAAAAGAGAGAAGCTAAAGGGAAACATTTAAGTTCATAAGTCTACAACTTCATAAGTCAAGCAACAATGTCTGGAGAGGAAAGAGGAATGATACACTTGATTCAAGAATTTAAAGGCAAGAGATGAAGACATATACCTAAAAGGAAATGACAATACTATGGTGGACAAAAAAAAAAACAAACAAGTACTTAAGTATGGGGCCAAAGACAAGTAAGCCACAAAGCATGCCTCAGCGGAAAAATATTGGGGAACTATTTACATATTCCTACATATTTACATTAGGCATTCAATTTCAAGTCTTCAGCCCAGCCAATAACATACTGGTAGAAAGAATTATTTTGCAGTTCTCTTCTCTCAACAAGAATAAATCACATACTCCTGACAATGAACACCATCCTTACATGGAAACACCAGAGCTATCTTCCTGAACTCTACTAACCAACACACACACACAATTTAGTCAAGTAAGTGATATCTGTCATCCTAGAGGCTCTCATCTCCCCTCCTGGTCATGCCAATAAAGTCTCTGAGGTTAATGCCCTCATCTGTCAACTACATGAAATAATGTTCCACTGCTCACAAAACTGCTTTAAAGATACTATAAACCTAAAAGCAACAAACAAACAGGATAAACAAATAGAGATTCATGGACATGGACAATAGACTAGTGGATACCAGAGCAGGAGAGGAGAGAGAGAGGCAGTAGGTGAGGTAAAAGCGGTTAAATATGTGGTGACAGAAATAAATCTAACTATGGACAGTGAACACACAAGGTAATATATATATATATATGCCTTACTGTTGAATTGTATACGTGAAACTTACTGGATTTCATTAACCAATGTCACCATAACAAAAATAATAATGATAAATAAAATAGAATGTTCATGATTAAAAGAATTTGATAATACATTAGAAAGACTCCAATAATTTATAAGAAAATACTTACTTATTGTTGATTTCTATACATTTTAAACAATATTATTGTTACTAATAAAGGCAATAAAAAACAATTAACTGCAAAAAAAAAAAACGGGGGGGGGGTGACTAGTCAAAGAAGACTACAGAATCAAAGAACATGAAAAGCCTAACCTAAAGAACTCCTGGTTTATTATTCCACAAGTATCTGGTTAATATTTTCACAAATGTTTTTTTTCTAAAAATGTACACTAGAAAATCAAACAAAGGTTATTTCAAAGTTTAGATCTCAATTTGGAATCTAAATTTATTCAATCATGACACAGACACGATTTTATAATAATAACCTTTTCTTCCCATGGCAAAAAACAAATAGCCGAATTACATGAAACATATGTGCATAATAGCAAACAAATAGCATTTCTGAATTGTAAACTGCACAGCTGACAATACCCTACCCGGCAGAATGTCCCAGTCTATGTTATTCATCTTTCAAGGAATAGCGTGATCAAGGTATGAGTTTATTCAAAAGCATATTTAGTAATAAGAAAAAAAAATAACTAACTACTTTGATATTTACGTTCAAAAATAAAAATATTTTATATGTTCTGTGTTATAATTATTTTTTGTTTCTTTATTTTCTATCTTCCTCCCACTTGATTACAGGGATATATGTAAGGTCAAGGATTTGTATCTTTTTTGTTCACCAATGAATCTTCACTGCCTAGAATACTACCTGCAAAATAGCTTAATGAAGACATTTGGATAAATTAAACAATGCACCTAAATTAATCAGAGCATATTTATAAGTCACTGGCAAAAAAAAATCATCTACATAAGAAAATTTTTCAAATATTCAAATAGTGTGCTCAGCTAAGAGCCAGATCTTTCATTTTAAAGTTATTAAAAGAAACCTTTCTTAAATGTTTATTAATTATTCCCTAAGTTCAGAGAGCCTCTGAGTAGCAATGGTCATCATTTTGAAATTTTAAGTGTTGCTGTGTTCACAAGCACTAAAGAAGCATACACTGAAGCTGTCTCCATTATACAGTAGTTTTCATTTCACTTCCTTCAACTGCCATCTATTTTGAGTTTTCATTTTTAAGGAAGATAAAGAACTTATAAAGAAGACAATGACCCTGTGAGAAAGTTCACATGACACATCAAATAAAAGATATGAGCTTTCTAATTTTTTACATATCATTTTAAAAACTTTGTTTATTTCAGGGTTTGAAGGAGTATATTTAGGATATTTTGGGGTGCTGGAAAAGTGTCATTCAATGGACACATATCATAGACAAATACACAGGATGAAGGCCCACTAAAATACTCCAAGACAACATGCTCTAACAAATAATATGCAGTATTTACATAATAGATTTCATTAGTACACTCCCATTGAGTAAACTAATCTTATTCATACAAAAAATGTACTTATATATGAATATACATACATTCCATGAATATTTTCAGAGCTAGAGAAATGAGTATAAATATGGACTATAAGGTAATGTCCCCCTTTTAAATGTCATGAAAGAAGAACCAGTGAAAACCAGAAATAAATCTCTGTGAACTGTGGCATTACATAAGAGGTAGCTAATCCCCTGAACTTTAAGATCAACATAATCTAACTCTCAATCGACTCTGATAACCATTTTGCCTCAATAGATCCTAACATGTATATTCTCCCTTAAAACAAAAGGATGCTAAGGAAAAATGTAGTTAACAATTCTTCATTTCATTTTTTTGAGTCAATGTTTTTAGAAACTCAGTGGACCTCAAGAATTACAGTGTATTGGAATACAAGTAAATTGTTTTTCTGCTCTCTGAAAACATTTTACAGCTGGAATCAGCAGAACATCACTCACTCAGCACTATCCCAACTTTATAAGCATGACTCCTTTAAAGATTAACTGTTGCCTCCAGCTAAACTTTGAAAGCAAGTAAAGGAAAAAAACCAAACCTCCATAATACTGGGACTAATTCTACCATGTTTACGATGTTTGTGAACAAAGTAAAAAAGAACTTGACATTTAAAAACTTCGATTTCCAAATTTAAATAAAGGTAAAAACCACAAAAAGCACACTAAATGAAGATTCTTCCTTTACTAAATTAAAAAGGCACATGAGACTAAGGAAAATTAGATGGCATCCTCCCAGAATCTTGGTCCTAATGGGGAGTTGACCTGAATTTATTTTGAAAAACACAGGATTTAACTACTCTCTGTAACACTCTGTCTTATTTTTCTTGGTAAAGACAACTTAAAAGATTTCAGACCTTTTTGGAAAAAAAACAGATGTCTGCATTTATGCTCAACTGACTTTCAACAAGAGTACCAAAACAAGTGGATGGGGAAAGAATAATAGTCTTTTCAACAAATGATGATGGGTCAACTGGATATTCGCATGCAAAATAATTACACTGAGACCTATCTTCACACTGCATGTAAAAGTTAACTCAAAATGAATCAAAGACTTAAATGAAAAAGCTAAAAGTGTTAACTTCTTAGAAAAAAATATTGTGGTATATCTTCATACCCTTAGATTAAACAATGCTTTCTTAGAAAAGACACCCAAAATAACAAGAGATAAAAGAAAAATAAATTGGACTTCATCAAAACTAAAACTTTTGTGCCTCAGAGGACACTACCAAGAAATAGACAAATCACAGAACGGGAATTATGCAAAATGTATACATGATAACTGACTGTATCTAGAATATAAACAGACAACTCAATATAAAATTTGACGAAGAAGGTATAAGATGGTGAACAAGCCATGAAAAGATATTCAACATAATTACCCATCAGGGAGTGCAAATCAAAACTATAATTAGATACCATTTCATGAGATACCAATAGATGGCTATAATCAAAAACACAATAACAATTATTGTTGAGAAAGTGGAGAAATTAGAACCCTCATACACTGCTAGTGGTAATGTAAAAACGGTACAATCACTCTGCCTGGCAGCTTTTCAAATAGTGTAGAATTACCATATAATCCAGCAATTTGACTCCTAGGTACATATGAAAGATAAATAAAAATGCATGTCCACACAAATACAAGAGAAATGAAAATAAATTTCCCCATAAAAATCTTCATTCAAGAAAGCATAATAGCCCAAAAATGGAAACTAAATATCCACCACTTGGTAGATAAAGTGTGGTATAATACATACAATGGAATATTATTCAACAATAAAAAGAGATGCAGAATAGTATTCCATTGTCTGGGTATACCACATTGTATTTACTTACTCACTCATCTTGGTGGCTTCTGCACTCTGGCAATGTGAACAAAGCTGCTATAAACACCATGTGCAGATTTTTTAAGTAGACTCAAGTTTTCAACTCCTTTGAATACATACCAAGGAGTGCAACTGGTGTATCGTCAGAGTATGATTTTGCCTAGTAAGAGTATGACTAGTTTTGTAAGAAACAGCCAAACTGTCCCACAGAATGGCTGTACACTCTTCATTCCCACAAGCAATGTATAAGATTTTCTGTTGCTCTATATCTTTGCCAGCATTTGGTGTTGCCAGTGTTCTGGATTTTGGTTTGCCTAATAGGTATGGAGTGGTATCTTATTATTGTTTGAATCTGAATTTCCTTTATGACATATGATCTGGAACATGTTTTTATGTGTTTATTTGACATCTGAATATCTTCTTTAGTGAGGGGACTGTTAAGGTCTTTGGCCCATTTTTTAAATGGGTTATTTTCTTCTGGTTGAGTTTTAAGAGTCTTTATATATTTTGGATTACAGTCCTTTATTAGATGTGCCTCTCATAAATATTTTCTCCCAGTCTGTGGCTTGTCTATTCATTCTCGACAATGTCTTTTATAGAGTAGAAGATTTTTCATTTTAATAAAGCCCACCTTATCAATTATTTCTTTCATGAATTGTGCCTTTGGTGTTATATCTAGTCATCACCATACCCAAGGTCATTTAGGTTTACTCCTGTTATCATCTACAAATTTTATAGTTTTCTGTATTGCCTTAGGTCTGTGATCAATTTGTGTTAATTTTTTCAAAGGATGTATGGTCTGTATCTAAAGTCAGTTTTTTGCATGTGAATGTCTACTTGTTCCAGCACCTTTTGTTGAAGAGAATGTCTTTCTTCCATTGTACTGCCTTTGTTCCTTTTCAAAGATCTTTTTTGGGCTCTTCTGTTCAATTGATCTATCTATCTATTCTTTTGCCAGTGTCACACTGTCTTGATTACTGTAGCTTTACAGTAAATCTTTAAGCTGGGTAGAGACATGAAGGAAACTTGAATGTATATTACTAAATGAAAGAAGCCAATCTGAGAAGGCTACATACTATACGATTCTAACTATAACATTATAGAAAATGCAAAACTATGGAGATAATTAAAAGATCAGTGGTTGCTAGGGGAATGGAAAGGGCAGAGATGATGAATAGGCACAGAGGATTTTTAGGACAATGAAAATAATCCATATATTATAATGATGGGTATACATTTATCCAAACCCATAAAACATACACCAAGAGTGAACCCTAAGGCAAACTACGGACGCTGGGTGAAAATGATGTGCCAATGCAGGTTTATCAATTATAACAAGTGTACCACCACTCTAGCGAAAAACGTTGATAGGGATTAAGGCTACACATGCGTGGGGATGAAGGTATAGGGGAAAGCTCTGTACCTTCTGCTTAATTTTTGCTGTGATCCTAAAATTACTATAAAAAATTAAGTCTTTAAAAAAGAGAAAGACGACCAAAAAAAATTAATAGACCCTATAACATGGATGTACTATGACTATGTTTATGTTCGGTGAAAGAAATAAGTCACAACAGACGACATATTATATGAAATTCAGAAAAGACTATGAACATGCTATCTAGAAAGACATATAAGCACAAAAAATATGAAACAACACTTCAGAGATTTGAACAACTGACAGCTGATTAATGACCAACCCTCTTATGGTTCCATGAACTTTAAATTTAAAACTTTTGATTTTTTTTTATTTTTCATGTTTATGAAACATATCATGAAGAGTACTGCCATTATAGGGCTCAAGGGGTGAGACTTATATGCAGAGAAAAGGAAAGTCATACGTCAGTTCATTGCACATACATTCATTGTGCGTCCATTATGTATCGGGTACCTGACAAGGTGGTAAAAACATCATAGTGGCCTAGTCCATTGTACATAGATGGGAAACCAGAAGAAAGGGATATATTTTACTTTTCATTTGAACTAGGCTTACATCTCACATTAACCTGCCAATCCCTTCTGACAAATGTTACAAATTTGCTTCTAATTATAAAAAAGAAAGGCTCCTCTTCCCAAAATTAAAAATAATTTTGCATTTTAAAGATCCTTTAAATTCATTCCTTACATTTCTTATTCATCATTAACATAAATGAAGAACACACATACTAACACTAAGAAATAACAATGGGGTTACAAGGAATAAATTTTCTTCCTCGAAGTAAAAACAGGGGCCAACGGAAAGAGTTACTTAATTCTATAATCCTTTGGTGTCTCTAGAGACTTCATATCTACCTTTCAATTTAAGCACAGTGGAAATGACTGCTAATGACATCTATCAGTCTTTGTCTTTTGTTGTCTTAATCATACACAGGTTTTGAATTTCCACATCGGACAGCTGCTCAAGGCCACCTTTTCTATTCAGCCAAATACAAAGGTGTCTCCTTTCTCATCATATTGGCTGCATTTCCTTTCTAGTTCTCTATCAGCTCTCTTTACCTGATCCTTCTACCTTTTGGCACAAATTCCCTTGGTGCTTTATCTGATGGACACAGCTGTCTCTACTAATTTTACAGTCCCGATTCATACATAACTAAGGTACTCACAATTGTATTACACAAGATTTTTTCAAACTATTTTAGAAATTGAATGCTTCCATGATCAAAATAATCTTCTCGTGAAGTGGAGAATTTGTCACTCTATGTGGGCTTTGGTCCAAGTTCTTTAAGAACTAAAAACCAATCGATGGAAAAAAACTATGTGTCACAGGCATGTGGGCTACTACAAATGCTTCTCAGTGTGCCCACCAGCTTCCCATCCTCCAATTGCTATATTCTGCATTTTTTCAGTTTTCCATGCAAAACAGGCTTTATAAACATGGGATAACCCAAATTCAGAGAAACACATATAACCTACATGCTACCTTCCACCTGCCAAAGGTTTTGCTCTCTTTAAAGGAATGGGGAGAGGGGAATGCAGAGATCAGAGAAAAATAAGCTTCTTTCAAGTTACGAAATGACTCCACTTGTTCCTTCATTTTAAATATTAGGTCATGCCGAATTTTGTTCAAAATGTTAGCATAAATCACTTTAGGTGAAGCTGTATTTCAAAGAAGCTAAATTCCTTCATACAAATATTTGCAAAATATCATGAATTTTACCAGCTCAGCGCCACTCACATAAACCTGGTCTCTAAGGTTTTGAAGTTTCAAGTTTTCAAGAGAAAACACTAACTTTCGGTGTTGATGATGCTTTCTAAACTTTTTAAACGTAAATTATGTATTTAAATACAACATTCATATGGAAGTACTCAATTCAACAAAGTGAATATACGCATATATATAAGCAGCACACAAAACAGAAAACAGAACATTATAGAATCCCAAAAGGCCCTGTCATTCAACTTTCCATTCCTAATCCCCCAAGGTTATACACTGTCCTGTCTTCTAACAACTATTCTAAACATCTATCTTTAAAAGATATCACTGGGTTTTAATACATAGTTTATTACACTTATTTTCATCATTCATCCTCAAAAGCTACAGTTATTCCTTTATACTACCCTGTTTTTCAACATTTTAGGTAACATACAGTTCAGATTAAATGAAATCCATACCAAATAGACTTTATGGCATCCCCGAACCATGACTCATTTTACATACTTGATGCTGAGAGAATAAGTAATAATCCTAATGGATCAGGAATTACTGAAAAATCACTGCTAGGGCCTCAAGCCACTTGACCAGGATTTACATATAAGCTGCATAGCACTTATAAAGCACCTGATTGCTATACTAGAAACACTGTTGGACCTTCCAGGTCTCATCTTCCTATCATGGACAAGTCAGAGAATACAAGAGAGGCTAATACTCTAGTAATAGTTGTTTAATAATAGTTGTTCCAACTATTCAGTGGGTGCAGCAATGCAGAAGGAAGCATTTAGGACGTGGCAAAGATGTCCTTAAATGATATTAACTAAAAAAGAAAGAATAAAGGCATTAAGAAAGAGTAATAATAACTCAGTCTCCCCATTTATTTTTATCATACTTAACTGATATTTTGTGCTTGTTAAAGGCTTATAAAACAGAAGTTCCTACCCTCAAAAAAAGTAACAATACTAAAAATACTGGGGAGATACTCAAGAGCTGATGGCTACAAAGATATAATTTTCAAGTAAATTCATACATCAGAAAATTTCTCAATTCACTCCAACATGATACATAAAAGAGAAGATTCATTTACATATGTATGAATATATGCATATATATATTCATTCCTTTAAATATCCAACACTCAGTGTTAAATTCTACCTCAGACCTATATCATTTTCTCTGAAGATCAGTACTGATCTTATATGAATAATTATCCTCTTCATTTGATAACTTTTGACAGAGTTGCACTACGTTTCCAACAATTTTACTAATTAAACACCTTGGAAAAGGACCACTCATGCTTGGAAACCAGTTGTGATAAATGTTTTCGTCTTCAGCAAATTAAGTTTAATTATTACAAGAAACAAAAATAAACATCAGCAATATTTATGTTAGCTAGACCATAATGGATATATTATACCTTCTATGATGAACCTTACTTCTTTAATCCAAATTAAGCTGAACAACTGCTCATGAAGAGATTCCTATCATTGGCAAAGACAGAACAAGTAGGAAGGAAAATCCATACAATAAGATTAAAAAGTAAGTTTCTTAACAGAGGCAGATATTACATGTTATAAAAGTGTTCCAAAAGGGTGTTGGCTAACAAAAGAGGTCTGTAATCAAACAAACCTGGGAAATAGAGAAATAAATAACTTTAAACAGATTGAAATGCTAACCATCATTGTCATTCTCCAACAGAAGGCAGCATTTCCTAAGTATACGTGATCAGGGCACCCTGACTTGCACAGCACATTGAAGGTCTAATGTTGAATGGACAGAGAGAATTACTACCTTTGGGAACTTAAAAAGAAGAGGCTGCTTTTTGCTAAAGGGATCAGAAAATATTGTAATATAAGAACGAGCATCTCCACTGGGCCTAGAAAGATACACTGGATTAAGACACTGTGGGGAGAGAGGGCGCTAGCAAAAAGGCCATTTCAGGCAGGAAAACAAAGCAACAAAGCACCTCCAAGGAAGAGAGAATAATGAATGGTTCAAAGTAAATGTAGCATAAGCAGCATGAAAACGAGTTGTAGAAATAAAGATTTAGCAAGGACATTGAATTTTGATAAAGGTTTTCATATGCCAAAACTCTTGGGAGTTCAGCTGGTAGGAAATGTATAAGATGACTACATGTCCCGGTGGCCCAGGACATTTCCAGTTTACACCTGTTGACCAGATTTAAACTTGGCATGGCATTTGCTTAAATCAAAAGACCTCAGTTTAGATGATAAATTATATGATCATTTGATAATACAGAAAACATGATTTTGTAAGTTCTTATCATTTAGATATAGATAATAGAATATGTACAGGTTAAATTATATATGTGTGGGATATGCTTCAAAATAATTGGGGAAGGGTATAAATGAAAAAGATTGCCCACTAGTAGAAAGAGCACTGGGTACCAAAGAGGTCTGTAATCATATAAATCAAGGAAATATAGAAATGTAATAAATTTAAACAGATTAAAATGCTAATCATCACTGCCATTCTCTAATAGAAAGCAGATTTCCTAAGAATATTAGATCAGACATTCATAGGAGACAAAAGGGTATTTCTATGAAATTAGTAATTTAATAAGTTTATTAAAAATTTTATTTAAAAAACAGGGATTAAGGACCTGAATAGACATTTCTCCAAAGAATACATATAGATGGCCAAGAGACATAGGAAAAGATGCTCAATATTCCTAATCATCAGAGAAATGTAAATCAAAACCAGAATGAGATATCACCTCACACCTGTCAGAATAGCTATTATCAAATAACAAATAACTTGACAAATAACAAGTGGCGAGTATGTGAAGAAACAGGAACCCTCTTGTACTTCTGGCACGACTGTAAACTGGTACAGCCACTATGGAAAACGGTATAGAATTTCCTCCAAAAATTAAAAATAGAACTAACATACAACCCAGCAATTCCACTTCTGGGTATTTATCCAACAAAAATGAAAACACTAATTCAAAAAGACATGTGCATCCCTATGTTCACTGCAGCATTATTTACAATAGCCAAGATATGGAAGCAACCTAGGTGTCCATCAATAGATGAATGGATAAAGAAGATGTGGTATACAATGCAGTATTAGTCAGTCATAAAAATGAATAAAATCTTACCATTTATGTATGACAACATGAATGAACCTAAAGGGTATGATGCTAAGTGAAATAAGTCAGAGAAATACGAATACCATATGATTTCACTTATGCGCAGAATCAAAAAAAAAAAAACAAAACACAAAACAGAAACAGATTCATAGATCTAGAGAACAATCTAATGGTTGCCAGAAGGAAGGGGAAAGGAATGGATGAGTGAAAAATGTAAAGAAGAATAAGAGGTACAAACTTCTAGTTATAAAATAAGTCACAGGGATTTAAAATACAGCATACGGAATATAGTCAATAATATCACAATAACTTTGTATGGTGACAGATGGTTACTATACTAATCATGGCCATCACTGTAAGGTATATAAATGTTGAATCATGATGTTGTATATCTGAACTAATATAACATTGTATGTCAAATATACTTAATTAAAAATAAACAAAATAAAAACAATGCTTTAATAGAACAGAGTAGATACAATTTAAATTTTGGTAGATACCATCAAATTGCCTCCTATAAAGGTTATGTCAGTTTATATTCTCACCAAGAGTATAGGAGGACACTTGCTCCCTTAAACTACTCAAAGCACAGTGCACCAGACATTTTGGTCTCTACCAAATTAAAATTTATATATTATTGCATTTCGATTTTTAATTAAAGAGACTATCTTTTCATATTGAAAAGATATTTATATTTCTTTTTTTGGTATATGACTGGTTAATATCCTTTCCTTATTTTAAGTAGATTGTTGATTTTTTTCCTATTAATTTTAGAAGCTTTTAAAGTTAATTATTTCTATAATCATCTGTGTTACAATTTTGTCTTTTATACTGACAGTGTTTAAGTTTGTGTCCTGTAGTTACATTTTATTTTTGTGTAGTTGAGGTAATCAATCTTTCTTCTAGTCTCACATAAATTATTTCATATTTTCATCTAGTATTTTATTTCATATCCTACATTTACATCTTTGATCTC
Source organism: Eidolon dupreanum (assembly GCA_028627145.1). Lineage (NCBI taxonomy): Eukaryota > Metazoa > Chordata > Mammalia > Chiroptera > Pteropodidae > Eidolon > Eidolon dupreanum. The sequence continues at coordinate 81,944,068 of CM053506.1, read as the reverse complement.
TTTAGCATTAAAAAATAATAATAAAGGCAGGAGGGAAGGATCTTCAAAAGACGAAGGAACCAAAAGAGGGAGAAAGGAAGGAAAAAATAGCTCTACATTCCTAAGCTAATTTTTAAAAGTGAAAGAGGCTACCAAGAAATACAGGCCCTAAGAATGAAATTAAATAAGAGTTGGAAAAGAGATATCTGACTTTCCAGAAATCAATGCACACATATCTTTGATTAATGATGAATAAGAGAAGACTATTGATAAGATGTAAAGGCAAATGCTCAGGAAAACCTAGCAGGTACATCTGACTGACATGTTCAAACTCTCTTTTGATTCCACCACCAACCATTTACTCCACATACTTGGAAGAAATGGTTAGATTTACATATGGTTCCTTAGATAGGTTCTATTTCTCTAATTGTTTTAATTATAATAATAAGTAAAACAAATATAATGTAACATATTAGTACATAAGACCTGTATTAGTACATAAGACCTTTATAAGAAAAAAATTAATGCTAAAACAGGCCATGCAATATATAATACAAAGCTTCCCATATTATGCATATACATTTGTGACTGGAGATGTTATTAACAATTACATGCTTCCAAAAAACTTTTAATTTATTTAACATATAACAATAGAAGATCCTGTCTAGTTATCTACATTTAATAACTATTAAAGCATTAATAAATTTCTAATCAGCATAAAATAACTGAGTGATAAACGGGTTGATGTACTCATCCATTCAAGAACTATTTAATGAGAGCCTACATTGTGCCAGCCAATGTCCTAGGTGCTGGAGATACTAATGTAAATTTGGGAATGGTGTACATTAGCCTTTGTGAGAAAATAAAAATCTCAAAGGACATGATCTCCATTATAATCTTTGTAAATCTCTGAGAGAATGATTACAAACTCAAAAAGATAAGTTGTCATATTCTTCTTCATAGTCTACAAAATGATAAGCTATGAATTACAATGAATGACACTACATGTTACACATAGTATAACATATAGTACATAATACATGTAATTATATATAAACTATAATATATTAATTATATCAAGAACATGAACACTTACCAGAAAGGAATAATGTCTACTACGTAGTGCTTAATCATAGCAGATATTAGGTAAACACCTAATGAATAAGTGCGTAAGTAGTTGTGTCATTTCAGGAGATGCAGCAATGTGACTGGGATTCCCTAGTCATGACAAAACTGAAAACAGAACTATGTCTGCAGCACATACATATAAGACTCTCTGGGAAAACAGCTATAGCTTCGATGGTGAGTTGCAGAAGTTAAAATATAAAAGAGTGAAATCTATTGTTTTACTAGATTGTACTGAAAAAAGAATTCTAAATCCAGACTTCCTTCAGACTCAGTTCCTGCTGGAATTTCCATCCTGCTGGCCTGCCCTACAAACCTTATACTTGCCTGCCCCACAATTGCATGAGCTAATCCCTTTAAGTCTTGGGAGGTGGAATAAAGAAGGGAAAGAAAGAGACTGACATATTTCACCCAGTTTCAAATCTCTCATATATGATAATTCAGTTATCTCCTCAAGTATGTTATGGTAATTAATTGAACAACTGCTTTGAGAGTACAACATAGCTACATGAACCTAAATTAATCAGAGATACTAACAGGGAATGTATAAGAAGAAACTGAGGCAATATGGCACAAGACTTGTTTAGTAATACGAAGAATATGTGTTATCAGTTGAAAATACATACTATAAAATTATAGTAGTAAATAAGACATCCACAGAAACACAGGACTATCCTAATAATTGGATAACCAGGAAATACTGATATTATGATTACAATTAGTGTGCAGATTCTACTAACTAAATAGTATAAACTCAAATGCATATGATAGGAAATATGCAAGTTGGTACATACTTGTAACGAAAAATTTTTTTGTGAAAGTACAGCTATCGAAGGCAGCGATTTTCTCCTGTAAGACTACAACGAGGATCCTAAAATTAGAGGGAAAAAAACATAAAAGAAAATATAAAGGTGAAGTTCTATAAATTGAATCATAAATAAGTTAAATCATCTAGATTCAAACAAGTATCTACCAATGCAATTTTTAAAATCACACATTTCTTATAATATCTAGACTAGAAACATCTGCCTCATAAAATGTAAAAATATAACCACAAGATTCTTAATAATAAAGATAGACATGATTAGAGGAAGAATAGTGACAGGAGAACAAACCGCATTTCAAAAAAATTTTTTCTTCTAAACAAAATTTTATCTTCACTCATTATAAATCAAATTTATCTTCATTAAGAATGGATGAGATCAATAAACTGCTGGCTGTTTACTTAAAGTGTTTTTCCACTGCTGGCTCAAATCATGGAATTAAACATAAAATGAACTTATGTAATTTGTTACTTAAAATGGTTGCTGAATTTCCCAACACAAAATTAAAAAAAAGAAAACTCAGACCAGTAGTCATTGAAAATGAGTTATTTCTCATTGACCCAATACATTAAAATTTAGTCAGACTTATTATAAACTATATTTCACCTACAGCCCAAGATTTATAAATAATTAGGAAAATTATTTAATTATAAAAAAGTTTTTAAACCAAAATTCCTAAAACACATCCCAAATGAAGTTATTTTATAAACTACATTTTAGAGTACTGTTCATTGCAGGACATTATTAAAAACAGCTGAATTTCAAAGTTTTTTTTTTTTAAATATTTTAATTGTTGGTTCAATATTTAACTCATATCATATTTTTCAAAATTTGGGGGAACTATATCTGAGTAATAGATATTAATGATGGCTAGGTGGAATGTTGTATTTAACATGAACGTTTAATTAATCCTTAACACAGCCAACAACACAAAAAATGATTCTGTTATGGGACTTAACATAAGAAACCAGCCAATCATCAGACCCAGGTTAAAAGTTAAAAGGCTTAGGGAATCCATAGTAAGGTGACAAACTCAAATAAGGTAAAAATGCAGAAGAAACAAATCAGACATGAAAAAGTTTTCATGTAATCCAGTAGTCCTTCTCCAAAACATAGCAATATACAAAACTACTCCCAGTAGGAAGCTTTAATTTATATTGGTAAGTTCAAAAGACTAATTATGACACACATCTGATTTGTAAATTCAAATGCAAAATTAACCAGGGAAAAATCTGGTGAATCAGATTTGACATTTTATAGAACAAAATCTAAACAGTATCAAAATCTAAAGTCCACATGATTCCTTTCTTCTTACTTTCACCACATTTAAACTTATTCCATTTCTCACTGGAAAATCAATTCCCAAAAAAATTACATAATATATCCAAATCAAGAGTTTTTTTATTGGAACATATCTTCATATAGTTTTTCTTTTTAAAAAATAAAAGCACAATATGAACCTTTGCTACCATCAAGGAAATATACTAGAATTTCATTTCTATCTTTCATCAATGACATTTCATATTCATAAATCACTGTTTTTACTCCTACTCACAAGTTTCATAATCATTAATTACTTAGGATGAGCATACTATGAAAAGTAAACCATCTTAATTTTCAAAGTTATTTATATTAAAATATTAAATATATTCATTATTTCATGTCCAAAATTTAAAAAAAATAAACACTAAACATTTGTTGTAAGAAAGGTTGATCCTAACTGTATTTTGATGTGCATCATCCAGAAACACAGTACTTGGAACAAGTGCAGTTGAGAAAAAAACAATTTTGCCCTGCACAGCCTTTGTAGAAGTTATTTTAAATAATGTAAGAAATACTTTTTTAGAAATGTAACTTCACTTTTTCTGTTTTCTAATATATTTATGTATTTGTAATACAAATAAATTGTCATTCAAAAATCATATTTGTACTTCTCTCCCTTTTCAAATGTGTTCAAATTTCTTTGTCTAAAATATACATAATCTACTTTGGGAAAACACAAAGAACACTTGAAGAAGAGCTACCATTACAGTTTTCCAGGTAAAATATACTATCTACTGGACCCACCCAATCAATAAATGTTGGCTTTGAATAATTTGATGTATCATTGGATAATTACCTTATCCCAGGAAGAATATAAGTATTTCTCCCATTTCTTGTAATTTTAAGTTTAAACTTATTTGAAGTATAAATATACATAATAATTAGGCGTTCATTATGAATTGCATACTATCACTGAACAGCTTCTCTTTGTCCTACATACTTTATGCTTTCCAAATACTTTTATCATTAGTATCAAAACCCATGTGTTCTTTAGTTTGTATCTATCAGGTTTATTTACCCTTCCAATTACATGCAACCTTTTTGAGTCACTTTTTGAAATATCCCTTTAAAATCTAACTTGAGTCTTTTATTATAAAATTTATTTTATACTGACACAGCACAAAGTATTTCATTTTTTGTGTTCATGTGCTTTCTTTTTTGATGCCATGGAACACATAATTTGCATCCATGACATTGATCAAGATATTTACCATATTAGGACTTCAGTTTGCTGAAATTTCAAAGTAAAATGTTAAGTAATGAAATATTCTTAAGGTCCCTTTCTCCATTAATATTTTGTAGTTATATAAATTAATTCTTCATTATGGAACATCAGGCGGACGTTCCATCCAGATCTGAAAATTTTCCTAGAGATTTTAACAAAATAGATTTTAATAAAGGGCAATCTATCTAGTCTCTGTGTTAGTTCAATTTTAAAGTCTTAAGGAATGAGGGGGTGAAACCCTCTTTTGCAGTTCACATATATGTTTATTTTGATTAGTGCTAAAAGTTGCATTTCACATCATAAACCAGTAAACACACAGAAGCACATACATATTTTTGAAACTTATGTGATATGTATAAAATCATCCTCATAATCTTTGTACGTTTGCTCAGATACTTTCTATTCTTTTCCATTTCATTTTTAAAATGGTTACAAGACACTAAACTTAATTCGCAATTCATTAATGGATTAAGATTGGAAATCTGAAAACATTAATAAATCTTAAGAGCTAGTCCATTGGGCAGAATTCAGACATTTTTGTAACTTTAAAAAAAAAATCAAAGATAGTCAATGACATTGGCAGAGCTCTACATGCCCACAAGGTATGTTACAATTTACAAGAAACACATGAAAAAATGCTTACCGCTTGTTGCAATGGAGATCATAAATAGGTGTTTTAAATTGAATAGACTTGACCATCTCCCCAGTACGAAGTGAGTATAGATCCACACAACAGTAAGGTGGGCTAGTGCTAAAAAAAAAAAAAAAAAACACACAAACACCATTATTTTTTCAAAAAAATAGGAAGGCCAGTAAACTCTATACTTTCTTATTAACATAATCTTAAAACTCCTTATTAATATAAGCAAATTGAGTTGAACTATGAAACAAGATCATAATACATCCTAATCAACTCATTTCAGAAATGCAAAATTAGAGGAAGAAAAAACAATGAAACATACTCACTAAATTAGTACAACAGAAAAGAAAAATTGTAAGATTATCTCAATAAATGCTGAAAAGCATCTGTTAACATTAAAAACCTATTCATTAATCTGATAAAAGTTAACAATCTTAAAACTAGCAAACTATAACTAGCATCTACATGTAATGGTAAAATACTGAAAGCTTTCACCCTAAAATCAGGAACTAGGCAAGAATACTCATTATTGCCACTTCTATTCAACGTAGTTTGGAAGGTCCTGTTCAAAAGGCATGAAAAGAAATTACTCCAAGGATGAAATAAAGCTGTCATTATTTGTTGATAACTTAATTGTATAAGTATAAAACCCAATAATACAAATATGTAAGTAGAAATATATAGAGACAACCCTAAAATAAAGACAAACCATTAAAAGTAACATAAATTTATGAATGTCACTAGATATGATAGCACCTGTGTTTTTATAAATTAAGAATATTATAAAGTAAAATTTTAAAACAATATCATATATTGAATATATGAATATATTGAATACCTTGGAATAGATCCAAGGAAAGATTTCAATATATTTACACAGAACAGAACAAAACAAGACAGAAATGGAAGTATATACCATAGGCTGATAGACTTTCTAAATTGATGAAGTTCAACCCTAATCAAAAATCTATCAGGAATGAGACCTCATTCTAACACGTATATGGAGATACATTCCACATAAGATTTATATTATAAAGGTATAGCAATAAAGACTGTTCTTGACACTAAATGTTTTAACATTTAGTAATTAGGAAAAGAAGAGCAAGCAAAAATTAATAAAAACAGAATTTGTAAATTCTATCAATCATTTAAACAAAAAAGGTTATATATCCTACACAAACTCTTCTAGAAGGTAGAGTCACTTCTCAAATTATTTTATGAGACTACTAACCCCTGAAGACTAAATAAATACTTCACAAGAAACTACAAGTATATCTCTGTGCTTCCTGAATATACATAAAAATTCCTCAATAAATCATAAACAAATCCAATTCAGCACTACAAAACCAGATGCGGTTTATCTCAGAAATGGAAGACTTTTGAATGGAACTTCTTCAGCCTTATGAAGGGCATCTACAAAAAAACCACAAATGTAAGAATAAACACTTCTCCCAAAATAGAATGAACAAGTTAAAACTGTCTGCTGTTATCATCCTATTCAACAATGACAAGCTAATTTTAAAATCTTTATGAAAATGTGCAACATGTGATTGGAGAACTTCATGTGTCTGGGACTAGTTAATAAGCTACAATAATTAACGTAGTCTGAGATATCACCTCACACCTGTTACAATGTCTATTATCAAAAAATAAAAAATAAATGGTGATAATGTAAAGGAAAAGGGAATACTTGTACACTGCTCTAGGAATGTAAACTGGTACAGCCATTACAGAAAACATTATGGCGGTTCCCCCAAAATCTGTAATTTGTTATTCATAATAACAAAAAGAGTAAAATATCAATCACTAAGTGAATGGATAAATGTATTGTGATATATTGATGCAACAGAATACTTCTCAGCAATTTATAAGAACAAATAATCCATACAACAGAAATAAACCTCAAAACCATTATGAAGTGAAAAAAAAAAATGGCCAGACATAAAAGTTTACATTCTGTATGAGTCCCTGTAAGTGAAAACCTAGAAAAGCAAAACTATAATAGGAAGCATACCAGAGAAGGAGGAAAACTACAGAATGCAAAATGTCATGAGAATTCTTTCGGGGTGATAGAAATGTTGCTGTGTCTTGATTATGTCGGGTACTTCACAACTATATACAATTGGCAAAACTGGAGGGGGTGGGGGCAGGGGATTCTAGTAAAACCTTAACTTCAATCTCCAAAATTGACACAAGGCAAAAATTCTTTTCTTAATGTTCCCAACTAATTAAACTAGTCCTCTGCTGAGAAGCAATGAGTTAATAATGAATGCAATCTAACATTTTGCCAGACCAGCTGGGAAGGAAAAAACAGCTTGTCACCTTCAATTAGCAGCTCATTATAACTACTGGTACACTAGAAACTTGAATTCTGATCATTTCACTGGCATCTATACAATGTCACAACTGAGATTCTTCCTGCAGAAAGCCTTCAATAGAAGCAGACAAAACAAATGCTATCAAGGCTCAGTTTAGAGTTGACAGAACAAAACATGATAGAACTAAAACTTCTATTTATATGTGGAAAGAACCTCTTAGTCAATGCATAATAGAAAAAGTAATTCTTTAAAATAAGAGTTCTGAGAAGGTCACACATTCATAAAGGAGTCACATTATCTGCCAATAACACAGTTGTGTACACGCCTGACATATCCTTTTGTTCTCTATTTTCTCTTTTTAAAAGCCTTGGCCATTTCTGAGACACAGCAAGACAATCTTAATTTTCATCATGGGTAGGCTGATGAGAAAGCTCTTCATAACATCAGCTGTATGTCCTTCCATCACAGGAAGGACACATGTTATACTAAAATATATAGATGTGAAACAAGTTTTTACTTTGTACTCTAATATAAACAGTGACACAAAAAATAAGACAACTGAAATTACACATCAGAGGAGCAGAATGAAAATAGAATGAAGAAAAGTTAAAACAGCTTATGATCAACTAAATATAACCAAATTATAGAAGATTCCACCCAACAAAAGCAGAATACACTTTCCTCTGAAGTACATACAAAACATTATAAGGATGTACCATATGTTAACCACAAAAAAGTCTCAATTCATTTAAAATTAATGAAAACGATCTCTCTAACCAAAATGGAAAGAAATTATAAAGCAAAAACAGAAGGAAAATTGGAAATTCACCAATAAGTGGAATTAAACAATAACCTCTTAATCAATCACCAGGTCAAAAATATGTGGAATTAAACAACAAACTCAAACAATCAACATCACATTAACTTAATGTGATGAAAAAGAGGAAAAACAAAATGACCATCTCAATTGATACAGAAAAAACATCTGCCAAAAGTCAACATTCTTTAATGATAAAAACACATGTGAAACCAGTAATAGAAGGAAATTTCCAAATATGATAAAGAGCATTTATGAAACAACCATAGCTAACATTATACTCAATAGCAAAAGACTGCTTTCTCCCTAAGATCAGGAACAAGAAAAGGATGCCCACTTTCAATACTGCTAGTCAACATTGTATTGAAAGATCTAGCCAAAGCAATTCGGTAATAAGAAGAAATGAAAAGCTTCTATATTGCAAAAAAAAAGTGAAACTATCTCTATTCACAGACAACATGATCCTATATAGAAAATCCCAAAGAATCCACAAAATAGTATTAAAACTGATAAATTCAGGCAACTTATAGGATATGAGATCAACATGCATAAACCAGCAATTATCAACCCAAAATAGAAATTAAGAAACTGGGTCCTTAAAAAAAGAAAGGAAGGAAGGAAGGAAGGAAGGAAGGAAGGAAGGAAGGAAGGAAGGAAGGAAGGAAGGAAGGAAGGAACCAATTCCATTTCTAATCACAATGCAATCTCTATCAAAATTCCAATAGCCTTCTCCACAGCAGTGAAAAGCCAGCCTAAAAGCAAATGGAATTGGAAAGAGCCCCAAATAGGCAAACAATATTGAAAAAGAACAAAGTTGGAGGACTCACATTTCTCAATTTCAAAATTTACAACAAAGCTACATTAATCAAAACATAGTTATACTGACATAACATTACACAAATAAACCAATAGAATAGAATTCAGAGTCCAGAAATAAATCCATACATCTATGATAACTTAGTTCTTGAAAACGGTACCTAGTCCATAAATGGGAAAAGAACAATACATTTCAAGAAATGGTGCTGGAGAAACTTTAATTCCACGTGCAAAAGAATGAAGTGGGACTCTTATTTTACATCCTACATAAATATTAACTCAAAATAGATCTAAATATCTAAATATAAGAACTAAAACTATAAAACTCTTATAAAAAACATAGGTGTATACAATGGAATATTACTCAGCAATAAGAAGAGATGAAATACTGCCATATGCAACGACTTGGATGGACCTTGAAATAATCATACTAAGTAAAATAAGCCAGACAGAAAAGGTTGAAAATTACATGATATCACTTATATGTGGGATATAAACTTAAAAGCAACAAATGAACAGAACAAACAGAGACTCATGGACATGGACAATAGACTAGTGGTTACCAGATGAGAGGGGAAAGAGGAGAGGGGGAAAAAAAACAAATAAAATATTAAATAAATAAATAGATAGATAGGGGTGTGTGTGTGTGTGTGTGTGTGTGTGTGTAAATCTTTCTGACCTTGGATTTGGCGATATCCTTAGATATGACACCAAAAGGGCAAGCAACAATAACAACAAAAATAGATAAATTGGATTACATCAATATTAAAAATGTTTACATCTGAAACTAATATAAAATAATACTGAATGTCAACTCTAATTGAAAAATAAAAAATAAAAATAAATAAAAATTAAAAATTTTGTGTATCAAAGGTCATTGTCAAAAAAGGGGAAAGATCCTACAATACAAGAAAACATCTGCAAATCAAATATCAGATAAGTGTCTAGTAACTAGAATATATTGAGAACTCTTCTATTCAACAAGAAGACAACTCAATTAAAAGATGAGCAAAGGACATTTCTCCAAAGAATACATACAAATGGCAAACAAGCATATGAAAAGATGCCAAACATCCTTAGTCAATAGTGAAATACAAATCAAAACCACAATGAGACACACTTCACACCAGTTATGCTGGTCATAATAAAACAAGTGAAAAAGAGCAAGTGTCGGTAAGGATGTAGAGAAAGTACAACCTTGGTCCATTGTTGGTGGGAATGTAAATGGTGCAGCTACTGTGGAAGACAGGTTGGTGGTTCCTCAAAAAGCTAAACATAGAATTTCCATATGGCCCAGTAATTCCACTCCTAGGTGTATACCCATGAGAAATGAAAACATATGTCCACACATAAACATATACATAAACATTCATATCAGCATTATTTAATGATAACCACAAAGTGGAAACATCCCTCAACTAATGAATGTATAAACGAACTGTAGTATACACACACAATGTAATTATTTGACCTTAAAAGGGAATGAAGTTCCAACTATATGACATTCTGGAAAAGGCATGTCTACAGAGACATTAAAAAGATCAGTATATGCCAACGATAGGGGAGGAGTGAGGAATGAAGAGGCAGATCACAGAGGATTTTTAGGACACTGAAAATACACTGCATGCTACAATAATAATGGATACATGTTATTCAGTCTGAGGAACGTGGTTGTACTATTAAATGAGACAGTCAGTGGGAGCATCTGTGTATATAACCGTACTGATAAAAAAAGCTGACAAATGAGCAGAAAGGGAGAAGTAAGAAATATACAACCAAAAAAATAGAAAAGAAAATGGAACCTTGGGAACAATGGCATTTTTTAAATATTATATTTTTAATGCTTCATTAAAATTATTTATTTTCAAGTCTCAGACTGCAATCTTGTTTAAACCACTGGAGACATATTCATTTTTCATACTTTAGGCAAGTGCCTAGAATATGGTATATCATCAATAAATATTTTTGAATAAAGGGGTAATCAGAGCAGCTGAAGAAAAAAATAAGATGTTCAGAAATAGGGAATAATGAGCTGTCTCACAATTAAGAATTAGCATAGGAATTTTAATCTGTTCCATTATATCACAGTCAAAAGTTACAAACTTAAAAAAATCAACCCTCTTATAGTAATCTTCCTAAACGATGTCTCTGACCATTTATTCCAGTTTCGGAAATTATCTATGACATCTCATTGCTGTAAAATAAAGTTCAACCTTTTATCTAAGCAAATAAAGCTGTGTGTGATATGGACTCAATTATTTTTTTAATATTTAATTTCCATTTTCTTCATACAACTTCTACTCTAGCCCATATACCATTAGTGACTTTTACTCATGGTCCTCTGTGACCTAGCTCTATTCTATCCTCATCTCAACACCTACATCTCAACAATTTTTCAGATTGACTACAATGATATATCCTTCCAGCCTGAAGTACTTGCCTCTTCCTTTGAAATTTCACGATACTTTACCCATCAGCTCAATGAAAGGATCTGCCAGCCATAATCAACTTAATGAGAATGTCCCATTCACCATCCCATGATAAGGTGGCAGTCTTGAAAGGCTATGCTCTTTACTATCCAGGCCCTCCTCTTAGTTAAACCAGAGGAGGTATCAGATGCAAGGAAATGCAATTTACAGACTGGCATAAAGTATAAAACTGTACTCATATGGAGACACACCATAGTGCTTCAAAAAAAAAATAGCAAAATCAAAAGAAAAACAAACTATATTCATAGGCTAGAGGATTACAGGTGATGGTGGTATATCCTAATACCACATATATCACATATCTAAAATAGTTGAGCAATAAAATTATAGAGCAATTAGGTTTTATTCTCAGAATAATAGAAGAGAATTACTGCCTTTTATTTTTCATTAACTTATTCATTTGATAAATTTACATTGTTTTCTCTGTGCTGCACACTCTGAACAAAACAGGCCAAATTATTTTTCTCATTGAGCATACTCTAGTAAATGAAGACAGATATAAACAGATAAATAAGTGAAATAAACCAAATGATAGGTATTGATGAATAATATGAATAAAGAAAACCAATAAGGAAAAAGGATAAGTGTGTTGTATGAAAGGGTATGCAGCCCTGCCTGCAGAGTCATGTGAAGATTAGAGAGGAAGAATTAGATAAAACCTGGGAATATTGGTTTCTTTCGGTGACAGATATAAACCTGTAAATAGTGTACAATATGCCATGATGGTCAAGATATATAACAGTAGTATGACGGTAAGTGTAAAAAAAGAGAAAGAGAACACAAAAGTGGAGGAATCAGAGAGGATCAAATTCCACAGAGTATGTGAAACACTGGGAAATAAAGTCAAAGGGCTTGGAACTACCTATGGTCAGTGTACCAAAGAGAAATTTGAAGAAAATTGTTTTAACATATTTTCTATTTTCTACTGTCAAATAGGCAGGCAGTATTTCAGCGCCAGAAGTTAACACCAGAGTAATAGGAGCCCATACCACTATATATGATACATTATGAAGCAATAGCCTTACTTTATCGATGATTACAAGTTTCCTAATGATTTTGCCAAATGCAGTATAGTTTCCACTACCAAAAAACTGAAATTCCTTTGCATTCAAAAGATCTCCTATTTTAAAAGGTTATTATCCAATGATCTGTGGTTAAACAGTGGTAGAATATATCAACCACTCACTTCTGATAATGACTCATATTGAACAGTGAATTATTTCCAAAGTAGAAAAGCATATGTTGAAAAATCTAAGTTATTTGCAGTTGTTTTACATTTTATAATTATTTTTAAATAAAGAAATACTCAAGTAAACATTCATAAAGAAGAATGTACACATCTAAGGTGAACATCATGGTGAATTTTCATAAAGTAGATAAATAGATATGTAAGTTTACCCATGTAGAAAAATACATTTCCAGTCCCTCAGAAATGCTCCTCATGTCCCCTTCAATTCACTAGTCCCATTCCCCACTGAAGATCATCACTAGAGACTCCTTGGCCTGATGATGTAAGCACATAGGTGGAGGAAACCCCCATGTAAAGAACTGCCGATGGCCTCCAACACATAGCCGGTACACAAAGGCCCTCAAACCAAGAGCCACAAAGAAATGAACCTGAGTAAGTTTAGGAATGGATCCTCCCCCAGTCCAGCCTTTAGATAAAAACCCAATTAGGCTGACACCCTGACAGCAGCCTTGTAAGACCCTAAGGTAAGGACTCAGTTAAACTGTACCTGGCTGCTGACTCACAGAAACTAGGAGATAATAAATGTCTGTTGTCTTAAGACATTAAGTCTGTCCTAATTTATTACACAGAAATAGATAATCAATATATACCTTTTCCCTCATTTGCACACAATGTTCTCTAGATTCAGTGCAATTCCAAAGACCAGAACTATTTTTTAATAGAAATATAAAAGTCTGTCCTTTTGCCATGGTACCACTTCAAAATAACATCAGATTGCCTTTCATTAACTATACTTAAAAATTAAATTTCAGCATTGTAACTAAAGTTATAATTTCCTGTTTACTATTAATCTTTCCATAAAGTAGTAAACGAGCAATTATGTTAAACTAATACACTTTTAAATAATTTAAAAGATTTTTACCAATATAAACTATTCTGAAACAAATCTGAATGGGCTTCTATTTCTCAGGTTCTTTTCTAACACACTAACATTGTGGTATCCTAACTTACTTTTATTAAGACAACAGAGACAGTTTACAAAATAATAAAACTAAAAAACTACTGAGCACTAAGCACTTTAAATCAAAAATGTTATTTTAATTTTTATAAGTTACATCGGTAATTTGTTCTTAATGAATTGAGGTTACACAGCCAAAAGGTTTGACCAAATTATAAAACCACATCATTTGGCTGAATGATCATCAGAACTCTCAATCCATTACTTCGTTTTATATACAAATAATACTGTACAAGTTGTTAACATGGGAAAAATATTCTGACCGTCTGTTTCAGATCCGACAATTACTACTTAAGGAAAAAGTAAACAGTACAGTCAGGTCTAGTCAAATGAACCACTAAAAGAAGCATGATTTAGAATAAGAATTAAGTAAGATTTTTAGGTATGTACAGTGAAGTGCACCTTTATTAGCATCTAGAGAATAAAAAATAATCTAGGTATCTTGGGCCTTTTGTGAAGACTTAGTATGTTGTTGAGTATATCAGCATTTTTTTAATAATGCTTGAGGGAATGATGGTGAACCTTACACTTTATCTTTGAAATTGAAATAACACCTAAAAATGGGATATTAGATATATGGAACACTATCTATATGCTTTGGTGGGGGGGGGGGAGGAAGAGTTACAAAGAATACAATATTAAATTAAACTTCTAAACTCAAATTTATAAATTATCAAAAATACTCAAATTTTAATTTCAGAGTCTACGGTGAATTTTTTTAAACTTTTTTTTTTCCTTTACACTCATGTATTTTATTAGACTCATAGCCATTTCTTACCCTGGACAATGTTTTCAAAATAATATTTTTCTAATACAATACAATGAGCATCACGTTAAAGCAATGTGAAATATGGCTTTTATGATTTGAAAATTCTAAACATTAATACCATTTTCCTTTACAAAGACTTTTATTATTTTTATTCATGATATTTAACAGATTGAACCAAAATTAGGAAAAGCGGAACAAAGTATTTGAGAAAGTGACATTTTCCAAGAATGTGCATGTATAAGTGAAACACAAAATAGCAAAGACATTTTAAATCTACCACAAATTGCAAAAAGCATGGAAACACTTATTTTTAAATGGGAAAAAGCTGCACGACCTTCAACATGTGTTACTGAATCTAATCCTTTAAATATAAGAGGAAAATTTTTGATAGAATTACATTATTGGTATTCTTATTCAGCTCCTAAAGAACAAAAGCCAGTTCGTTGCATTTTTTATTAAGTAATTAAAAAGAAAAAGCAAAGAAAATGGAAACTTAACCATATTAAAAGCTAAATTTGTGATCAGCCTAGTTAATAATAACGTTTTTCTTCTGCAAAGTTCTAAATAAACTCAGGGTAATTAAACCCTCCAACACTCTCACAAGAGTGGTAGTAGTGAAGCTTCTAACAAGGGAAAGTAACCAGGCAGGAAGGAGTAACATCTCCACATAAACACAGAAGGTAATGTTAAAACTGAGGTTGAAATCAGATTCTTTAATAGGTATATTCATCTCACATACTACATAAGAGGCAGCCAAAGACATACTACATTAGATTTTTTAAAACAAGTTTTTATTATTTGCAGTAGAATACAAAGATGAGTTAGAAATACTCTACCTTTAAGGAGATTTCAAAATAACTAGCCATATTTAATAAAAGAATAGAATATAAAGTTAAAATGTTTAATATACCACAATAAAAAACAAAGGCAATGAAAATGCAAATCATGGAAGAGATGTTACGGAGAACAAGAAAAGTCTGCAGTTTACTTCATATATCCATATGTAAATAATATAAACATATACATAATTTATATAAATTTATAGTACTATTTTCTACTATGTCCACACAGTATTTATCTACTAAAAACCATTCATAAATACAGCACTTAAATTTTTATTAGAAAAATTTGTCAACAATTTTATTGTATAGTAGAGATCAGCAAACTATGTCCCAAATCCAACCCCCAATTGCTAGTTGCATTGGTACACAGCCACACCCATTTATTTCTTTATTTTCTATGACTGTGTTGAGTAGTTGCCACAGAAACTATATGTTCCGCTAAATTTAAAACATTTCATATATGGCAAACAAAGCTTCACTGACCCCTGATCTATAGATTTTTATTTCTAGTGTAACTGAGCTTCTTCACATTGTCTTTCTCTCGGGCCTTATAGTATTTGCTTCAGTTGTGGGGGAATGTGAAGTAAGCCTGAGTTCCTGAACTTCAGGAACTCTACAATTATATATTTTGGGATTAACCGTTCTGATTTTTGACATTTATTCTTACTCTACTGAATAATTCTTTCCCTTCCTTATTTGAAAACTATGCAAATGTTCTAATTTTCTTCCCATTTTGCTCAAGCTCTCATTTTTTTTCAGCTTTCTATCTATTCTCCCTTCTATACCTTCTAATTTCTTCTTCTGCAACGTATTTGTGGGTTTTTTCCCATCTATTTCTTCCCATAGGTCATATCTCTCCTATTATATCACCCTGCCTTCCCTGAGTTCTTGTAATTTGTTTTCTGCTCTTCTTTCATAAAGGAAATTGGTTTATTAAATTATAAAAAATAATTGTGAAATATTTGTTTACAGTTGTCAACCACTACATGGCAATGGTATTCTACAAATTGTTCTTCACTTAACAATAACTTTTCACTGACTTAGGTTTTCTATTTGTTTGTTTCATATAAATTTCAAAGATAAAAGTTGTTCATAAGATCTGTAGTAATGCCCCTTCGTTCATTCTTGGTATGGATAATTTCTGTCTTCTGTTTTTCTTGATCAGCCTCACTAAAAGGTTATCATTTTTATTGTGTTTTCAAAGAACTAGCTTTTGGCTAAATTGATTTTGTTTTATTTCATTGATTTCAATTTATTGCTTTCTTCCTTTTACTTATTTTAGGTTAACCTTCTCCTGTTTTCTTAAATTCTTTAGGTGAAAAGTTTAGATCTTTCTTCTTTACAAATGTGAGCATTTAGTGTTATAACTATCCCTCTGTCCTTACTTCCATTACATCCCACATTTTTAGTTGTTGGGCTTTTTAATCATTCACTTCAAATTCTGTTCTATTTTCTCATGATTTCTGTTTGACTCAGCATTTAATTTCCAAACACTGTACGAAATTTCCAGAGAGATTTTTGTTGATTTCTAATTTAATTGCATTGTGGTTATAAAACAATTTATTATTGAGACTTGCCTTATCCAGCACATGATCAGTCTTGGTGAATATTCTATATGAACTTAAAAGTATGTGGATAAAGTATTCTATAAATATGAGTTGAGTCAAATTGATATTGTAGTCATGTCTTCTATAACCTGACTGATAACCTGTCTACTTGTTCTATCGGTTACTAAAAGAGAAATGTCAACCTCTAACTTTAATTGTTGATTTCTCTATTTCCCTTTCAGCTGTAATACCGCTTCATGTATTTTGAAAATTAATATATTTTGAAACATGTATTTGAAGTCTTTTTTTTAAACATCGAACATAAGAAAGAACATATGTTTGCTAGTCATCTCTCCTGCAGAAATAAATGTTAGGTAATCATATCCATTACACAAAAGTAAGTATTCCTTTCTAATATAGGCATAGATCAGTTTAGAGGCAGGGGAGAAAGAATCTAAGGCAATTCCAAAGAGACTGGATTAAAGTCTAGTGAAGTACGAGGTATAGAAATCTGCTGAATAGAAAAGGGCTTAAACAAAGTTATGAATGTTGGGAACTGCTAGTTTGCCATCTTTTGTTACATCCATTTATTAAATACATATATCTACTAATGAGTTTCACCATCTAAATCTAAATTGCTCAATTTTTCTGACATCTGCTAAGAAAGGTAAAATTCCCACTAGATTAAAGGGATACAAGGTTAAGGTACAGTTATTTGAAAACAAAACAAAATCTCCCAAGTCTTCAAAAAATTATCAAGTCTCATTTCCTAATAATGGAAAGTGCAAATTGGTCAGCCTGTTAAATATCTCTCATAAATTAAAAATTCAGGGATCTGCCCTCCATCCCAAATAAATAAATCAACAAATATCAATAAGAATTCGAACATTTTAAAACCCCAACTAGTTTTAATTAGACTAACGAGGTACAAGTGAAACATATTCTAATTACTTGTCTATATAACCTAATCTAACATGAAATAGTACTTAACTATATTGAGGTTATCATAACTAAAACTCTAACACATTGAAAACATTTTATTTCAAAGCGATTACCAGGATATAACTCTAAAAATAAGATATGACAATTCATAATAATATACATGAGATATTTATAAATAATATTGATGATCCATATCAGTAATACCAATATTTCCAAGGACAATGACAATAGAAGTTAAAACACATGAGTTTATTCTAACAAAGAAAAGAACTGTCCAGTAATCCTCTAAGAATATTTCCCATGTTCCTTTAATCATTTGGAGATGTTAAAACATTAAAAATGAAAGAATGCACACAAAGGGACTAAACAGTACAGCTAATGGCATCAGTACATTTCACAGACTTATAAAGTCCTTTCATTCAAAACTATAACCTTTTAGAAGGTAAAGACTATATCTTGTTTATTGTACTTTTAACAAAATACTATTTGTTAAAAGAATCCATTAGGAATAAACATGCTTATTGTTGTACATTGAATATAGTACTATTTCTTAAAAGAATAAATTAAGAAAAAAAGAATCGATGTTAACTACTTGTTATCAATTAACTTCTCCATGTGATACAATAATGATAGATATGTTTTTATATATTTGTCCAAATCCATAGAATATACAACAGCAAGAGTAAAACCTAATGTAAACTATGAACTGCAGGTGATAATGTTATGTCAATGCAGGTTCATCAAGTATAACAAATGTACCACTCAGAGAGGGATGTTGATAATGGGGGAAGGGAGTATGTGGAAAATCCTTTTATCTTCTGCTAAACTTTGCTGTGAACATAGAACTGCTCTAAGAAAATTAGTCTTTAAAAAATAATTAAACAATAAATGAATTCACAAGAGATACCTGACAAAATTCCATTTCTGAAATAAAGATATTAAAATGTTTGATATTCTACCTTTTATGAATCTCCTTTTTCTAATAAGTCCCATGTCTGTGGCAGCTGTGTAATTTTTATTAAGAATAAATATCAGCCATTGTTATGGACATTATTTCATTTTT
This sequence comes from Eidolon dupreanum, assembly GCA_028627145.1. Lineage (NCBI taxonomy): Eukaryota > Metazoa > Chordata > Mammalia > Chiroptera > Pteropodidae > Eidolon > Eidolon dupreanum. The sequence continues at coordinate 81,925,142 of CM053506.1, read as the reverse complement.
TAACCCATATGACGATCCTATGACACAAATAAAATTTTATAGAGAAAAGCTTTTCTTTAGTATTCATTTCACTGCACAATTTTTTAATATTCAGCAATAAAATATCATTGAATAATATTTCTATCAACAGTAATAATTTAAAATATTGAATATTTAATATTAAGTTGCTGATATTCATTCACTGACTAGGAAAGTGATTTTTAGACACAGTAGAGAATAATGATAACAGAGATTAAAAGCTGCAACCTTGCCTTCATTTGCATCATTTTCCAATAAATCAAAAACAAAACGTATCTGCCCCTATATTTACATAGCAAATATTATAATTAGCCATAAATATAGTAAAACTTTATACTGTATTCTTTTAAATTAATAATTCAGGAAACTAAACACTCACTTTGTAATATCCTATGTAAAGAAATGAATTTTTATTGATAATAGCAGAAATACTGATAAATTGTTCACTGTTTTATAATTTTGGAAGATAAATGAATTTAGTGAGTCTATTAGAAACTTCTATAGTAACTTCATATATTTTTTCCTTTGCATAAAAAACATTTGTTCCAAAATAAGGAAAACCACTAATAGGGGGATACAGAAGAACAGAGGCAAAAAAGACAAGTTAAAAGTTAAAATTTTGCTTAATGATTAAAAAATACATTATGGAGTCCCCTCCCCCCCCAAAAAAATATATATACACAGTTAATTTTCAGTTATGCTCTTATAAATAAACTCTGAATAGAAAAAGAATATAGTTTAAAATTTGTATTGTTTATGGTAGAAGTAATAATTCTCTAAAAAAAAAAATCTTGCTTGGATTTATTTCCCTAAAAAAAGCAAGCTAATTTATAAGTGCTCATCTGTTATGATAAACAAAGTATATACAGAATCATTTTGCATCTCAACAGATATGTATAACCACAGTTTAACTGAGAAACAAGGGATACTTAAAATGAGAACACTAAAATTTGGCTCAATTCACAAAAAAGATGTTAATTATACTAACTTCTGCCAAGTAAGCACAGAGACCAAATACCCTATACTGTGTAAAAGCACATGTTTTTGTTATTCCAGTGTTAACCCTAAAACTTTACCAGTGTGCATAGTTTGAGTATACATATGAAATCAATACAAATGAACTTATTATACATGTCAAAAAAACCTATAGTTCATCACATTTGAAATCTACTTCTCAAAATAAAGGAATACTAAAATGTACCAAGAGAGGTTTTAGAAGAGGATATGTATAATGATCTATTCTTTTACTTCCCTTCTCAGTACTTAAAATGACAACAGATAATCTGAGCATTTGCTTCTATTGTTTTAGAGAACTAAATATGTATTGATCTGAATTAATTCCTCTAATTTGACTTATTAAAGTACAAAAAAAATTAGTATTTGAATACTATCAAGTATGTTCATTAGAAAGTTGGGAAGAATACTTATATTCACTTTATCTAAATGTTTTTAATTACATAATATGTGATAAAGCCATATCACTGTCATTCTTTTTCATGTGGTATCAGGAATAGAAAAAAAGCAGATGAGACTTAAAACGAAAAATTATTTTATAATGAAGTATAATTTAAATTGAAATATTACCAAATGCCTAAAAATATACAGTTAAAACATAAGTAGTTTTCCAGTTTTAACACTATTATTACCATAAAAGATTATTTTTCACAGCAGTGAGAAAAAAATATTTTCCTTATTTGGCAGCTCTTGTAAAGGTAGGTGGAATGGAGAAGGGGTGGGTGCAGGGGATTGGATCAAGGAAAATCAAACAACACAGCAAAAGTTGTAAAATGCATATATTACATCCAATGTGGATAATTATAATTTTGAAACAATACCCTAGGAGTGAAATTTATGTATAATTGCATTTTACTGATCAAAAACCTTTTGTAAACACATGTACTGAACAAAATTAAATTATTTGTAACATAATTTTGAAACTTGGTAATTCAAAGAAATAACCCTCAGTCACAATTCACAAATAAAACTACTAAATAAATGGTCATAGATGCAATGCAAAAATATAACTACTCAAAATGCAAAATGCTAAGGTTATGTTAGAGTAATTTGTAACCACAGTTTAACCACAGCAAGATGTGAATTTCTGACACAATCTTATAAGAAATTTTAGATTTCATTATGAGGAATAAAAATTCTCTTTATTGCCCAGAATCAAAAAAACTAATAACATATACTGCTTTTACAAATTAAAGCTATTTCCATATAATACCTGAATAAAAGACTGCCAAAATAAATTTCTACCCAAGTGAAACCATGAATTTATTTGCATTCCAAAACAGTGCAATTAGTGTTTTTCAAGAATTATCTAAAAAGTATTTAAGATTAGTAAAGGACTGGAGCTGGAGACAGAAGTTAGTACAGACATTCACATGAAACAAGGGCACACTAATTGAAATTTGGATTGTCTTGGAATATATAAAATGCAAGGTCAAAGTAGTTACCCTATATACAGTAAAGAAACACTGATTTTAAAAGCAAAGAATGAAAAGCAGGTGATTTTCACAAAACTTATTATTCTTTTTATTTCAAAAATATGTACAAGCCAGAAATTTCGACGTATATGGAATGATATAAAGTTTCAAATATATAAAGGGAAACATCTCTAAGATTCTAGTCCCAGTCAAGGGAAAAGCTAAAAATGGAAACTGGAAATTCTCATTTCAACTTCCAGGATTAAGTAATTTAATAGTTATCAGTTTGACTCTACGAAAGTGGTTAGCTTCATTTTGAAAAGCATACTTTAAGAACCAAATTCTCCTTTAAAAAAATGGGCAGAATTTTTCTTCTCACTTATCAAAAATAACTTCTTTACATTTGGAACCTAGATTTTAAAACGAAGAAACTAAAAAAAAAAAAAAAAAAAAAAAGCCTACCTCCGGCAAGCCTCAGTTCACTGGATCTATGTCACATTGATTTATAACAGTTATTTCTTAGGGGGAAAAAAGCACACACAGATGCAAACAATTACTCTATTTTTGTAGGCAACAAGTGAGGTGGGTGGTAACTGAGAAATTTTTTTAAAATCCTGTCACAATATTCTGCTTTTTCTTAAGAAACCCTCCTCACACAACAAACGTTTGCCACATCAGAGAATTTCCAGGGCCTGAAGCACCACTTTGATTCCAGACCGCTGCAGGCATTAGCAGGAGGTAATTAGGGTAAAAAGTTCAGCCACAGTTCCATGTCTAGAGTCCTGCCAGAAATAAATTTCCTCTCTATTCACTGGTTTCTACTGTACCCTCCCTAAGAATCATATTGAAAACACATTTATCTTTGTAGAGCCTGTTCCTCTTATAATTAACGTTATGGTGTTTACAGTGTTTAATAATTTAAAACGGCCCCAATAGCAGCAGTTTTGTCCTTAAGAGTAGAGGGGTACATTATCATTTTTCCTATATTGCTGCTTCATTTGACAAGTGAAACACACAAGTATGCAGTGCAGCTGTTTTCAGCAAGCTCTCTGGTCATCATAAACTTCAGTTTTATTTCCTCATTTGAGAAAGGTGCATGGACAAAACTGACAAAGATGCATTCAGAATGTGTTCTTTGAAATATTTCAAGGAAATGAAAAAGGCTAACATGAAAATACTTTAAAATAAAATAGAAAATTTTACTTTACGACATACAAATTTATTATATTTCACTGTTTCCACAAAGAGAAATGACATGTTACATTTAAATAAGTAATAAAACCTAAACATACCACACATTTAAGCACTTATAAATTAAAAAACAAAAAACAAAAACAAAAAAACTCCAAAGGTACACTCAAAACACTGTCTTTTGTTCTGTGTCCCTATCTTCATTTCTCTCCACAAAAACATTCACCCACACCCACACCAAGAGGCCCTAATTAATATGTCAGTTATCTCACAATAACTGTTGTAACTTTCTTTGGATATTGTGTTTGAAAAACAAGATGTTAATAAAATTACTTGAATGCTAAGAAAAACCACTTTGTTATAACAATTGGTTCTAACAAAGGATAAAATCAGTTAACACTAAGACATAACACATTCAAAAAACAAACAAACAAAAAAAAACACAACAAAAATAAAATCTTGCCTCTAGGATATTATATTGGTTGTCACACTACCCTACTGAGTCCAGAAAGCTTATTTTTTAAATAATCTGTTTATAAACATAATACTTCAAGTCTTTTGTAATTTTTTCAAGTTTTTCAGCAAAATGTAAGTACAAAACGAGTTTTTTCTGCATCTTTAAATTCTCAAGTATTTGGTTTTCTGTATCCTAAAGTATGACTAACAGCCTTGCACACAGAAATAAACAAGAAAATTGTAGCCCTCTGCATCGTATTGAACAAAATACCAAAACCCAAGACCTTACAGCTTTTATAAAAAATAAATTTCCTTCTACCATTTCACTTAGCGCAACCTTTCCCAGAAAGTAAGTACCAAGGATTTCCTATTTGTCCTCTTTTTTAATCTCTCACAATCTGGATTTGTGCAACAATATCATGTTTTGTACGATTATAGCTGGATTTACATTTATCAAACATTAAGAAATTCTATTTAAAGGTGTTCTATAATTGGAACAGTAGGAAGAGAAACTAAGGAACAAAGAATTTTTAAATGACCAGAAATGGAGGAAAAGCAAACCCAAGATTTCAAATCCCAATTTTTTAAGGAACTATATTTATAGGACTCATGATAGGAACAACATACAAAATGATGCACATTTATTATTTTGTTCAAAATATATGATAATTCCAAAAACTAACATCAAATAAAGGTTAATGGAATAATAAAATCCTAGCTTTCTACTGCATATATATAATAGACTGTCATATATACAAGTGATATACCAGCAAATGAAGCAATTTTCTACATAATATTGAAATTAAAATAATACAAATCTTTTCATTTATGGTCAGTATATATTATGTTCTGTTTAGGGAATATTTGCCTACCTTAAAGTCATGAATATATTTTCCCTATCTTCAAAATATCTTCAAAATGTTTTTTTTTCCTCTCATGTTTAGGTCTACAATACATCTTAAGTTGACTTTTGCATTGTATGAGATAAGAGACAAGTTTCTTCATTTTCCATATGAATATCCAAATGACCCAGAACCATATATGAATCCCCGCTGTACTGCAGTGCCATCTTTATCATAAAAATATGGGAATCTGTTTCTGGACTCTATACATAGTCCACTAATCAAATAGCCTTGCTTCTGCCAATGTGACTTATTTACTGTTGCTTTATAAGTAGATATCTAGTATTAGAACACCATTAATTTTATTCTTCAAAACTGTCTTGGCCATTCTTGGACTTCTATATTGACAACTATATATAAACTAGAATCATCTTCATGACCTTGAGGTAAACAGGATATAAAAAGCACTAATCATAAAAGCACAGATAGGAGACTCACATTAAAAGGACTCAAACAAATGAATAATAATAAAAAAAAAACATAACACAAAAGAAAAATAGGCAAGAGACTTGAACAGACGCTTCAGAGGATATTGAAATAGCTAACAAACATATATACAAGTGTTCCAATTTATTAGTTATCAGTAAAATGCAAACGAAAACCTTGCAAGATATCAATGCATATCCATCAGAATGGCTAAAATAAAGACTATCAATGCTAACTTTTCACAAGAAGTACTGCAACTGAAGCCCTATGTACTACTAGTAGGATGGTAAACTGGTATAACCACATTAGGAAACTGCTTAACAAAGCATAACTTATGATCTAGCAATTCCATATACCAAACAGAGAGGTACACATACACAAATGTTCACATCAGCACTATTCACTATAGTTCCAAAGAGCAAATTATCCAAATAACTGTCCATCGGCAACACATAACATTGCCCTGTCCATCATTATCTAACCACCTTCTCTAGTATTTTTCACATATCATTTGTCACCATATTACACATTTTACTTATTTTTTTCTCTCTCCATGCTAGAATGTCAGCTCAATCAGTGCATAGATTTTTGTCTCCTTAAATCCAAGTTTCTCAACTTTAATCCTGTTGACATTACAGACTGGATAATTCTTTGTTGTTGGGGGCTGATCCTTATGTTACATAATGTTTAGCAGCATCCTTGACTCTACCCACTAGATACCACTAGCATCACCTTGTTCCAAATTGTGTCAACCAAAAATGTCCCCAGACACTGCCAAGTGTCCCCTGGGGATCAAAATCGCCTCTTCCTTCTTCCTCTCAGTTAAAAACTGTTACCTTGGATTACTACTGAATTCTCTGATACTTTAAGAGTAGCTGAAATATAGTAGGTACCCACAAATATTTCTTAAAAGAATATAAAGTTTCTCTTAGAAAAAAAAAACTATTGAAATAAAGCATTTCTTTGAGATGGCAGCATAGGTCATCTACAGCAAAAACTTTAAAGTCATACACACAAGAAAAGAGTTACCCAGTAACAAGCAAGGATTCCTTACACCTCACTGAGATGTGTAGTAATTTACTGTCAATTATACTGACCGGCATCTTTGATGACTTAAATAAATCATATTTAAGTCTTAGTTAAAGCAAATAATCTTTATAAAATCCCAATAATTTTTTTCTTAGTAAAAAAAAAACAAAAACATTTATTAAAACTGTACCAGAAAATCACTATAGACATCATATACATATGTATATGTAGGGTTACCAAAAATGGAAATGATGATTTGTTCAGTTTAAAAAAATTTGTTTCACCTGATGCAGTTTTGTAAATGGCTGTTAAAAAAAATCCCAATACTTTGATTCAAAATAATCATCAATTAACACACAACTAATGAGATTCAGCAAGATTTTATTCTGTCTAAATAGCATATAGCTACATCAACAAAATATTTTTCTCCCAAAATTGTGGAATACTTGATTTGGAAAATGTCATGGTTCTCCATAATGAATTTCTTCATTTTCATCACCAATTTCATCTTTAGGATTATCACAATACAACAGTGATCTCTTTTCAAGGCTTATTCACCATGCACATGCCCTGTTGCACCAGAACTAGAGTAAGTAGGCCTGTATGGAATTCCACAAAGCCAGAATCTATGCAGATGTTCTTTCCCTTTTGGTTTTCCTTTAATTTGCAAATCTTGTAATCTAAGCCTGAAGTTGACTGAACCAACATTTAAACCGGTATAGCAATATCAGCCAAAAGCTCAATCTGTTTTCTATTTATATGTCAAGACTGCATCCTTTTGGTGGCTGAAAAAATTATTGTTTTGAAATGATTACACAAAGAAACTTTAGGCCCTTTAGTAGTTTTATGTACTGTTCTAGAAGGAAAGCTTTACTTTTGAAAGGCCTTTAGTTTAAGATGTAGAGCAGAAGAAAAAATAACTTTGAATTCAGAACTCCCACCTTTATGCTTTTAACTCTAAATTAAAGTCACCTTAAACTACATGACAGCAAAGAATTTCCCAAAAAAAGACCTCAATGATACTCAAAGAGATGTATTACATAGAAATGTGCTTCTACTGAGTGCCAGGAGGGGCAGCAGGGATGCATTATAAAGGGGCATGAGAAAACTATTGTGTGTGATGGATATGCTCATTACCTTGATTGGAGTGATGGTTTCATAAGTGTATACATATGTCAAAATGTATCGCACTGTACACTTTAGGTGCTGTTTGTCATGTTTCAATTATACCACAATAAAAATATAAATTTATAAATGTAACATGAGCTTTTTTGGAGAATATAAACAACTGACAATATTCCAATGAATGTAAAGGGCTCCTATTCATCAGAGACACTAGTAGAAAAAGTACTGAGCTAGGACATGAAGCCTGACAAACCTGTAGCACAAACACTGGGTAAAGTGAGCACAGGCGCATTTCTCTCTAACAGTCACAATTAAAGCTTTCAAAAAATGTATATATAGTTGGTTTTATATATATTTATGCTAATATATTTTTTTCTAATATGTATATGAAAAGAAGTCTTTGGTAAAGAGTGTTTCCTGGCTACTCTTCATATCTTTCTGACCCGAAGAATATGAGGTGCACTTCATATGGGCCTGACACTTTACTAAATACTTGAAAACAATGCCTTATTTAATTCTCACAAGCACAGTAGTTGTATATGAACATCACTTTACAAATGAGGAAACTGAGCCTGAGAACTGTTGAATAATATAGTTTATACAGCTCGTAATTCATATCTAGGTCTGTGTGACTCTAAAATCTTTGTTCCTTCCATTACACTGTACATCTATCCATGGATTCAGGGGTATCAATGAATGCTACAGAGTACCAACATTAGGCTAAATGCATACAGAAAGAAAATTATAAAACCCCAAATGAATCATATCCATTAAACATAAATATCACTAGAGTTTCTGTTAGATTAATACTACAAAAGCTGCCACTGAAGGCCCAGTGTCATCCAGAATATCTTAATGTCAAGATTTGTTCTGAAGACCTATACATTATAGACTAGTATCTTCTGGCAATCTTTCCATATGTCAGACTTCTAGAAATGCCTGTAAAATTTCCTGGCTAATAGCTCAGGGGAGATGAATCTATAAATCTGTACATGTAACAGGAAACTGTGATGGTTTTCCACACAAGGTAGTCAGAAAGAGTCCAAATGTATACCTACTATAACCCACTGCAAGGTTAAAGCAATGCACTTCAACAGAAAGATAACGTGAGCTACACATGTAATGTTAAACTTTCTAGTAGCCACATTTCTTAAAAAGTAGCAATAAATAGGTAAAATTAATTTTCATATTTTTAACATAATATATTCACAATATTAGCATTTCAATTGCTCAGTAGTCTAATCTGCCTAAACAGTAGATGAAGACAATTTCTAGCTAGGTAATACTCAGGTGTACAGCTTCTAAAGGAAAAGTAACACATGCAACACAACCAAGAAAAGCAATATCATTCTCTAAACTCATTGTTATGATGGAATTTCAATACTTACTTTCTGAATAAAGGTTCAAAATTGGTATTTGCTCCCCAAGGACTTCTATTAAAATCAGACAGAACCATATGACAAGAATAAAATGTAGCTCTTGAAAATATACCTCTTTGCAACGCTACTACATGAAACATATTCCCTACTGCAATATCAGGAGAGATGGTCTCATTTTAATAAAATTTGTAGCTAATTTTTTGTTCTCAACAAGTTTAGAATCAGTATAGGAAACAAACCTTTCCCAAGTGCCTTCTTCTTTGCCTTATAGCATTCTGTAAGACACAAAATCTTACAAAGCTGATGGCAGTACATAATGGCCTATTTTAAGCTTTAAGTTTTTCAATGCATGATCAATATTTTAAAATATGTATATTAATGGAATATGCATGTAATAGGATAATGTACATAATACGGTAGCACTAATATTCAGTGTTAAATAAAAATATACTGTAGTATATCAATAAGAGGCAAAAATAAGCTAGGTGCAGATAAAAACAATATAATTAATGTTTTTGCAAATGTGTTTGTGCACATATATATGGCCATCTCATCTAACTCTTAATCTCCAAATACCTTTGAAAAATGATACGTATCAACAAGAAAGCACATGAAATCATCCTTATATCGCACCACAGCATAACTAAGAGAGAAAAAAACCTATAACTTCAAGTTACTGTTTGTAGGGGCAGGGGTCATAAATATTCAAAATTGGCAAAGCCTTCTCCTGTGCTGGCCCAGAGCTGAGCAGGGATCACCTGGAAAACAAGGAGAATGTGCAATGGTCCTACTAGTGGCAAAGCACAGATAAAATCACCTAGGGTTTACTCCCAGAAGCAAGTGAGTAGGGAAATATTATTTAAAAAAAGAAAGAAAAGAAAAACTCTGAGATCTATTGGATCAAAACCTCAGCTACTAAAGAATTAAAAGTCAGGAAATGAGAATATATGTAGGACCAGAGATGCCAATCTAAGGAAACACATCAGACTGGAGATACATCCTTGGGAACCTCATGGTAAAGGAAAGGCAGAAGAGCAGACTGTAAGGATTTTATCAGAAAACTAGAGGAAGAACTAAAGTCACTGCCCCAAGGTACAACCACAACTCCTAATCTCTATAACACTGATCCTTTAACCTTCCCCAGAAAAATCATACTGAGGTTATCATGAACAAAAAAAGGAATAACAACATTCACACAAAACTACTGGGAAAAAAAAAAAAAGAGTTTTATCTTAATGAAAATATCCTCCCAAAATCCCACAAAATAGGAAATTATAATATAATAGTACAACATAATTACCCAAACATGCATGCCTCACTTAGTAACTAACTTTAATTTGTTCCTGAAAACTCTCCCACTGAATGAAAAGGCATGAAGTGGAAAATCATTTCCACTGCTTCTAATGGTAAAAACTATAATGAGTTCTATCCCAATGCATATTTTCACATATAGAGAAAAATATATTAATTGAATACTAAAAATGAGTTTAAATGATAAACATTGATTTGAAAGAAAATATAGACTGTACTTTACTACTAAAGTAAATCTACCTTCAGTGGACAATCAATATTAGAATCAGACACGTTAATGAGAATTATGTTTTCCTTGACAATGTAACACTAAATTTTTTTAAAAAACACCTGATGTAGCCATAAAAGAGGAATCTTCGTGTGAAAAAAGTACAAGGTGAAAGATTAACTGCTGTCACATAGGTGATAATATTAATCCACCATTGGTTTCATTCTTCATTTAATTATTATATACATTTTCAATGTCTCAAATATCATGACTGCTGCTCATGACATGATGCAAATTCCTAATATAAACGACCATTTCAGTAGTGTGAGCTGCCTCTAAAGGAAGTATGCTTTTTTTATTCTATGTCCATTTAAAACCTCTTTATCAGACCATCTTTTGCTTAGTTTTTAAAGATTTTCTCCTTTGCTTCGTTCACTTGTACTCTGCACAATTCTCCTAGTTTTTCAACCTTTTGGAAATTCACGAATCCCTAGCTCTCAAAGTACACATTAAAATGAAGGTACTACAGAGAAATACTGATTAGAACAAAATAAAAATAAAAATCGAAAGTGCTAGACACATGGAAGTGGTTACTACAAACAATAGACTAGTATCATGAAGGTGCTACCCCACCATCCTTCTCACTAGGTATACAAAATAACGGTTAAGATGGTTCATTTTTCTATCGCCGTAAGACAAACCACTAGAAATCATACCGGCCTAGAATAATAACCACTCTATTTCTCATGGTTCTGTGGATTGGGTAGGTGGTGGTTCTGCTAGTCTTTCCTTGGCTCATATTCCACTACTGAGTTGGCCGAGGGTTAGGCTCCTTTGGGAAAGGGAGGGTGGTTAGGCCTTTCTTTCCATGTGGATTTTTGCCCACACACAATGCTGATAATGGTAGCTTAACATAGGAAGCTCTAGTATGCAAATATTTATCAAGCCTGTGACAAAAGTCCACATGGAAAGAGAGACCTGTTTACTGATATATTATTGTTTGCTGATATATTATTGGTTAAAGCAAGTCACACAAAACAAGCTCAGATTCAAGTAGGAGGGGACTGCACAACATTGAGAGATGTGACTGGGAAGTATGATCCACTGGAAGACATTACTGTAATTTTGGCAACAGTATAAATTTCAAAGTTATTTGATGTAATATTCTGTGCCTAGAAACTATTTTCCTGATTGAATTGGTGATGATATCTTTGCCTGAAACCATATGTAGAAATTTTACTCTCAATTCATAACTAATTAAGTGTTTTGCACACAAACTTCATTATACTAAGAAGAAAAGAACGGCGTAAAGTTGCATAGCTTTTCAACAGCCATTATGTAAAGTAAGTCTGTAATTAGATAAGGAATTACAGATACAAACTAACACTATGAATCAGAAATTCACAAACTCAAAATGGTCAAATAGTAGGAAGATATGAAAGTAGTGTTAACTGAATTGAGGATTGAGAATAAAAAGAGTTGGGAATGTGCAAATTAAAACCATATAAGAAACCATTACATATTTATTAGAATGGCTAAAATTAAAAAGAATGATAAAGCCAAGTGTTGGTGAGGAAGAAGAGGAACTAGAAATTCATACAATGCTGGTAAAAATGTAAAATGGAGCAACCACTTTGAAAAACTTACATCTACCTTGTAGTTCAGTCATTCTACTTGCCGATATTTATCCAAGAGAAAAGAAAGTATATGTCTATAAAAAACTTGAACATTATCTTCAAAGCAGCATCCTTTGTGAAAGCCAAAACCTAGAAACAACCATAATATCTACCAACAGGTGAATGGATAATCAAATTGTGGAATGCCATGCAATATACTAGTCAGCAATAAAAATGAATAAACTATTGATAAATGTAACATGAATAAATCTCAAAATAAATATGCTGCATAACAGAAGCCAGACAAAAGAAAACGTACACACTGTATGATTCCATTTATATCAAGCTCTAGAAAATGTAAACTGATCTATACTGATGGAAAGTAGATCAGTAGTTTTCCAAGGAAAAGGAGCTAGGAGGGAAGAATTATAAAGGAACATGAAGAATCTTTTGGGAGGTAATATGTTCATTATCTTTTTTTGTGGTGACAGTTTCATAGGCATATACATAGTCCAAACATAAAATTGTACACTTCAAGTATATATAGTTTATTGTATGTCAATGATACCTCAATAAAGGTGTTAAAAGTGTGCTCATGTGCACATACATACACACACAGTCTTTTCTGCTAAAATTTATGATTCTGAATAGGGAGTGATGTCAGTATATCAAGAAAGTTGTATAAATAAAATTAACAGCATTTTAATCTTTTGTGCTACAATATAACAGCATCTGAAATAAAGTACACTAGTTCAGTTGAATGCAGAAAAGCAAGAGGTGCCAAGTTCTTCATGGCTCAGGGTGATCATGCACTCAGAATACAATGTACGTACAGCTTGTTTCTACCTGGTCTTTGTCCATTTATTTTTTTCTCCCTAACAACTCTTCCATCCAACTCTTCCATTCCATCAAGACATCTTAATTTTCTTTTTAAGATAAAATTCTATACTTCCTAGTAATATTTTATTAGTATGAATATTTCTTTCTAAATGTTCTAATTATTAATCAGTATTATTGCTCTGATTAAAATGTTGCATAAATTTCCTCCACACCTGTTTTCACACTCTCAGTTTTAGTGTGAAATTTTCCAAAATATAATTGTGCTGCCCCTCCAATTACACTCCAAATTCTCTGCACCCTTCTCCTTGTCTTGGGAAACAGACCCATATAAATCGGGTTGCATCAGTGGGCCCCCTAGACCTTCATAGCCCAGCCTTTGGTTTCTGCCTGGGTTTACCCCAAGGGAACCATCTGGAGAAATGAGAGTAAGGTTGGAATGCCCCTGGTTGCTCCCACTATCTGAGTTTTGCAAAGAGACTGAATCCCTCTACCCAAGGCCATAGTTCCTTTCAGGTAACCCTCTTGATATGGCTCTCTTTGCAGGTTCTCTCCCCTTGCTTAGACATGGTAAAGGATCTCAGCTCCCACATATTTCACTTTATTTTAATCTCTTCAAATTACCCCATTTGAGTATGTCATCTATTTCTAGCCAGAACCCTAACAGATCAGGTTTGCATGAATACATACATGATATAACAACAAGCAAGGAAATTCTTTAAAATATTGAACCAACAGTCCTTAGGTTTGATCCCTGATATATAACCATTTTGGTAGGCCACCTGATATTTGTACCAATTTCAGGATCACAAGGAAATATACAATGTATATAAATATGATCTTAGAACACACCACTAAGTGGTGTCAACAGTTTAGACACTACGTTTTTAAATAAATAGATAAGTTAAAATTTTACAGGATATGTGTATCAGTTTACAGATTTGTCCAGCATGTTTTTTAATTGCATAGGTATGAGTCAAGTGTATAATATCCTGGCTCTCTACCTCACCCCTACAGGAAAACTGAAAATTTGCTTTAAGTAAGTGAACTTGGTAAATGTTCCATAATTAACATTCATACCAGTGACTGTTGTTTATTAAAGGCAGTGTTAACATTTCAAGATGTATAAAGTACATCCCTGAGCCACATGAAAAAAAGTAGTTAAGAAGTAATAATAAAGCCATCTTATTTCCTTAAGAGTTCATTACATCCATTAGCAGATAAACAGGGCATGCTCTAGCATTCTCTGAGGCTTCTGGTGGTTCTAAGATGATACTAAAGTCAAAAAACCTGTGAATCATCCACAACATTAGATGCTCTAGTATGCTGATCCACCTCATTAAAAACCTCTACGTAAATGTGGCAGCTCTCAGCATAAATGCTATATAACAAAGATGTAAAAGCCCATTCTTTGAAAGCAGTAGAGTCACAGAGGGCAAGAAGAAACTGCAGAACACACACAGGAGTGCAAAATACCAGCAAAATAGGACAGTGAAAGACTTGGTGCTTGACGGAAGGCCAAGGAATGGTGGAAAAAGCCCATGTACTGGAGCACCAAAGACTCAAGAATGGCACACATATCTTTTTTGTGTCTGCATAAGTGATACCAGCTCAAACTGTGACTCCATCAGACCTCAAAAATACAACAGGATGAAAACTGGTCAAAACTGAAAATACTTAGTATCATATGTAAGGACTCCTTGGCATTCAATGACAAAAAGAAACATCTCATGCCTATTATCCCAAACAATCTCCCTTCTGGTTCTATTTAATATAACCTTTATTTACTTTAGATACAAGTTGAAATAAAGTCTCTTCAGTAACACTTAAAGACTGTGAAACTGTGATTAACCTCCACCTAAATAACTACTACTTTAGGGCAGCGGCTACCAAACACCAGCCCCATGGAATTCTCCTGGCTCAAGATGACCTTTTTGGCACTTTGTAACAAAATTGCAAAAATATTAATACTGTGAACTAACTGTATTATATTTAATGAACAGTCCTTAATTTTGAAATTCTTTACTCTTCTGTTTGGCTATTAAAATTATTTTGCTTTCTCAAGATAAATTTAGAATAATAACAGTCATTTTATGTCTTTTTTTGTCAAATGTTTAACTTTTCTGATTATTAAAATCTGGTCTTTGAAATACAGTCACAGTGTGTGTATTTAATAAGAGATAAGAGATTCCTAACCAATTGAAATAAAGAAATTTTCTAGCTCATAACATTTTCCCACCACTAAATGGATATATAATGTGAATCTCTGGACAAGACTTCCTTTATTTGTATCACATGGCAGTTAAATTACATGATCATCAAGGTTCTTTCTACTTTCAATAGTCCATGATTCTAAGTAAACATCACATCTCCAATCTACTTATTGTGTATAACATGATGATAGGGTATTAGATTAAACATTCTTCAAGATCTGTAGTCAGCTGTTGAATAATATTATTCTTTTGCAATTATTCATAATACCCAACAAGATCCTAACCATAAACAGCTACATTCCTGGAACTGTTTAGTATACAATATACAATAAACTTTAGTTTCCTAAGAGAGTGCATATCCCTTAGTATACTGTCTATACTTCCCCTTCCTCTCTCAAATTATTACACAAGGCATTGACTTAATCCCTGGATCAGTAGCACAATAAACATTATCTCCCTCCAAGACCTTAAATGGCTTATCTGGAATGATTATGGAATGGTCTCTCTCTCTTACCCTCTCTCTCACACACACACAAAAGAATGAAAATAAAATTACCAGAATATCAAAATAAATGGTATTTTAATGACTGTCATGAATGTGATAAGAGCCAGTATTTAAAATTGTGGGCTAAGGCGTAATGTGTTTATATTTAAAGGATAAAAATATGAGGAAAAACTGAGACCGTTTCCACAATTCCCTCTTCTTTGAAAAGGCACTATTAACTTATAAAAATGAAAAAGTTATACATCGAAAAAATTTTATTGACTTTTCCCAAGAATAATTTAATAAGCAATATTAATTGTGAATACAAGAATATAAACAATAGTGCTCAATTAAACATTTGCCAAGGAAATGGATGGCAAAAGACATGCCCTGTACCTCTCTAAAGAGAGAAGGAGGTCCTAAAATTTTGTGCCCCACTAGCTTTGAAGATGTCAACAGCCAGCTTCAGTACATATGGTTCTTCATATTAAGAGATTTTTCTCAAGACTGGCAAGTGAAGTAAAAGGCCGAGTTCACAACTGTGATTGAACATCAGTTTCCTCACGTATAAAATGAGGATAATACAATTTCCTTCACAGTCTTTTTGTAAGATTAAATGATATTACATAACAGAAAATATTTAACAAACCTGGTACATAGCAGACATTGAACATTTGCCTTTCAGTCCCTGATGTTATATTACCATAGTCAACAAGCACATGCCTCATTAAAAAAGTTCAGGTTATAGCTTTTTTTTTTTTATCCCAAGTTTTAGGAAACAGATTCTAAAAGAATTCACCTATAACTAGATTTGTTATTATATTCAACTTTGGAGTTACTAAAAAGTGTCTAGTGTATCAACCATCTGCTAACCTACTGCAAACACTTACAAAAACACTTAAAATATATACATACAAAATCATTTGCTCAGATTAGAGAGAAAATTCTATTCACCAACAACTGTAATGTAACACTTGTAAGAAACAGAACACTATCTTATATGAAAATGTCCTTCTTGAGAATGTAAACATTCTAACAAAGATGCTACATAATCAGTTAGTACTGATGCAGTATCTTGCATTAGAAAGAAAAGTATAAAACACGAGAGAAAAAGGAGAGCATAAAGGGAATAAAGAGCTTACATACAGTAATGACAGGATACCTTATCCTAGAACTTATACTGTATGAAATGGCTGATGAACTTAATTCAGAAGTTTCTTTGCATTTATTTATTAATAATCATTATTAAAACAACCCAGCAAGTGCTACAGACATATATGTAGTAGTCTTTGCCAGAATCATTCCCCTACAACGACATAAATAAAAGGAGCAAAAAAGAGGAGGAAGAAAACAAATATCTAATATAGATTTTTTCAAATAGGGTATTTTAATCAGGAATATATTTATTGCCCCTGTGAAGGGAATTTTATGTGCCAATTTGGCTAGGCCACAATAACCAGATTTCGGCAAATATATTTCTGGATGTTTCTGTGAAGGTATTTTTTAGATAAGATTAACATTTAAAACTAGAGTAAAGCATATTATATTCCATAATGTGAGTGGGACTCATCCAATCAGCTGAAAGCTTCAATAGAAAAAGAAAAAGACCTCCTTGAAAGAAAAGGGAATTCTATCCCCAGACAGGAATTGCAACTCTTCCCTAGTCTCCAGATTTGGGGTTTGCCTGCCTTGACAATTATGTGAGTTAATTTCTTAAAATCTCTTTCCCACTTTCACTCTCTCTCCAAACACACATGCACATGCGCACGTGCGCGCACGCACACACACACACACACACACACACACACACACACACACAACCATTCTACTCGTTGTTTCTCTGGAGAACCCTGACTAATAGAACCCACACACCATAAAATTCATCCCTCAGTAAATGATCTCATCACCAACTATATATAATCACCTCCTTCCTTCCACAGATTCCCACTGATATTACTCAAAGTTTACCAGTTTCTCAAACATAAACACTTCTAAGATTGTTATAAGCCCTTGCTTGAGTTCCAGAGAACTGAAATGGTTGTTTTTGCCTGTTTTGCAGATGACCTTAGTTCTAAGTCACGAACCCTCCATCATCCTTAAGTGTATTTATACCAATTTCTGTTCCACTGCTATAGCTTTATAACCTACTTTGGAAGTCCTTACTCTTCTCCATGTACTGTGAAACTCCATTCCTTTAGGTCCAGCATATCCTGCACCTTCCCCATGAGGCCTTCTCTCCTTAACCCATGTACAAAGATCTCTACTTTCTCTGAATTCCTGTTACACATCATTATTTCATAATTATTTTCTGTATACTATACTTTTTTTTCCCCAGCCACTTCCTTAAATCTTTGGGACAAGGAATTGGGTTTTCATGCTTTTGTATCCTTATCCATACTTGGCATAGTGCTGACTACATAGTAAATTTTTACCTACTTCAACCCCAGATTTTACACTTGTAACATATGTAGTCAAACCATTTCCCTAGAAAGCCACAGTCAAGACTCCAAGATATAATCATGTTATACCATTAAAATATTCTTCCCTTCTCTACTACACCCAAGATCTAAAGGGCATGCTTACAAGCTGAAAGCATGTGTCAGTGACTACTAGTTAGTTGCCAAGTCTAATATCCATTTAGAACATCTTCCTTACTAACAAAACCATAATAATTTCCCAGCTTTCCTTGCAGGTAGGTGAGTTCAAGTTGAGGAGATGCACCAACTGAAAAGACGGTAGCCATTTTAAGCTCATTAAGAAAAGAGGTCATCAAAGTTTCCCCTCTGGAATAACAATATACATTTTTAATAGTGGTCCAAAGAATTTTTAAAATATCCTTACCCAGATGATCCAGTGCTCTTACAAACACCAAGCAGGGGTCTTTTTTCAGCAAAGTTGTCACACTTCTGAGCACCTGATAAGGAACATAAAATAAAATGTAAAACAAAACTTTTAAACCAGCACTTAATATATCTATATATTTTTTTTAATTAGCATCAGCTTCAATCTTATACACATTCCTTAAGATCAAAAAACCACCCCAAACTACACCAGCTAATTACCTGGAACGTGTATGATCTTGATGTCAAAACTAAATAAAAGTAGATCAGGACAGGAAAATTACACATTATAGGCCATTCTCAATAAACATAAATGTAAATATTTTTTAAGAGTTAGTAAAATGAATAGCAATGTATTAGAAAAAAAATCTTACAACCAAGTTGGATTTCCCCAACAGTAATGATTTTACATTACAAAACCTAGCAATATAAATAATCATATTAACATTTCAGCAGATACAGAAAAAACATTCAATTAAATTACATACTTAATTATAAGAACAAAATAAAACAATAATGAGTTTTCTCATCCCAGTAGTGATTATCTCCAAAAGGCCCACAAAAAGTATCACTGGTAATGCTTCAAAGCATTCTCATTAAAGTCAGTAATAATTAGTAGTTACAAAACAGTCACAAGGATGTAGAGTACAGCATAGGGAATATAGACAATATTATTGAAATGGCTATGTGTAGTGACAGATGAGTGCTAGAATAATGGAAGGGAGGAAATCACTTCATAAAGTATGTAAATGTCTAACCATTGTATTGTATACATGAAACTAATAAAAAAAAATTTTCCAAAGAAAATTAAAAAATCAGTCACACCACAAGGTAACTGCTCGCATTCAACCCTATGCTGGAAGTCCTAGTCAAGATAATAATAATAAATTAAATTCAACACTACTACTAGATATGAAACCAATATAATAGCAGCAACAAGCAGAAAAATAAAGTCAGGAAATGCAAATGGCTCTGAACCACTAAAAAGGATACTCAATCTCATGCGAGAGAAATTCTGCTTAAAACCATATTGAAAAACTATATTGAAACCTGCTAACATAGAAGTGACAATGGTACTATGGTTATATTTTTAACATCTTGTATCCTTTAGAAATAAATAATAAATTAACCAATAAACTGGTATGATATCTGAGATGTGGTTCAAAATATTCTGTAGGGAGGGAAATAGATCCTAATGAAACAAGACTGGCTATAAAATGATGAGTGATGGGTTCTTAGAGATCATTACACTATCTTCACTATTTTAGAATAAATTAGAAATTTTCACCTTAAAATGTTTTGCCTATATTGACATATATTGATTTTTACCTAAAAGCTTCTCAAAAATTCCAAAACTTTTGTAAAATTCTGTCCATATCATTCAAAATTATATTACATTCATAATTTTTATATTACTTACATTATACCCTTTAATAAAGAAATATCACTGCTAAGATTTCATCCTACATATACATACATTCAGCCATGAGGAAAATAACTTGTTTACATAATTATTTATTTTAGCATTATATATAACAGCAAAAGAACAATAAAATCCAAGTATGTAGTATAGTATTTCCTACAGTTTTAAAAGAATGAAGACATGCTCTATGAAAACATGGAGTGAGACCCAAAATATGAAATGGAAAAAGGAAGTTATACAATAAGAAAAATAGAGAATAATATTCCACCTTTGTATAACAAGGAGACTTATATTCATATACACATACTCACATAATGTAAGGACACAAAAAATACTGACTAATTGTGAGAGGAAGAATGGAAAATAGGGAACAAAAATGGGAAGAAAGTTTTTATTGTGTATATGTTTTATACTTTTTAGTTTTCAAACCATATGAATACCTGAATCCCCCCTGAAATTTTAATTGCTGATTTTAAATAAGGAGGCAAACGTCAGAAGAGACAAGTGGTTATTTCAATTTCTGAATTAAGCTGGTAGACCAAAAACGTGCAATTCATTTTATCCTTTCTGAAAATTCCACTAAGAGAATACTTAATCAAATAGGGTTAAAAAACATGTAATAAGGCCAATAAGTTTTGGAAATAATTAGTGATGACTAACTTAGCAGCCCCTAATAAAAGTCCAAGCCAGTCCTGGGGAAAAATGAAACCTGAGACTCAAACTGCTTGATGCCTGATAATACCAGGTACACCTGAGATTTATCCTTGTAAAGTTAGGAGCCTATAAAGGAGCTTGTAAGTCTTCTCTGGAATATTTAACAAGTCAATAAAGAAAGACTAAAAGACACTGTCAATCATAAGACTCCAACAAACAGCACAACCAAAGCACCAAATAATAAAGTAAAAAGTTGACAAACATACACAGAACTTTCAATCAGCCATTTAGTCTGCCACCTACAAATAAATATATGCAGACAATCAAGGATTAACAACCATCTGCAAAAATGGCTAACTCTATACAGAAAGAAAAACTTCAAAAGATCTTTAAAAATTATCATTTGTAATTTCCAAGGTATAAGAGAAGATATTACAGGAATGGAACAACATAAGAATGCAAGAAAAAAGGGACCCTTAGAAAATAAGAGAGCTCTTAAAAATTAAAAAAACTGCATTATATTTAATAAGGTAGATTATATTAAACTCAACTGGAAGTAAAATTGAGAAAATTTCCCAGTGGAGCAAAAATCCAAAAAGAGGAAAACAGCATACACACACACACATACGCACACACACATAATGTTAAAGGAACCTTCTTGAAGGTCCAATATATAGATCAAAGGTCCAATACATAGATATGAGTTCCAAAAAGAGACGACAGAGAAAAGAGATAGGAGGAATCATCCATGAAATATTTCGAAAAATTTTCCCAGAACAAAGGAATATGAGTTTATAAGCCCCTTGAGAGTCTAGCACAATGGATTCAACAGACCACCCCAATGTATATCATTTCAGGACAGTGGGAATAAGAAGCTTCTACAAGCCTCCACAGAGAAAAAAATAGGTTGTTTATAGGATCAGGAATTCATAGCTTGCTCTAGGTATTACATAACTTTCACAAAAATTTACAGCTAACATTATACAAACTGTTCTTAAGATCAGGAACCAGGCAAGAATGTCTATTCTTACCACTGCCATTTAACAGAGGACTGAAAGTTCTAAGCAATAAGGCAAGAAAAAAAAAGCATACAAATAATAAAAGAAACAAAACTCCCTATTTGTAGATACCATGACTGATACTTAGAAAATCCTAAGGAATTAACAACCACCAATAAAACAGCCACCTAGAGCAAATAAGTGAGTTAGTTTAGCAAGGTCAATGGAGACAAGATCAATGCACAAAAATAAACTGTATTTCTATAAACTAGCAATAAATATATGGAAACCAAATTAAAAATACAGTACCTTTTATAATTGCTCAAAAGAAAATTAAATATGCAGGTATAAATCTAAGAAAACATGTACAGGGCTTATATATTGAAAACTGCAAAATGCTGATAAAAGAAATGAAAGACAATCTAAATAAATGTAGATATATAATTGATATAAGACACATAGATCAAAGAAACAGAAAAGAACCCACTAATAGGCCCACACAAATATGGCCAACTAGTTTCTGATAGAGGTGTAAAAGCAATTCAATGGAGGAAGAGTAAGTCTTTTCAACAAATGATCCTGGAGCAACTGAATATCCACAGGAAAAAAAAGTAAATCGGGCCCTAAACCTCACACTTTATCCAAAATCAATTCAAAATGGATCATAGAGTTAAATGTACAAACTATATAACTTTTAGAAGAAAACCTGCAGGTCCCAAGGTTTGATGAAGAAGCCTCAGACATCACACCAAAAAGCATGATTGATAAGACCAAAAAAAATTAACAAATGAAGTTTAATTAAAATTAAAACAAGCTACGCATTGGGAAAAAACACTTGCAAAACACATACCTGCAAAGGGCTCATATCTACAATATCTAAAGTAAACTGAAAACTTAACACTAAAAAAATACCTAACCAACAAGAAGTTGGGGAAAGACAAGAGATATTTCACTGAAAATAAGATCTGGATAGCAAATATACAAATGAAAATATTTTCAACATCACTAGCCATCAAGAAAATGTAAATTAATACCACAGTACAATGTCACTACACACGTATTAGAATAGCTAAAACAAAAAACCATAACAATAGCAAATGCTGGCAAATTTGCAGGGAAACTAGATCTTTCATACATTCCTGGAAATGTAAAATAGTACAGCCCCTCTAGAAGAGTTTGGCAATTGCTTTAAAAAAAAAAAAAAAAAAGTACACTTACCATACATCCCAGCGATCACAGTACTGGGTATATCTCCCAGAGAAAGTAAAATTTATGTCCACACAAAGTTGTACACAACTA
Organism: Eidolon dupreanum; assembly: GCA_028627145.1. Taxonomy (NCBI): domain Eukaryota; kingdom Metazoa; phylum Chordata; class Mammalia; order Chiroptera; family Pteropodidae; genus Eidolon; species Eidolon dupreanum. Next base: position 81,902,304 of record CM053506.1, on the reverse strand, counting down.
ATCACAGCCAGTTTATTTGTAACAGCCAAAGAGTGAAATCATCCCAGACGTCTTTGCACAGATGAATGATATATATCCCCATACAATGTAATACTAATCAATATTAAAAAGGAACTAATTCTTGATACACTAAACAACTAAAAAACATTTTCTACGTGAAAAAGCCAATCTCAAAACTTCACATACTATGTAATTCCAGTTAACACACTACGTAATTCCAGTAATCTTGAAATGACAAAATTATTATAGAAATGGAGAACAGACTGACAGTTCAAAGGTTAGGGATGGAAGAAGAGACAGCATGAGGAAGATCACTGAAGTGATGGAATAGATCCATGTCATGACTGAGGTAGTGGTTATAGCAACCCACACGTGATAAAATGGCATGTAACAATGTGCATACATTCCACCACTGTTGCTTTCCTGGGTCTTATATCGTTCTACACTTATATAAGATGTGATCAATGGGAAAAGTTGGGTGAAGGGTATACAGGGCCTCTCTATAGTATTTTTACAACTTCCTATAAAAACATAATATTTCAGAAACAAAATTTTCAGAAAAGAAGATATAATAAAGAGGGAACTTCTTGCTAGGGCTGCTTTATTAAGGTTTTTCTAGAATATGTAATTTGGTTTTTGCTCTTTAAAAAGATACATATGTCAAAAGAATGAGAAGACAAGCCACAGACTGGGAGAATTATTTGCAAAAGACAAATCCGATAAGGGACTGTTATTACCCAAATGACACACACAAAACAACTCTTAAAACTGAACAATAAGAAAATGAACAACCTGATTTTAAAGATGGGAAAAAGATCTGAACAGAAATCTAACCAAAGATGATATACAGATGGCAAATAGGCATATATATAATGATGTTCCACATCAAATGTCATCAAGGAAATTCGAATTGAAACAACAATAAGATACCACTACATGCCTATAAGAATGGCCAAAATCCAAAACAATGACAAAACCAAATGCTGACAAGAATTTGGAGCACCGAGAACTCTCATTCATTACTAGTAAGAATGCAAAATGGTACAACATATTGGAAGAGTTTATCAGTTTCTTATAAAAGTAAACACTCCTACCATATGATCCAGCAAATACACCTTTTGTCATTTACTCAAAGGAGTTGAAAACATTTGTCCACACAAAAACCTGCACACAGATGTTTACAGCAGCTTTGTTCATAGTTGCCAAAACTTGGAAGCAATCAAACTGTCACTGGGTAAGTGAATGAATAAACTGTGGTACATCTAGATAATGGAATATTATTCAGGACTAAGACTGAACACACAATGCAATATACATGTGACGTATTGTTGATTTGTACATTTGAAACCTATATAATTTTATTAACATATGTCACCTCAATAAATTTAATAAAAAATAAAATTAAATAAATTGAGCTATCAAGCCATGAAATAACATGGGGAGACCTAAATGCATTGCTCAGTGAAAGAACCCAATATGAAAAATCTACCTACCATATGACTTCAACTATATGATATTCTGGAAAACGCAAAACTGTGGAGACAATAAAAAGATCAGTGGTTGTCAGGGGCCTGGTAGGGAGGAGGGATTGATAGGTAGAACACAGATGATGTTTCAGGCAGTGAAAGTACTTTGTATGATACTACAATGGTGGGTACATGGAACTGTTCATTTATCAAAACTCATAGAACACACAACACCAATATGAAACTATAATATAAAATATGGACTTTGGGTGATAATGATGTGTCAGTATTGAAACCAATGTGGAAGGATGTGAATAGTGGGAAATGTTGTATGTATGCAGGGACAGTGGGATATATGGAAACCCTCTGTACAGTCCACTTAATTTTCCTGTATAACTAAAACTTCTCTTAAAATATCAATTTTAAAAAGATGTACCAAGCTCTTGAACACCCATGTTTACTTCAGCATTATTCACAATAGCCAAAAAGCAACCTAAAGGTCCATTATGGATGAAGAGAAAATGAAAATATGGAATATATACATGATGGAATATTATCCACCATTAAAAAAGAAGAAAATCCTGTCACATGCTATACATGGATGAATCTTAAGGACATTATGCGAAGTGAAATAAGAGAGTCACAAAAAAGACAAATAGTCCATTATTCCACTTATCTGAGACATCTAAAGTAGTCAAACTCATAGAAACAGAGTAAAATAGAACCAGGAGGTGGGGATGAAAGGAAAAATGGAGAGCTGTTGTTTAATGACTATAGAGTTTCAGTTTTTTTAAGCTGAAAAAGTTCTAGAGATCTGTGAATGTACTTAACATTACTGAACTGTGCTCTTAAAATTTTGTAAAGATGTAAAGATAGTAAAATTTATGTTATATGATTTTTTACTACAATTAAAAATTTTGGAAAAGGTAGAAATAAGTTGTGTGTGTGTATTTAGGTACATACATACATAGATATTTACTTACCTTAAGCACTAAATGCATGAACACATAAAAATAAACACCAATTTCAAGATATAATTCTTAGGGGTTTAGGATGAAGATAATATTTGGGACAGGTAGCCAGGGGACTTTAGCACTCTTTTAACAATGTTTCATTTCTTCACTGGATGGTAAAAAGCAATGGCAATGTTAATAATCTGTTTAATGGATCCCTCCTAAAATAATGCTTTAATACACAAAAGACAGGTTAATAGTTACACATTTAGACTGTGACAGGACATAAGATTTTTGAATTGTGAATATCATAATTATACAAAGTAAGTTGAATTCTACAATCCTTTGATAGACTACATTATCAACACCAGAATACATTGAAGATCAAAACAAAAAATATAATTAATGTTAATGAATAACATTCTTCGCAAAAATTTAAAGTTCTTAGGAGCTATAACGATCCATGATTACGTCTTTACAAATCATTAATTTACTACGGATTGTGTGCTGTTACCCCCGCTAAACAAATAAAACAGATTTCACAATTAACAATATGACTGGAATGAAGCACAAGTTAAAAATTAACTGATCCAAAACCCACAATATTTATGTTCTAAATTAATTATAACTAAACTTCATCTATACAAGCCTAATTCTTCACTCCTACCTATTTCACCTTCACCTTTAACAATAACTATTTCCTCCTGCTTCTTGGTGTCTACAAGGTCTTTATGGCTTGTACTTGTATTAAACATACAAATTTGATATTATGATGAATGAAGCATCATGGTCTTAAAATGCAAATAATACTGGCAAGAATGGTTTGATTGTTTAGCATTTCTCAAACTTGAAGAACTCCATTGGTTTCAACTGACCTAATGGATTATAAATTAGTATAGCCGACTTTGCTCCACAGAAGTTCAGTCACCTGACACTAATAAAGATAAGGGTAATGGGGGTCAAATATATGGTGACAAAAGGAGATTTGACTTTTGGTGGTGAACACACAATGCAATATACAGATGCTGTATTACTGAATTGCACACTTGAAACCTATATAATTTTATTAACCAATGTCACCTCGATAAATTTAAAAAAAGGAAGGAAGGGAGGGAGAGAGGGAGAGAGGGAGAGAGGGAAGGAAGAAAGGAAGGAAAGAGGAGGGAGGGAGGGGGGGGGGAGAGAGAGAGAGAGAGAGAGAGAGAGAGAGAGGAAAGAAAGAAGAAAGAAAGAAAGAAAGAAAGAGAGAGAGAGAGAGAGAGAGAGAGGGAGGGAGGGAGGGAGGGAGGGAGGGAGGAAGGAAGATTCTTCATGGAGTTCAGAGAAGGGACCAAGCAAAAAATTTAAACTAAAATGAAGCCCTAACTTGAGGACAACCTAACTCCTGATGCACCTACTACTCCAGACATATTAGTAAAATCATGTGAGTAGAAAGAACCAGTCTACAATAAGCAAATAATAACAAAATCTCCAAATTTATTTGAGGCATGTTCTTCAGTTAGAAAAAAAAAAAAAAAAACACCTAACTCTGCTTTAAATAATTTCATTGTGGATGGTTTGAATAAATACAGTTTTATAAGTGTTAGCATAAAAATTCTACAATCTCATGAACACTGTAGCTATTAACCTGATTTTTCATGCAGTATAAATAGTAGCATGTACTCTCCACAATGCCTAATGGAGTCATCACCCTCCCATAATGTAATCCTCCAAATTGTAGAGGATTAACTTTTTATATATAAAATTGTGTTTATTTGCACGTACAATGGAGAGAATGACGTTACACACACCTGTTCTACAGCATTTAACAGAATGTAGCATGATGATTGAAATGAAAAGCGGCTAGCCAAATCCATCAAATATAAAAACTATTGCAATCCTGTTGCAAAGTCCTTTTGTTAAACTCCTTTTATTCTAAATCCTTTTAATTCTGTCCTATAACACTAAAACATTTATAAAAAGCTTAAAATCCTAATAAATCGCACAATTAAAGTAATGAAAATGGGCTTGTCCACCAAGTCACAACTCCTCTCCCCCCAACAAAATTCAAGACAGTTTGCATGTCAGAAAATGTTAAATAATATGCCCCACCATACATACCATTGTAAACTCATTTAAACCAAAGAGTTTAAGCTCATAAATCAGCCTTAAAGATTTCAAGATATCAAATAGAAAACACTTCTGTGAAGATTCAAAAGCAGATCCAGATGCAAATAAAATCCAATTAATATTGAAATATTCCAACTCTACTCTTTTGATGTTGAGGATGATGTCTTAAATATAAATATTTTACACAAAAGTATGCTAATAGTAATGAATTTTAACTGAGAAGGTCTTTTGCAGACAGACTCCATTGAACAACCTAATGCATTTTATAAGTTAGGCCATTTCCAAGTCTTGTATTTCATTTTTTATTTTACTGAAATAATTTTCTTTTCGAAAATATTCAATTAAGTTTGTCTCTGTTCAATTTTCCTTACAGATTCTCTTAATGCAAACCTCAAGTTGTAGTCATACATTGCATATCCAAATTTTAGCTGGAAAATATGATTCTATTATCAATTTATAGTCAATAAATTTTATTGTGTGTAATGTTAGATTCTGTTGGAATTATTTCCTACTAAGTATTTCTATTTTCTTACAAAATTGTCTGTTTTGTGTTATAAAATAATCTCCATTAAGAACTGAATAATCTTCATATAACTTTCATGCCTAAACAGAGGAATATGTGAGGAATTTTTTAAGACAGAGAAAACAGAGATGAAGTAGAAAATGAGGTAAGGAGGAAAATAGATACACAGGCTTCAGGAATCATTAACCAACCACAGGAAAGAAAAACACAACAGAAATCTATTGCCTTGAACAGTTTTATCTAAATATGATCACCAAAGATATCTTTGCCTCAAATATCCAAAAGATGTGTATATATTTTAGCCTCCAAGGTGACTTCCAATAGTTTAAAATATTGAAGACAACATTCTTTCATTACTGCTAGCTTTATTATCTTCCTCCATAAGTTAAAATATTCAGTATGTAAAGTATTACTTAACATTTAATAGTATCACATTATTTCACTTTGATGATCAGTGCCATTTCACAGATTAGACTCATCAGACTTTAAAGAGCACAAAATTACAAACCATCCATCTGACAGAGGAGTAAACTGATATTAAAAAAGGCTAAATAACTTGGCCAAGTTGTTGTGTTACTAAATACCACATATGAGCCTGAAGACAGCCCGGAATTCTTCTCTCTTACTTGTGCTCACTGAAAAAATGTACCATTAGAAAATTATGATAAAGTTCTCCACTTAAAAATTAAATGAAATTTATAAAGGCTAACATATTTAATCCCTTAGTGCTTTAATTCTCTCATCTGTAAAGTAGGGATAAGTACCAATACTTCACATAGGATTGTTATGAGGATTAAAAAAGATAATAAATGCGATGGACTAAGCAAGGTGCTGCAACGTGCAAGAACTCAATAAACTTTATGCAGTTATTAGTATTGCTCACAACTCTAGTATGGTGAATCTATTCATCACCTTTCTGGTTAAAAAAAATATACTGTTCACACACATCCTTGACTCTTCTCTTGCTCTTTCTACCATGATGCCAGTATCTCTTTGACCTAACTCTCTCTACCCTACTGGAATATGCCAAACAAACTCCTGCCTCAGGAATACTGCATTTTCTGCTTTCTGCTGGGAAATACTCAGTTATGCCCTACTGATCTACGTAGTCCACTTGTATATTTTTTAATAGGTCATGCTAAAATATTTCCAAATCAGAAAGCTCATCCTCCATCAAGTTCTAGTTCTTCTCCCTGATTTATTTTTCTTCAAAGCAATTAACAGAGCCTCATATTATACACATTCTATTGATTTCTCTGCCCGAGCACATTCAAATTGTGACTTAAATTCCATGACATAATTATGTGAAAATGTTCACAATAGTTTTGTTCATAATATCTCAAAACCATATTCAATTCAAATTCCATCAAAAGAAAAATGGATAATTTACTATATTCAAAAAATGGAATATTATTCAATATTAGAAAAGAAAGATATACTGAAACGCACATCATCAACAAAAAAAAGTATATGGTGACAAAAGAAAATTTAACTTTGGGTGGTGAAAACAATGCAATATACATATGGCATATTATATTGGTATATTGAAACCAATATAATTTAACAAATGTCATCCCAATAAATTTAATTTAAAAAAGAAATAAAGTGAAGAAATCAGAACAGTAGATGCCTCTGGAGGAGATAAGACTGACTGGGAAAGGACATGTGAGAATTTTCTGGGGTGATGAAAATGACCTCTCTCTTTACAGAAGTATGGTTACAGGAGTATATGCATTTGTAAAAACTCAAACTGTTACATGTAAATCTCTGCATTTCTCTACTATAATTACACCTGCATTAAAAATTTGAAGCAGATAAGATATTTAGTGGCAAAAGAAAGAAACTGTATGCATGGCACTGACAGTTGATTAGAGTAGTAAGACTAAAGATGTTTTTTTTTTTCTTTTTATCTAAAATGTGACCAAAATATTAATAATTAATCTAAGAGAAGTTTATTATCCTTCTCTTTTTACCTTTTTGGGGGTTTGATGTTTTGCAAAATAATAAGTTGGAATATATATGCATTAGAATAAAAAATAATTTGCTAAATTCAAATCATTAATTAAACTTTAGAAGTCATTGTCAATACTACAATACAAAGGCTTAACAAGTTTTACTTTGATCTTTTTAGAGAAAGTTTGCCTGAAAAACACAATAACTTCAGAATTAGCACCAGGAATAACTGATTTGTCTTTCATCTTAATTGCTGGATTGCAAACCTGTACAAGACCATGTACAATCCCATACCAAAATCAAGAAGTATCTGCAATTGTCCATGAGTCTTGCCCGTGAGTATATTGAAATTCCTACATATTTACAGTCATCTTACACGAGTATTTTATATTTCACATCTCAAATAAAACAAACATATATAGTAAATACAGGTTTTGTTTTGTTTTTTCAGATACTTGTCTTACAAAATGGGATCAGTGCATTCACATTATTCTGCATTGTATTGTTCTCACTCAGTGCATCATGTACATCCCTCCAGGTCAACAAATATACATCTAATGTCTTTTTAATAGCTTCATAATATTTCATGCTGTGCCTACAACCAAATTTATGAATATTCCTACTGATGTGCATCCAGACTCTCTGCTATAAACATTCCTCTAAATATATTCTTCCTCTAAATATATTCTTATAGACTGAAGCTTTTGTTCCTATGAAGCGGACTTCTGAACATGAAACTAAGACAGAGGACAGAACATGTGTGGGATTGCTAGATGTATTTAATTTAATAAATATTGTTTGCTCAATCACTCTCAAAAGAAGCTTTTAAAATTCACATTCCTCCCAAAATTTTATAAGAATATACTCCCACGAACACTATTATCACTCATGTAAAAAAAAAAAACTGGTAATTATTTGTAGACACTCACTTCCACTACATTCCTAGATTGTAAATGTTACAGTCTTTTAAATAGGATCTTCGATGAACGAATATTTAAATTTGGGCTTACTACATACATTGGTTACATTATACCACATAGAATTCTGATTCTATTCCAGATATTTACATACTTTCCTGACACCAATTCTACAAGGGAGTAATGCTTTATATTATACTCCATTTCTATGTTCATATAGCTGCATTTCATCCGCCTCCTCCATATTTGAACAAATTTTACTTGGCCCAATTCTCATCATAACAATATAGCTGCCTGTAAATAAATCTAGAGAAGTCAAACATTATAAAATAAGAAGCATTAATTGACATTTACAGAGCCCTTCATCCCAAAACAGCTACTTATACGTTCTTCTCTAGTGCATATGAAACATTCTCAAGGATTGACCACATACTGGGACACAGAGATGACCTCAACAAATATAAGAGGGTTGAAATCATACCAAACATATTCTCTGATTATAATGCTTTGAAGCTAGAGATCAACTGTAAAAAGAAAACAGGAAGAACCACAAATACATGGAGATTAAAAAACATGCCCCTGAAGAATAACTGGGTCAGAAAAAAACTAAAAAGAGATCAAGAGACACAGAAACAAATGATAATGATAGTATAATACATCAAAACATTTGGGATAGGACAAAAGCAGTAATAAGAGGAAAGTTCATATCACAACAAGCCTATCTCCAAAGACAAGAACGAGCCCAACTAAACAACCTAACGCTTCATCTTAAAAACTAGAAAAAGAACACATGAAGCCTAAAGTCAGCAGAAGGAAAGAAGTCATCAAAATTAGAGCAGAAGTAAATGAAACTGAAAACAAAAAAAAAGAAAAAGAAAAAAGAAATGCAACAAAGAGCTGCTTCTTTGACAAGGTTAATAAAATTGACAAATTAGCTAGATTCACTAAAGAAAAAAGAGAAAGGAAACAAACAAAATCAAGGATGAAAGAGAAATTACAATAGACACCACAGAAATACAAAGGATCATACATGAATACTATGAAAAAGTATATAACACCAAATTTAATAACTTAGAAGAAATGGACAAGTATTCAGAAAAATACAATCTTCCTAGATGGAATCAAGAACTAGAAAACCTAAATAGACTAATCAGCAGTATAGAAATTGAAACAATCATCAAAAACCTACCAAAAAGTAAAAGTCCAGGACCAGATGCCTTTGCCAGTGAATTCTACCAAACATTCAAAGATTTAATACCTATTCTCCTCAAACTCTTCCAAAAAAATCAAAGAGGACACAATACTTCCGAACTTATTTTATGAGGCCAATATTTCCTTGATAATAAAACCTGGTAAAGATAACACAAAAAAGAAAACTACAGACCAATATCTCTCATAAATACAGATGCAAAAATCCTAAATAAGATACTAGCAAACCAAATACAGCAACATATTAAAAAGATTATACACCATGATCAAGTGGGCTTCATCAGAGAGGCACAGACATGGTTCGACATATGCAAATCGATTAATGTGATACAACACATAAAAAATTAAATAAGAATTATGATCATATCAATAGATGCAGTAAAAGCCTTCGACAAGATATAGCATCCATTTATAATCAAAACACTTAAACCATGGGAGTGTGGGGGGCTCCATAGTGTAGTGGTTAGCACATCTGCTGTACACGTAGATGGTCCTGGGTTGGCACCCCAGGTGAAGTCACAGATCATGCCCCAGGTGTGCCAGGCCCTGGGTGTGCCAGGCCCCGGGTGTGTGCCACCAGCGCGTAAGAGGAGACAGCCCACCTTCAGAGATTCAGTTCTTAAGGGGAGATGGCAATATCCATAGGTCAGTGGAGGAAAGGGGCAGGGGAATTAAAGAGGAGGAAAAAAAACACTTAAACTGTCACTATTTGCAGATGACATGATTCTCTATATAGAAAACCCTAAAGACTCCACAAGAATGCTACTAGAAATAATAAGCAAATATAGTAAAGTTTCTATAGCAAAATCAGTGTTCAAAAATCCACAGCATTCCTATACTCTAATAATGAAGTGTTAGAAAAAGGAATGAGAATATAAGACCTGAAACAATAAAATGCATAGAAGAACACGCAGGAACTAAACTCAAGGACTTTGGACTTAAAGAGGATTTTATGAATTTGACCTCAAAGGCAAGGGAAGGAAAAGCTAAAATAAATGAATGGGACTACATTAAACTAAAAGTTTCTGCTCAACAAAAGAAATCATCAACAAGGTAAAGAGGCAACCATCCAAATGAAAAAATATGTTTGCAAGCAACGCCTCCGATAAGAGCCTAATATCTAAAATTACAAAGAACTCATACGACTCAATAATAACAACAAAAAAAAACAAACGATCCAGTCAAAAAAATGAGCAGAGGATGAAACAGACACTTCTCCCAAGAAGGTATACAAATGGCCAACAAACATATCAAAAGATGCTCAACACTGATAGCTATTAGGGAAATACAAATCAAAACCACAATGAGTTACCATCTCATACCTGTTAGAATAGCCATAATCAATAGGACAAGTAATAACAAATGTTGGAAAGGATGCAGAGAAAAAGAAACCTTCATACACTGCTAAAAGGAGTGCAAACTGGTACGGCCACTATGGAAAACAGTATGAGGTTCTTCAAAAAACTAAGAATTGTTCTACCACATGATCCAGCAATCCTTCTACTGGGTATTTACCCCCAAAGACTTGAAAAGTCATATCCGAAAAGATATTTGCACACCGATCTTCATAGCAGCATTATTCATGGTGGCCAGGACATGGAAGCAATCAAAGTGTCCTATGACAGATGATTGGCTAAAGAAGCTGTTGGACATATATACAATGTAATATTACCCAGCCATAAGAAGAGTTGAAATACTGAAATTCAAGACAACATGGATGGACCTCAAGATGATCATGCTAAGCGAAATAAGCCAGACAGAAAAAGATGAAAGACACATGATATCCCTTATATGTGGGATATAAACCTAAAAGCAACAGATGAACAGGACAAACAAACATAGACTCATGGACATGGACAATAGACTAGTGATTACCAACAGGTGGGGAGGAGGATGGAAGGGGAGTGAGATAAAAGGGGTCAAATGTATGGTGATATTAAAGAATTAAAAATAAAATGATAAAAAAATAAATAAAATACAATACAATAAGCATTAAAAGCAGAATTAGTCTCAAACTATACATGTGCCAATAGCTCACAATTTACATTAATATGGAAAATTTAAACACATGAGGAAAAGAAAGTAGATTTAGTTTAGAACAAATATGCCCAGGTAAAGAGGAAGTTCATGATGAGAAATCTGTTATCTGGCTATAATGAGAATAAAAGAAGCAAAATTGTATTACCAAAAGAAGCAAAGTTGTATTACCAAACATCTTAAGATGCTCAGGAATTATCAATATTTATGTACACAAATATGTAAATACATATGCATGCACTTAAGGCCTCAATATTTAATGAGCATAACATATTAAGCATTAATTTAGAAAGTCTGAAGATCATCTAATATGTTTTCTAGTCACAAAATTTGATTTAAACATAAGTAATACAATAAATAGAGCATGGGATTTGAAGTGAGACACATATGGACTTCAAAATTTTTTCTGCAACTATTTGGTTTATAACCTTAATTCTGACCATCAGTTACCACATCTGTACACTAGAGATTTTACCTAACTTACACATAGCAAGTGATTAATCAATGGTAGCTAGTATAATAAACTAAAATAAAATGAAAGAATTCTGAAGGAGAAATGATGTTAAAAAGTTGATGAAATAACAAATTTTTAACCATAAACTAAACATAGCAGGCTATTATTAAGTAAAATTTATGAGCCTCACACAGTGTTACAAGCTATTTGAAAGGACACAACAGATAAACAAAAATAGCATTAAGGTCATCCTTCCTCAGTAGGAATTTCTGGACTACTCAGAAAAATAGTACACCTGAAATAAAAAGAAAAGTAAATGATAAGCATTAGGTTCATTTTTGAAGCACCCAAAAAGCTCATATAGATCATCTTTGCTTGATCAGAAAGGTTTCATGGAGAATGTCACTTTGGAATTAGAGGTTCATGGGGAAGAAAAATTAAAACACGGAGAGAAGAAAATGCAAATGAACTAACAGAAGACAGAAGTTCAGACAAAGTAGGTCTGATCTAACTGGATAAGGGATTATTCAATTGACTAATAGAAAATAAAGTTGATAAGGCAGGACTGAATCAAATTTTGATCCTAAATTGAGTCAGTTTGGAATTAAAGGTGATAGATAACAAGGCCTTAGCAAGAGAATCACACCATCCTTGCATGATTTAGAAAAGCTCTCTAAATGGTAGAATAATGTGGTTAGAACCAAGGTAGCATTAAGACAAATTAAAAACACTAAGAGTGTGTCAACCGAATGTATACTGCAAAAAATTATATTTAGAAAAAAATTATATTTAGATGTATATTCAATGTATCCCTAGAAAAAAAACTACTTAGGACACAAGGAAATTTTACAATAAATATGTGTTAACATGTACAAACCCCACAGTTTATCTGCCCACACAACCATATGTGACTTACAGCATAGACCAAACACACATGCATAAAACACTCAATTCTAGCCAAAAGAATGCTACTGTCTGGTCAAATGCTAGGACTGGTAATTATATCCTCTTGTAAAAAGATGTACAACCTCTTATGCCACCCAGGGATCATACAGTAAACTTTCGAGGTTTGTCCAGCTCCATTAAAGATTTACAGACTGCAGGAAAATAAATCTTGCTGATTAATACAATGTTCTTTCTACTAAGCAAACACCAATTTCCCATAACAATATATGAGAATTAAGAACCAAATCACAGAATATCAATGTTAACACTGTGTAGATGGATTTCTACTACTCTGTGGTAAAACAGTCCTGAGGAAATAATCCTATTATTTTGAAATAACATAAATTAACTGGACTTCATTTATTTAAATTGATAAAAATATAAGCCATAGATAAAAATGTGTGTATTTGCAAATCATACATTCAACAAAGGACTTTAATCCAGAATGTGTAAAGAACTCTCCAAATTTAACAGTAATTGGCAAAATAACTGAATAGACATATCACCAAAAAAAACAGAGGGACTTCAAATAAGCACATGAAAGATGTTCAACATCATTACATATTAGGAATTGTGAAAGTAGTGGCACTACAGAAAACCATGATATAAAAATCTAATCTTCAAAAACTAAAGGTATTAACTAAGAAAGACTGCAACAAGGAGAAAGAAAAAGAACATTCCAAAAGAGGTTGAAGATATTGGGGATCTTGCAGATGACAGACAGTGAATTCCAGAGGGCCCAGTCAAAAGATTCAGGAGCTGGGTGAATAGCAGAGGAAGAAGGGGAATTAATAGAGATACTTGAAGTTCAACAAGTGACTGCTATATGGAGCAGTAAGGATGAGAGATGACCTTTGAGCTTTTTATGGTGATTGAGGCAAACAAGGATAAAGAACATAGGAACATAGTCCCAAGGACTGAAGATAGTGATGGCAACACTTTGAGTACAGTGTGAGAGGGGAAAAATGACACCATGACGGGGGAAAACATCAAGAATTTTAGAGCCCCTTCTTTCCTCCTGCCAGCGATGAAGTGGAAGCCATGGGGCTCCCTCCTGCACGTGCTCATTTTAGCCACTTTATCAGTGAAAACTTCCAAAACAAAATTATATTTTATATCATTTGTTCTCATGATAGTTCTGTGAGGTAGGTAGAAGATTATTGTTTACACTTGAAAAAACTATAAAACCATGGTATAAGGTTAGATGATTAACTTCAGATCATACTACAGTGGCCCTTTCAATAACATAAAGAAAAATATCAAGAGCTCTCTATATGCAATTGTTTTGGTTCGAGAAATACACACACCCACACACACACACACACACACACACACTTCAAAAATGCATAAATTATTTAACACTGATTTAATATTTAATAATTAAATAAAACATGAACAAATTAAAGATTACATCTTTATATATTTTTTAAAAACCTCTGGTGGCAAAATATGTACAGAAACATCCTTCCCTTTTATTGCTTCACTATAAGCTTCTAAGTCTTATTCCTGATTTCCATTGCTGACCCAGTGAAGACTGCCATATTCAGTTTCTCTTGCATCTTTCTCCTCTTCACACAGGGCGTTGAGTACAAGAATAAGACAATTTATAATTCTTGGTTTATTTCTCTTGAATAGTGAATGCTTGGACCTCTTCTTTATACTTTAATAACACAATAAACACCTATGAACCCATCACCCAAGATGAGAAGTAAAATATTACCAGTAATTTCTACTTACTTACATAGACTCATACATCCTAAATCCTGTTACCCACCTACTACGAGGTGAAACCACTGTTCTAAATTCTGTTTCTCACTCCTTTGCAGGCACATGTACACAGTATTTTTATTTTTCACATTTTAAAATTAAGAGTTTTGATTAGTTCACGTGTCTGGTTGCTGCAATTAACTATAAAGCTATATAAATTCACTTGGCCTCAAATTAGATTCTATATTCCACAAGTGAAAATGGAAATTCCAAAATATTACCAAAGTAAACCCATATATACATAAAAACTACAAGCAGAGTAACAGCAACAAGTGGGAAAAATTTCAATGAAACTAGGTTAAAAAGTTGGTGCCAAGAATATACTTCAAATAACAATTGAGGTCCAATCCTCTTGTTCTTGAGACTGAAAGACAGGCAAAGAAAAAAAAAAGATGCCATTCTCTGAAAGGCAAGAATCACAGTAGTCCCTTGATGATAGTAAGAGGGCAGAGAAAATTTAAGCCTCCTTTACCTATTCATGAGATCAAAGGAAATAAAGGAATCCCTTGGTGTTTTTATCATGTTCTTTTGCTACTATATCTAGCACGAGAGAGAAAAAAGCACTATTAAAACTATAATACCTCTTAAAATTCCTCTATAATGCTTGTACCTTTTAAAGGATCTAAGATTGAATCTCTCCAAAGATACATTAAATTTTAAACCATTGTACAAAATCCAATCTCATTTCATTTCTTTATTTACAAAAATCTGTGCAAAAATTTTACTGTTCTGAGCAATCTTAAGAAAAATTATTCAAAATTTGTAATTAGAGTGAATGTTGAATTTCTGCATCTAGCCATAATGTAGTAATGGAGATTAGATTTACCTTCCTGCTGGAAAATGTATGGAAAGGCAGTTTTCCAGGCACTGAACAACAGGCAACATAAGACAGTGACCCTTGAGACAAGGGAAACAAATTGATGTGAGCCCTATGGTGTCCCAATGTACTCCTCATTTATTCAAGTATTGCCAATAGCTGCTTTTGTACTATGATGGTAGAGATGAATAGTTGTGACAGATGCTATATGGCCCATAAGCCTAAAATATTTCCTGTCTAGCCCGTTAAGAATGTTTGCACACTCCTGCCTTAGACTAAAGACTGTTCGAGGCATATCGAACAAAATGTCAAGTAATTTAAATGTATCCCAGAACAAAGCCCAAAAATATTGAAAGGATACAAACTACCAGTCCCGAGCAACATTAAATTCACAACATGTGGCATCCAAACAAACATTCCAAAGCATGAAAATAAACAAGGAAATATGACCCATATTAATGAGAAAAACCAACCAATAAAACAAATTGACACTTAAACTACTGTGAAAAGCATATTCCATTTATTCAAAAAGATAGTGTAAGTGTGTTAAAAAGACATGGGAGATCTTTCCATTTGCACGTGCATAAACACAACTTCTAAAACTGGAAATTGCAGTGTCTGAGATGAAAAATACACTGGATAGATAAATGATATATTAGATACTGCAGAAGATTAGGAAACATGAAGAGGCAGCGACAGAAACTATTACAAACACAAAGGTAAAAATTTAAAAGGCTGAAAAAAATGAACAGGGGCATGGCTCCATAGTGTAGTGGTTAGCACATATGCTTTACACATAGAAGGTCCTGGGTTTGCACTCCAGGTGGAGCCACAGACCATACCCAGGAGGGCCAGGCCCCAGGGGCAAGCCCCAAGTACATGAGAGGAGACACCCCACCTTCAGACATCCAGTTATAAAAAAAAAAAAAGTTGGGGGTAGATGGCAACATCCGGTAAATCACAGGTGGAAGGGGGAGGGAATTAAAAGGGGAGGGAGGAACAGAAAGAATCAGTTGTGAAACAGCATCAAGTGGGCTAAAATACATGAGAAGGTAACGAAAAAATATTTGAATTTGCACTACGAAAGAGATTGTCAAGAGATTATGACAAACCATGATTGGGAAAAAATATTTCATATATATATATATATATACATATATATATATATATATCTCATATATATGATGGACTGTTATCTAAAATACACAAAGAACACTTAAAACTGTAAGAAAATAAACAAAAACAACCTGGGTAAATCCTAACAGATACCTCACCAAAAAGATACACAGATGACATATAAGCATACAAAAAGATGCTCCACGTCATATATTAAGGAAAAGCAAATTAAAATAATGAGATATCATCACACAGCTAGCAGAACAGCTAAAATCTAAAGCACTGACATCAAATGCTAGTGAGGATGTGGAGAAATAGGAACTCTCATTTCAGGGAATATATGGGAACTCTATTTTTTGCTCAGTTTTTCTGTGAACCTAAAATTGCTCTGAAAAATATAGTCTGTTTTAAAAATGTATATATGTGTGTTTGTGTATTCTATTTTTAAAAGTATTTGAATAAATGACAAACAAAAATTTTCATTAACCCACTATTTTTGAGACTCCACAGCAGCTATACTATTTTATATTCCTACCAGCAAAGCACACAGATGCCAATTTTTCCACATTCTCACCAAAATTTATTTTGTTTTTCTGACAATAGCTGTTCTTTGGGTATAAAGTGGTAATCTCATCATGGTTTTGGCTTGCATTTCCCTAATGATGATGTTAACCATTTTTTCATGTGCTTTGGGACATTTGTATATCTTCTTTGGAGTAGTATCTACTCAAGTCCTTTGAACATTTTTGAATCAGTTTTGCTATTGTTGTTTTGAGATTTTTATACAATATGTGAAATGGTATAATATCACTTGAAGAAAGGCTGTAATGAGTTAAAGATACACTGTAAATCTAAAGAACCCCTGAAAACAAAACCAAGAGACCTAGTTAATAGACAAAATAAAGTAGATAAAGTGGAATCATAAAAATATTAGTCCAAAGAGGGAAGAAAAAGTAGGAAAAGGCAACAATGAACACACAGGAAAAATAGAAAGCAGTAAAATGGTAGATATAAATCAATTCCCATTAACACACACATTAAATGTAAATGATCTAAAGACACAAGTAAAAGAGTGAAATACTGGATTAAAAAAAAGACCCAATTATATGCTTCCTACAAGAAATGCACTTTACATAATAAAAAAGTCAAAGTTTAAAGTAAAAAGATGACAAAAGATGTATCATGCCAACACTAGTCAAAAGTAAGCAAGAGTGTCTATAAACCTTCATATATAACAGAAAAGTAGGTTATAGAACAGGGAATATTAACCAGGGACTTCATTAACAACAAATAAATCAATTCATGAAGAAGACTTCACCATCCTAAGTGTTTTTGCTCCCAATAATGGCAAAATACATAAAGCAAAAACTGATAAAATTACAAGAAGAATACACAAACCCTCTCTCTATAACTGATAAAATACGCAGAAAAATAACTTATAAGGATGCATATATTGCAAGCAATAAAATCTCAAAACACTTAACAAGATTAGACTCTATCTCTTCTGATGACAGTGGGATTATATTAGAATAACAGAAAGATAAAAGGAAAATTTCTCAAATTTTAAAAACAAAATAACATCCTTTTAAATAATCCATGGGTCAAGGACAAAATCACAAGGTAATGTAAAAAATGTGTTAAAAGTGAATGAAAAAAGAAAAACAAAAATCACAAACTATTAAGAAAAAAACTTAGGAACTTGGAAATTAAAAGTGAATTCAAAAAAAAAAAAACTTCTGAAAATTAAAAATGTTTGCTTTTGAAAAGCCTGAATGTACCCTCCATAGGATGATGTTGATAATGGGGGAGGATTTGCATGTGTGGGAATAGAAGCATATATAGGAAATTTCTAAACCTTATGCTCAATTTTGCTGTGAACATAAAGCTGCTCTAAAAGGTAAAGTCTATTAAAAAATAAAAAAGCCCACTATGGCAAGTCACAGGAAGGAACAAAATTTTTGTACATATTTTACATATACCTAATAAAAGACTTTGATCTAGAATATACATACAGAATATATACAGAACTCTTACAACTCAGTAATAAAACAACACTATTAAAAACAGGCAATAGATTTCAACAGACATTTTATAAAAACAATCAAATGGCAAGCAAGCACAAGAAAAGAATATCAATATCCCTGATCATTACAGAAACTGGACCACTTCTAGTGAGAACGCAAAACAGTATATCCACTTTGGAAAACAGTTTGGCAATTTCTTACAAAGTTAAACCTACACTTATTATATGACCCAGTAATCTCATTCCTAAATACTGACCCAAGAGAACTGAAAACATATATCCACAAGCAACTATTCACAGCAGCTTTATACATAAGAGACAAACCTGGAAATAATCCAAATGTCCATTCATGGGTCACTTAAGGAAAAACAAATTATAGTATATCCAGACAATGGAATACTCCTTAAATTTTTTTTTAAAAAGGAATGAACAACTGAAACACATAACAACATAGATGATTGTCAAAAGCATTATGTAAAGTAAAAGAAACCAAGTACATATAAATGTTATACATTCCATCTTTTCAAATTCTAGAAAAGCAGAAACCATACTGATATAAATCATATTACTGGTTGCTGGTATCCCAGGTGGAGGGAAGTAAGGACACAGGGCAACTTTTATTTTAAACAACGTAATTAAAATATAATTCACATAAATACATTTCAACAATTTAATGTGTACAATTCAACATTTATTAGCATATTTACATAGTTATGTAACCATCACAATTACTTTTAGAACATTTTCATCACCCGAAAAAGGAAATCCTGTATTCATTAGCAATCATTCCTCAATTTCACATAATCTCTCAATCCCAGGCAACCATCTGCTTTCTTTTCCTATGGGTTTGCTTATTCTGGATATATCATATAAATGGAATCAACAATTTGGGACCTTTTAGGGCTGGTTTCTTCCACTTAACATAATGTTTTCGAGGTTCAACATGTGATAGCTTTCATCAGAACTTCATTTTTTACGGCCAAATATATTCCACTGTATGGTTATACCACATTTTGTTTATCAGTTGATAAGACATTTGGGTTGTTTCCACCTTTTGGCTACTACGAATAATGCTTCTATAAATATTCACATACAAGTTTTTATATAGTCGTATATTTTCATTTTTGTTGGTTACACACCTAAGAGTGGAATTGATGAATCATATGGTCATATTTAACATTTTAAGGAACTATCAAGCTGTTTTCCAGTCGTTGTCCTATCTTACATTCTCATAAGCCATGTATGAGAGTTCTGTTAGTCCACATCCTCACCTATACTTGGTATTACCTCTTTTGTATATAGCCATTTTAGGGGGTGTTAAGTGGACAAGGAGACTTTTTACAGTGATAGAAAGACTTTATATTTTGATTGTGGCAGTAGTTATATAACTGTATCCATCTGACAAAACTCATAAAATTGGATACTTAATATTGATCAGTTTCATTGTATATAAAAAGTATTTCTCAATAAAGCTGTATTTTTTAAAATATTTAATTAAAATAACTATTACTTAGAAAATAAAGAGTCTTCACTTTCACACCTAGGAATGTGTGTTATGATAAATGAACACAGATTTCCCAGACCACACATCCAATTCACTAAGATACCTACATTCTTCTTTACAATTCTACAGTAAAAAGTATTTAAGCTGTACTGATAATCATCATCATCTCCATTACAAGTCTGTTTATTTGGGTCAGAATCATTAAACTCACATGTAATTTAGTTGCTTCATGTTACACCTTTGTTTTTATCTGATTCGAGATATCTGTCACTAACCCTTTTGAAGTACTTTTAATAGTTTATACCAAGTCCTATAAAAGGAAACCAACATTTCTTTTAAAGGGTTGATTTAATTTAGGGTGAACGTAATTTGAATAGACTACAGCTGTCTTTGTGACATACCTTATCCTGACAGCTTAAAATTTTAAATGTAGTTATGTAGGATAATGGCTTTCTTATATATTGGTCTTCAAATTGACTATTTTCATTACTCTTCACCCTTAGACTAAATAACCAAAGACACCAAGTACAATGAAAATACTAGGGCAATTGCAGATATTCTAGACCTTAAAAATGGAAGAAAGTATAGAGAAACAGAGCTACTTTTTATATATTTCAATGAATACACAACTTTTTGGTTTCTGCAGAGACATAGCCTTGAAACACCTGGATGTGGTAAAAGTGTTTCCCTGTAATATTAGAAAAATCGTATACTGGAAGACAGTGAGGCCTAAGTGATTAAGTGGCAAGCTTTGAAGTTCAAATTCCAGCTCCACCGCTTACCAACTATGTGTCTTTATGCCAGTCACTTAACCGATTTGCCCTTTAAGTCTCCTCACCTGTAAAATAGGGTAATAGTACTCACCGTGCAGAATAGTGGTAAATGATGATTATGCATATAATCAACCTAGAATTCATGTGAAAAATATAGAGCATAATTATTGACTTGACTTATAAATTTACTTCCTCTCTTGTCTTTTCAGGATACAACCCTCTCATTATAGCCCTCATAGGAAAGGTCCTTAATTACAGGGTTCAGATACTTAAATCAATTTCTCAAATTCAACACCATGACATCACAAAAACTAAAAAACTAAAAAAGTGGAACTTATAAAACACTCTCCCCTAGAAACACTATTTCCCTATCCAAAAACATTAAAGAAATTCAAGATGAACAGAATTTATGTTCCCCAGTTATAATTTACCTAAGTCACAGGCTTAGCAAAATCTTGTAAAAACCAAAATTATCCCAAGTAGTAAAGCCCTTAATATAAAGACCGGGTGTTATATAAAAAAGTATACAAAGCAAACTAAGAAGTAATTAGAGCAGAAAACATTAGAGAAGCCCTAAATCTCATAGTTTGGTCATTTAAAATGTCAATAAGCCTGCTTTCTCTTTGCAAAATACTGGTGATGACTGTAAGCAAATGCCAGTTGGCCTACTTTTTGGAAGGCTGCTAGTGTTTTAGCTGAACAGACTCTGTGTGTGTGTGTGTGTGTGTGTGTGTGTGTGTGTGTGTGTGTGTGTGTGTGTGTGTGTGTG